>OX359269.1:1952500-2437500 GCA_947179155.2 Hedera helix | reverse complement strand
AATTTGAAATACTTTTAAATTCAGAACTAACATAAATTTATTTAATTTTAGTCAATACTATAATGAATATTATAAACTAGACAAAAAATATAATTAATTAAAAAATTAATTTTTGTTGTAATAATTTAAAATTCAAAAGGGTGATGGTAAGGGTCTCAAATTTTTTGTTTTAAAAAATGTCTCAAATGATAAGTCACCATAACATCGATTGAGTAGCTCTTATGTTATTGGCTAGACAATAAATTCTTATTAAAATATTCAATACCACATCATTTGAGACAAAAAAAATTGAGACCCCGAACATTACTCGATTAAAAAATATCTCAAATTGACATTCAAAAATCAATAACATTCTTATAATTTAGAATAGAGAGGTGGCGCAATATTTTCCATCATCGATTAATTATTTCTAATTTATCACCTTTACTCAGCAAAGTAAAATTTTTGAATATACAGGAAGGCTATTTCAGTCCGAAGAATTATGTTTTAAGAGTTTCCTCCGAACATAGCGTATTGTCCAAACTAAAAGACCATTAACTTATATTTAATTTTTCAATTTAATAGGCAGATGAAGTAAATTACACACACACAAAAAAAAAAAAAAAAAAAAAAAGATATTTAAAAACGGAAAAAGGTAGATGATATTGTGATTAGGACAATGAAAACTTAAAATATCATTAAATATGTTAAGTAGTAAAAATTAATAAAAATGAGAAAACATTTTTACATATTGCCCTAGTGCGTACTAAAGCCAATAAGCCATGGCTTGAGCTAGTTGAAATCTGATGATTACTCGATCAATTAATTTTGAGTTTTGTAATTTTTGTATCACTACAAGACGTTGGCAATATGCAATGTTCTTTAAAAAAATTAAATAGCTTAATATTTATAATAAAGTATTTAAAAAATTCTAGAATGTGCTATTATTTTATTGTTGAATAATTTATAAATGAATTGAACATTATTTTAATTATTTTCAAAGCGCTTTCTACTAAAACTTTATAATTGAAAATAAAGTTGAAAACATTTTAATTACAAATGCAAAAGAAATTTCATTATTATATGCAATATATAGTTAATTCAATAAGTAAATCATAATTGTCAAGTACTCTCTCAATCACTCTGTCTACAAATTAAAAATATATTTTGACTTTTAAAAATTAATAATAATTTTATATTTAAAAAATATAATACCTCATAAATATCTCCCTTAGAATCATATTCAGATTCTTAAAGGAGACAATTATGTCTCTTACCATGGAGTATTAATTAAGGAACAAGTACCTCAACACCACCCCTCTCTCCCCCCCCCCCCCCCCCCCCCCCTAAGAAAAAAAAAACATTTTTTTTTGTTTTTGTACAATTGATATTAATTGTCACAATAAAGATGATGTTTGTCAAAGCTAATATATATTTAACAATATTTTTATAATTATTATAATCATATATAATGCTTTAAACGATATTTATAACTCTAACAACATTATTTTTATTTTATCAATATATCAATTACCTTTGAATAGTATGAAATTGATTATTTTAAATTTTGTCAACATAATTTTTTTTTTTATAGCACACTACTAGCTAATATCTTATTGAGAACGACTTGAAATATTTTTAATACTCACAAATTTCAAAAATAATATTATTGCATTGAAACAAAGAGAGTAATTATTGAGAACGACTTGCTGTATTATTGACAATGACTATAAATACCGAGCATAGGAGGAAGGTTTTGGTATGTACTTAGACCATAAGCTTGCTGATGCTTTTACACGCTGTACGTCAATTCCTAGCCTATAAGAGGTTAATTATGGAAAGTGGCATGGCAAAATAGGCTTTGCCAAGCGAATTAATCATAACTTAAAATATGAAAAGTGTGAACCCCCCCCCCCCCCCCCCCCCAACAGGTTAGATCAGTGCACCTTGAGAAAAAAGATCACCATTTATATGTTTTTATTATATTTTTTTGTAATCAAAGACATGTAAAAGTTGATCTATCTGTTACGTATTTTTTATTACAAAAAAATATAATAGATACATGTAATAGGTAATCTGAACCTGTACCTTTAACTCCGTATCTGAGTTATATAAATTAATTGGTCAGTTCTTGTTAGAACAATTCTAATATGTAATATATAAGGAATATATTTTTGCTTTATTCTATTTATTATTAATTAAATAAATTTAAATCCGATCTTTTTGTATTTCTTCCTTATTTATTCCCCCATATAAACTATTTGGCATCTATCTAGTGCTAATCCAACACAAGTTATATTATTATTATTATTATTATTATTATTATTATTATTATTATTATTATTATTATCTAACATTATTGAAATTGAACTTTTTTAATTGTATTCTTTTCGCAACATTTACTTTTACAACAAGGCATAGAACAATTTAATATAATTATCATGATAAGTGAATCGGTGCACTACTATAATTCTCTCTCTCCAGACATGAGATTTTTCATAATTAAAATTTTTTATTTTTTTGTGTCAAAATCTATAACGACGGTATATTTCGTCACTGTAACCCTATAAAAAATAGAGTAATTTCGACGATACATATGTCGCCATAAACCTTAAAACCGTCATCATAGATCTTAATACAGAAAAACATAAAATTTAATTACAAAGGATCTCACTCCCTCTCTCCATATATATAAATTAACAACATCATTTTAACAAAATTTTGTCAAGATATTTTTATTATCATACAACACTACTAACTAATATCTCATAACTTTTTAGGATTATATCTGTAACAAAAAAATCTTTTAAATATTCACGAATTTCAAATATAATATTATTGTTGTGAAACAAAGAAAATAATTATTGAGAATGACTTGCTATATTGACATTGACATTAGACAATGACTTCCGCGCTGCATCTCGATATATAAATACGGAGCATTGGACGTGGTTTTGATATGCACTTAGTTCGATCTGAAACAGCATAATATAACCAATATGTCTTCCCTTCCCAAGTTCCTTGTCTTCATCCTCTCTCTATTCCTTGCATATGCTTCCTCCTCCTCCTCCTCCTGTTCAGAGTCTAATGTTTCGCTAATCCCACTACCACCAAAAGTAACTGTTGGTCCGGTGTCGATAGCCTTTGATCCCCTCGGAGGAGGTCCGTATACTGGTGTAGATGATGGTCGAATTCTAAAATACGACGCATCAACAAAATCGCTGAAAGAATTTGCTTTCAGTAACTTGAAAAGGTCCACTCCTACATATTCATAATATACATTTATGAAAACAAATTGAGTTAATTTCACTTATATTTGTTGTTACTTATTCAGGCCAAGGAAGGCGTGCAATGGAGTTTCTTCGTCAAAACTACCTTTGTCGTGTGGAAGGCCGTTGGGATTGTCATTCAACAACAAAACCGGTAACATGGACTTCGCTGACGCCTATTACGGGCTTAGTACCGTAAATGGTACTGCCGGAGGGAATGGTAGACAGCTGGCAACGGCTGCCGAACACCGACCTTTCTTCCTACTGACAGCAGTTGTCTCCGATGTCTCTACAGGAGACATTAACTCTACTGACTATAGTAGAATTTTCAATCTGAGGTGTGCGTGTGTATATATATATTGTTATTGCATATATTATCATTCTCTTAAACAATTAATTAATAAGAAGCTAGTAATTATTAATTTCAGTCTAAAGTTATATATGCAGAAGGTAAGGCCGGAGTTGCTACTATTTTTTTATTTGAGAAGAAATTAAAATTTCTGACGTCTATGCTATTGCAGTCTCATATACTCACTTGCACTCTTTCCTTGTACGTATTTACGTTTTGACGTGTGACTTTATAAACATGCAGAAACATATCAATATCCACCCGCAATACCGACGCAACAGGAAGGCTGATCAAATACAACTGGAAAACAAAACAAACCACAGTCTTGTTAGAAAAAGATCTCCACGGTGCGGCGGGGGTTGCCATCAGCAATGACAGTTCATTTCTGATAGTGTCGGAGCTGATAACCAGAAGACTGAGAAAGTATTGGCTTAAGGGTAGGAAAGCAAATACGAGCCAGATTCTCAACTACTTCGATGGCTGCCCTACTGAGATTAAAAGGAGTACCGATGGTAACTTTTGGGTGGGAGTAAACATTCCTAATAACAAAAATAAAACAATGTTTACACCTAAGGCCTTCAAAGTGGATGCTTCTGGAAAGGTTCTGCAGACAGTTGATGTTAGTAAGGAATTCTCCGAGCAGATTGTAACGGTTGTTCAGGAACACAAGGGCAAGCTATATGTGGGATCTTTTGGGACCCAATTTATTGGGGTGTACCCGCTGAAAAATTAAAATATATAGTTTTATTTTTATATGCTTATGTTATAGTTTTTATCGGGCGGGGAGCCAGAAATTTAAATAGTATTGGACTGGCTTAGACTATTCTAACTTATGACTATTGTGAGTTAGACGGATCAAGGTTATTCTAATTTAAAATTACTTAATTATATAATATATCTAATAAATAAATAAAAATACTAGTAGCTCCGCCCTGGTTTCTATGGACTCCTGTAGTTAGAGCGCAAAATGCAGCTGCTCATTTAGGAAATGTAAGCTCTTATATTATATAAGTTGGTCTTCTTTCTTTGTTTATTTCTTTTTCTTGGTTCTCCCATAATTTTTTAATGTTATGATTGATCAGCTTCAATAGTTTTGAAACATTAAAGCATTTGGAAATTGGAATCACTTTCTTTCTTTTGAAAAATAAAAATAATATATAAAAAATAAAAACAGGTGATCCCCAATTAAATTGATTTATTTCTCTTGTGTAGTACAAGTTGACATGCAGATAGGTATGTTCTAGGGAATTGTCCATCAATTTTAGTTGAGCATGAATTTAGTATTGAAAATTTAATGTTTAATTTAATGAGTCTGATGTGGTTTAATTAATGCTGTATACATACTACGTGGATAATAAGATTAATGTTTGTGCTAATTAATATTACATGCAGAGCCCTAATTCTCAGGATGCCATGATATCTTATTGCTTTTCTTCAATTCTTATGTCTTACATTTTACTTGTGATTACACCATAAGTTTCGAGTAAATATCAGTTGCATTTTACTTTAAATTTTTTCTATAACGTTTAAAGCATAATTTCAAACTACCGTGATCACACTCAATTTTAGGACAGAGAATTATGACATATCCACTACTCAAACCTTGAAAATTAAGTAAGGACTCTCTACGTCCTATTTTATTTGACAAGTTTTTGACTTTCCTGATAAATTAATCATTTTTTAAATTAATAATTAACATGCTTATTTAAAATTTTGAAGAAAAAAAATTTGTACTAGAAAAAAAAATTAGTTCTCTGAAAAATACACACAGACACACACATATACTACGTGGATAACTATACAGAAATGGGTCGGGTTAGACAAAAACCCACAAAATTTATTTGAATTTTGAAGATTAAAGTTTGTGCTAATATTAAATGCAGCCCTACTTTTCAAGATGGCATGCATGATATCTTGATTGTTTTTCTTCTTTCTATAAAGAATCTTCTCCATTATGTTGTACATTTTCCTTGTCATTACGCCATAAGTTTTGAGTAAATATCAGTTGCATTTTGCTTTAAAAAATTTCTATAAAGTTTAAAGTATAATTTCAAACTACAGTCATCACACTCAATTTTGGGACAGAGAATTATGATATCACACTTAATTATAATATTAAGTACTCTGTACATCCTATTTTATTTGACAAGCTTTTAGCATTCCTGATTAATTAACCATTTTTAATTTAATAATTAACATGCTTATTTAAAATTTTGAAATAACAAAGCTTAGGATTATAGCAAATTTTATGTACTTTAACATGACTATATCTATGCAGAAAAGTGTGTGTGTGTGTGTGTGTGTGTGTGTATATATATATATATATATATATATATATATATATATATATATATATATATAACGGGGTGAAGGGAGTAAAAGTTATCATTTGGTAAATAGTACTCTAAAAAATAAATAAGTAAAATAAAAATAAAAGGCTTGAATTAGGAGATTATATGACAAGTTCTATCTTTCTTTCAAATTAGCAAACAAACCTTTCTAGAGGATGAATATTCTCAATTTGGGAAGGGGGGAGTATATGAAGAAATATCACACCCACATTAAAATCATGCATGATCATCATATATAATCGCATGCATCAAATTTTTATTTAACTTATTTGTTCATTACAAAGACCATATCAATCGCAAACGTAAGAGATTTATATCATGATGCTGCAGCATTGCCTGCAGCCTCAATAAACAAATGCAAAACTTTATTTGTAGTTGTTATGGATGAATCAAAAACACCGCCGATTCTAAAAAAATCTTGGCAGATTTGAATATACATCGAAGGTACGCCTAAATTCAAATCCGAACCGTGTTTAGGGTCAGGATGCTTAAGCTGAGCAACTGCACCTTTGAACGACTTGATAATATCTTCATAAAATATAACACAAGTCTCAAGATCAACCTTTTGGTCTGGATCTACTTTATCAGTGCTATTAATGTTTTTTTGAATAAATGTAATAATATCTGTAATATTATTTATAGCTGTCTCTATAATGGCGATTTCGAGAGAGGAGAAGTTTGATGCTGATGAAATTTTAGGGAAGGATGTAAGAATTTTCACACATTCTGTCTCGTTAAAATCTTTATAAAAGATCACCTTGCAAGCCTTTTTTATTAGATGATCTGAAGAAGCTGCTGCTGCATTTGTTGGTGAAAAAAGAAGAAGGCATGAAGACAAGAAAAGGGTTCGCAGCATCCAAGTTGTAGCACTTAGAGAAGTCATCGCTCTAATAAGGTCTGTAATTTGTAGTAAGGATTATTCTATTTTGTGATTTTCTTACGTGGACATTAGGTTTTATACACACACGTACTCGGCTCCGATTCGATTCAGAATTAAAAATACATTTATGAAACGATGAATTTTAAGTAACATATTTTTGAAAAAAGTATTTCTAATTAACATTTGGTAAGAATATAATTAATAGTGTTTATATGATACGAGGACAAGGGATGATAGAGATAAAAACTGTTACTCCGTGATTTATTCCTTAAAATAATACTGTTTTAAAAATTTACAAAAACACCCTTTCGTACACGGCAAAAAAATAGCCTGAAATTAACTCTAGATGGATCGGGCGTATATTTGCCAGAATATTAAATGCCAAAAATAGCGTTGTCGATTTATGATAAAATTCAATTCCCAAAATCTTCAATAAATAAGTAAATAAAACTGACTTTTATTTTATGGTAAATTGAATACCCAAAATAATTCTTGTTCTATTTTTTTATTTTTTTTGCCCAAATTAAATAGTTCCCTCGAGATGTTTTTGTGTTGGCTTAACAATGAATATATATTAGAAAATATAATTAACGTTTTGTTTGATTGGTTAAATTAGGTATAATCTCAATATTACCATTTCTAAAATTCTTTGGAAACAGAAAATATGAAAAGCAAAAAAAAAAAATTGGTATCTAATTAATAGGAATAACATAGAAAACTGAGTAATTAATTCTTCCATAAAATCACCAAATGATAGATTGAATTTTTTTTAAAAAAAATAATTCAAATTAGTTGCCCTTTTCCTAAATTTTTATTAGTTTTTCGGATATTTTATTTATTTTTTAATTTTTTTTAGTTTTCTTCAAATTTAATTTAATTTTATTTGTTGTTTAAATTAAATTGAATTTATGGATTCCTTTATACCGGTAAATTATGTATTAGGCGTGTAAACAAACCAGCTATACATTGATTGATTTCGAAAGCTAACAGTTAGGCATATTGATTCCTTGATATTGGTTATTTCATTTGCATTTATAGAATTTCATAATTACCTATTTCTATTTTGTGAATTAATTCATCCGTTCAGAAAAAGGAGTCTCATTTATAGAATGGGGTTAAATACTCTCTCCATTATTTTCTATCCATCTTTTTAGACAATTATTTTTTTGTTCATTTTTGTCTATTTATTTGCTGATTTTTTTTATTAAAAAAATAGTTATTCAGTTTTCCATATTATTTCTAATAATTAAACACCTATTTGTTTTTCTTTCATCATTTCAAATGACAATGAATTTTAAAAATTTTAATAATGAGATTATACCTAATTTAATCATAAGATAAAATATTAATTATATTTTTTAATTTATATGCTTATTGTTAAAGCATCAACTAAAAAATAAGGGAGGTTTTGACTTTGATTTAATTACATTTTTTAATTTATATGCTTATTGCACACAAATATATTTAGAAAATAATTTCAGGGTTTGATTTGAGTACTTAATTTGGCTATCAAAAGAAACACATCATTTCTATGTAGGAGGTTTTGAGAAGGCATTAACTTTGTTATGCCTAACCTGGTAATGCTTAGCACTCCCTCAATACCAAAATATTTGACATTTTTGAGCTTATTTATTTATTTAATTATTTGGCCCAAAAATAATGACAACCTCGCAAGAATGAAAAAATGAAAAAATGTGAAAAAATGAAAAAATGAAAATTTTTGGCACTGCTTATAAGTAAATTGGGGCATAGTATCAATACAAGTATATAACAAAGCCAAGCCGCGATCTTATCCAAATTAATTTGATTGGTCATTTTAAAGATAATAAAGTATAATAAAGCATGAATCTCATAATAAAGTAAAAAAAAAAAGTCATAAAAAACATTAATGTCACATATATATATATATATATATATATATATATATATATATATATATATAATTTAGACTGCAACTTATTATTCTCAAATATAAATTACAAAATTATAATAATACATGCTCAAATTCAATGAATATAATTATAAATTGATATATATACATACATGCGTGCATAAATCTCACAATAAAGTTATAAAAAAAAAGTCATAAAAAACATTAATGGCATATATATATATATATATATATATATATATATATATATATATATATATATATATATATATGAAAGAGGAAACTTACAATTGAATTATTTTGATAAACAAAATATATAAGAAAAATAGCTCATACTTTGCATGGGTTTCAAACTTGTAATGTTCTGAATTCTTACAAGACTTGTAATGTGACCTTATATGATTAATAAAAATCTATTTTTGTGATCCAATCTATGTGTTATGTGATAGATTATATGTGTTGTTGATTGATATAAGAAAAATATTTTTCGAAAAAATAATGCGAAAAATAATATTCACGCAGAAAACGTTTTTTGCTTTTTATAACATTTCGTATTACGGCATAGTATTTATACGGGATATAAATACATATTTTCTATTCAAAAATACCAAAATTCAAAATCAACTAAATACCTAACTAAACTAGTTGGTATGAAACGAAGGAAGAACACCTAGTTACTAAAACAATTCGGTTGAAAGCTAACTAGGCAAGCTAACTAAGATACATGAACAAACCAAGTGAACTAACTAAAGTTGGAAGGGAACTAGGAGGGAGTGACCGGCTAGTGGGGTATTTTGATCCTTTTCCAAGACTTGGAGGTTACTCTTATTTCTTGGAAGTTGCCCGTAGGTATTTTGGTCATTAAGCCAAACTTGGAGGCCACAAATGAGGGCAATTTGGTCATTGAGCCATACTTGGTGACCAAGAAGTATTAGTCTATAAATAAGACCTTAAGCCTTCATTAATTCCTTTACAAATCACCAACAACTCCAGAGCAACAAAGATATATAGTATTATTAAATCATTAGTTGATTACAAGAAGCTTGGGAATCAAAGTGATTAAAGCAAGCACTTCAAGAGTTAACCAAATTTAATTTGTGTTCTTAAGTTTTCTTGGGTAGAATTCATGAGTTAATGCATATTTAGGTTTATAATTATGTTTTACTATGTTATAGAATCATAAAACATGGTAGCCTAACTAATTAATGCTAGAAGCATCACGTTTTAACAATCAAAGCAACGAACTATATATGAAACCTATTTTTTATACGTTCTTGTGAGAGATGTTCAATTTTATGTTTTTGGAAATTGATTCTAAAAACTAAAGATGAATTATAGTGGGAGAAATTAAAAGGATGTAGGCAAAAGAAGCACTCAAAAATATTTTAAAATGAATTAGTTATGAATTTTTGAATCAAAATAGGGAAAGAAGGAAAATGTATGAAACCTAAAATTAGGGTTCAAACTTTGCCAAGCAGCGTTGGGGCGCTGAAAAGTGGGCATCGGGGCGCCGCCTGTGTTGTAGGCTTGGACGGTAAAAAAGGCAAGCCACACCAGGGTGTCAGGATGTTGGTCGTCGGGGCATTGTCCTTGCAGTAGCTCAGCGTCGGGGCGCTTTAGTAATGGTCGCCAAGGCCCTAAAGTAATGGTCGTCGAGGCGTTGGCCTTGTAGTAGGTCAAAGTTGAGGCGCCAAGATTCTCAGCGTCAGGGCACCAAAGTCTGTCCTTGGACAGTAAATAGGTTTTTTTCAATATCCACCTTATCAGGAATTGTAATAGTTAATGAATCATGATTAGGAAAGTAAGAAAGATATAGTTCATGTAAGTCAAAGTTAAATGGTAACTAATTAGCATGTTTACCTCATAATATGTGTAGGTTATACGAGAATCAAACTTAAAATTGTAAAAGCAAAGAAAGACAAGTTTTATAACTTTTGCACGTTCTTTCAGCACGTTTGTACAACAATGTGTTATTTGGTTAAAATTTCGTTTATTTTTTCTTTGAATGATGAAATTTATTATTGATAATGAAATGCTTTATTGAAAAGGGGTTATTGCCATTTGTTCGACTTAACTCGAGAAATGAATTGTTATTCATGAAATATTGAGTTGTTATTTGAGTTAAAGTTATTGTGTCAAACCAAAATTATTATGGGGAGATATCTGCATGTTAGTAACTGAGATGAACAACCTTATTCATGAGGGAATATATGATGTGTCAGTTAACCTACTTAAACACTTGTTGATAAGGTTGTAGTCAATGTCGCAAATGTTATGCATAACGTAGGATATTGTTAGGTCAATCCCCTATAAATATCCATGATAGAGTTCTACGTATATAATGACTGATGGACACCACTAGTTCTTGATTTCATTAACCACTCAGTTTTACTATTATGAACAATTGAAAATCTCTTGTTAAGCTATTTCATTATCCTGAAATCAAGTGTGAGTATTTGTTATGTGTTAGTTGTTAGACTTGTTGAGTTATTTTATGCTCATTCTTACAAAAACTTTTTATTTCAGCTAAGACAGAAAAACCCAAAGGTTCTAGAAACAAAAGGAAAGGAATGATGTTTATAATAGGAAGCATGTTATATTTGTTAGCTTTGAATTAGCATTTAAAGTCTTAATGACTTCTTTTGTGTACAAGAATAAGATATTGGAAAATACAATAACGTTGATTATATTTATGACATTATCATTTTTTCATTATGTCTTTGACTTAGCAAATGTTAAAGTTGTTAGAGATGAGTGCATTATTAATGAAATCTATTTATCTGAGTAAGGATATTGATAATACAGACCGTTCTGCCAAGGTCCAAGGTCAGGTTATCTAATTATACACCGGTAAAGTCTCATCTTTATCAGAAAATCCCCTCTCACCTGGGAACAACCTTATTATTGATACTATGAATTTCATATGGATAAAGGTTATGGATGGTGGGATATATATGCTTAGAAAGATATAGTGTTGCATTGGAATCCTTATATGAATGAAGTGTTGGAAAGTGACCACTAGATCTGTTATAGCCTTAGGGGTGTTATAAAACTTGAATAAGTAAAATACATTGTCCAGATGCATAACTCAGACTGCTTATATATATGGGGAAAGGTATTCTAACGTATGTCGTAGCCAAGCTTCGCTAAGGCTACTTAACCAAACGACGTTGTTTTATATAAAAATTATAATTAAAGATTTTTTATATAAAATCCAAAAATGAAAAACTTAACCCTATAAGTAAAATTACATTGTTTTGCTAAGGTTTTATTAAGTAGCCTTAGCCAAAATTGGCTAAGGCGTGCCTTAGATTACTTTTACCTTATATATATATATATATATATATATATATATATATATATATATATGGGTAATAATCAATAACATGTATTTATTATGTATCCTTATAGGGTATACATCATCTATACCATTGAAAATAAGAAGGAACGACCAAGATAAAAAATTAAAAATCAACGTCCGCTACTTAGGTAAAAAAATACACATATCATCCGCTACTAATAGTAGTGGACACAAATCAAAATAATAAGGTTTTGGCTTTATTAACTAGAAATTATAATTTATTAACTAGGGTTTATGATTTATAAATCAGAGTTTAGGGTTTATTAACCAAGATATAGGGTTTATTAACTCCTAAACCCTAGTTAATAAAGTCAAACCATAGTTAATAAAGTAAAACCCTTATTCTGATTGACGTCTACTATTATTAATAGTGAATGGTATGCGGGTTTTTTTTACCGTCCGCTACTATTAGTAGCGGACGTCGATTTTCACTTTATAATCATGATCGTTCCTTCTTGTTTTTAATAGTATAGATGGTGTATATAAGGATTCATAACAAATACATACTATAGATCATGCTCATATATATATATATATATTAACAGTTTATAAAATTCACATGGTTTACTAATGAGTTGTCTTAGCACAACGTAAACTGAAAGAATCTTTATACTTTATGATAATCTACTGGCACTTTAATGTAGCTTCAAATAATCTTCATTCTTTTATTACGTTAATCTTGGCAACTAATGTAGTTTACTATTATTTAATTTTTGTTTTAAAAAAAACTAATTTAGATTAAAATTATCTTCTTTGAGGAATTCTTTGGCATCTAATTAATGGATTTGTATAGAATTGTATATACTCCCTTCCTCCCAAAATTATATATGCATCTTTTTTAGCCCATTACAAAACTAAAGATCTTTTATGATTTTATATTATAAAGTGACTTGAAGTTATAAATATGTTACTTATAATATTTTAAAAAGATTCAATATTACTATCATCACCATTATTACATTATTAGCACATGTCAAAAATATTTTTGAAAAATAAAATATTACTTAAAAAGTAATCACTTTATAAATGTATTTTTAATTTTGAAACGAATTGGAACATAGTTTTATGAAGCTTAATGTCAAACATAAGAAAATCACAACATAAAATTAATCCTTGGTGCAAATTCTCCTTATAAGAGCAATGACTTCTCGAAATGCTATAACTTGGATACTTCAAACCCTTTTCATGTCTTCCTTTTCTTATACATATATATCGATTCTTTCTATATGCTAAGAACTTCAATTGTACTACTTTTGAATACAATGCATTAATATTATCGATAAAAATAAATAAATAAATAAATAAGAAAAAAAATATTGAAAGTATTTGATAATTTGATGATCATTTATGGGGACCAAGTTAAGTGGCTGACAATAAGAGAAATGCAGTCTACATATGGTAGCTGAAATTAAGACACATAAGTAACGAAACACCAACGTGATGCCCCCAAATTCGTGCTTACGCAACTCAATTTAAGTCGTCAAATAATATACATAATTTTTTTTTATTTTTGATTATTACAATACAGTGTCTAGTACGACAATACACACACTAAGTCCTTACTCCAATTATTATCACACTATTTTACGACACGATGAGAATTACTACAGTTACTAACTTGGACCATCATTTAATTCCCCTGTTCTCCCTGTCAGCCTCAACTATACTCTCATTACCTAAAAGGAATTATTAAACTAAAGAATGAGCTTAAATAATCCAGTAAAAAATATCATGACTAAGATAACGAATAATAAGTTATCTTTAGCCTTTAATGGTGATAAATCAGAGATTTAAAAAATGATAAACAAAATAAGTTTTCAACAAACAATTACAGCGGAATCAGCAATCCTAGGTTTTATGATTTATAACTCCATAACACTAAATTACAAAATCATAAACCTAAATATGCAAAATTTTCATGAATTCTAACATAAGAAATTAATAACGAAATGAAAAACGAAATGACGATCTTCATTACCTCTTGAGGTGATTGCTCTAAAACTTAGATCCTTCAAGCTTTTCCTTTCCTTCTTTCAACTAACAAGTATCCTCACTTATGATTCTCACTCTTCTCTTGCTTCTTACTTTGTGAATTGGTAATAATTAATGAATGAGAAGGGTTATATTTATAAGCAATCCAAACTTAGGATATTAAGGACACTAAGCCACAAATACCAACCAAGCTTCCTCAACACACAAGTGTGAGTCTTTTTTGTTTATTATAATTTGCACATATCATTCTTAACTTTAACATTTTTATAAATTTAACACCTTACTGTTTAGAATAATGTTTATAAAGAAAATTAAGTTTTATTTATCAAAAGTTGGGGTCTTACAACCAAGGCCAATTAATTTCGATACTTTTTCAATTAAGCTAAAAATTAAATAAAAATGCTCAAATATTAAGTATATACTTTTGTTATTTAAATTTGTAAATATTTTAAATTGACTTTTAAAAGTCAACATTAATCTTATAATTAGAAAGGAAAGTAATAATTAATTTTTGACCTTAACATATTAATATTCTCCATCAACTTAATTCTCATCACGTGTTCATATTATTTATACACCCTAAAAACTCTCAACTATTAGATGAAAAATGATGTACATGTCGACAGATACATAACAGATTGCGATTAACGTGGACATTTATGCAATAAGATAAAACAAATTAAGGTGGGATCATTCTTAATTCATGTTTATCTCATGCATGCACATACGTCGCAATTATAATTTGACTGAAAATTATCATAATACATACTAGGACTCCTATTAGATCTCTACAATATTGTCGTCATCGTCGTATTAGTTATTTTTGGTTAAAGAAATCATCACAAACCAAAATCTTTGTTGGAAAATTGCACTTAGGAAAATCTAGAAGTTAGTGGGTTTTTATCCCTGTTTTATGATGATTTAATTACATTTACAATGTTTTTGGAAAAAAAATTATATAAAATTTATGAGAGAAATGAAAGGTAGAAATAAGAGAATTACTCTCTCATTGTGTTTATGCATTTTGAAAGGAAATTAAAAGAGTATATTACTATTACAATAAGTTATTCCCATATGACACATAAATGATCTAGAAAGGGGGTTGAATAGGCCATTTCAATTCTTTTTAAAATTATAACTTCAAAATCATTTTCTTTTAACAATGCAGCTGAATAGTTGATTTTGTTAAACACCTCTTCTTAGTTTAAGTTAGAAACAATTACAGTTTTGACTTTAATTAGTGTTACTGAGATGTTATATCAAAGTAATAAAACAGTTAAAGCAATTTAAGTCAGTTAGAACGGTTATGATGAAAGTAGTAAAGAGGTAAGAGGAGACACGGGAATTTTTGCAAAGAAGATCTCCCATCCACTCTTCTACCCTTTTGGCAGGAAATCCACTAAGGATATCAATCATCACAATCAAATCCCATAAATCTGTTATAACACTAAGACACAAAGATTCCTTCGAGTCACACAGTCTCGACATAGGTCTCAACGACCCAGATTCCCTCATAACCATTCTACCTTGGACTCCAAGTAAATCCCCTTCAGGGACTGATTCCCTCAGAATCAGGCGAATCACGAAGTCTCGACTTTTGCTGTTAATAAAGGTGAGCTTGAGGTCCTACTAAGTTGGCATTGAACTCTTCTTGCTGATAGAACTTAGTAGCTGAACAATTTCTCTTTTACTTTGATCTCTGGAGCCATTGGATAAATCTTTTTTGCTTCTGTTCATATTCTGAAGAAATTGTTCTTTGATTGATCCTCTGAAGTATTAATTTTGGGTTGACTATTTAACCTTTCAATTGATCAATTTCTTCTCATCTCTTTTCTTCCTTCTTAAACTCTATAATATTGATAAGTTTAGCTTTCTCTCTCTATATTGGCAATTTCTTTTCATCCTCCTCCTTCTCTCTACCTTCTTTTTGAATTTTAAACTAGTCTTCTATTTATAGAAAGATAGTTTGACGAATTATCCGTTGAAAAATGTCTGTTACTTTGTTTAACGTTCCAATCGCAGAGAACCATTGATGAAGATATTGTATCAGTTTGCTTTTGTACTTGTCTTCATCAATTTACCAAAAATGGTAACCTCGGGTCTAGTGATGCTTTGGATAGATAGCCATTAGACACACTTTTGTCTGATTCTTCATTTTTGACTTTGGATGACCAGTTATTGTCTTGTCACTTCTATTCTTCATATCATCTTGTTATCAATCCATCATCAATTACTTGTAGAGTTCCTTAGATGCTTTACTTTGACTTATACTTTATTATTCTACGATGAGCTTTACGATCCATCTTCTTTGTAATCAACTTTACGTTCTATTATCCTTCTTCTCTGCGATTCGATCATTTTGCGAATTCCACCGTGATCGTTTAGCTCTGTGAGATTTACTTATCATTATGAACTTAGAGCTTCCCTTGCTGTTAGAGTTTGTTATACGATTCTTGTCTTGAATAAACTTTACATATCATTCTACATCTTATAAACTTTCTGATCAACCATACGATTCTTCTGCTTGGTTGTTTTCTTTAAGATCTTTTAAGTACTGCAGTCAACATTACGATTCTTCTTCACTCTCCTTTTTTGTCATACTTCCTTCTATCTTTCAGCATCTTCATTTTTCATCTTTCAGTTTTAGGATCTGATTTGTCTGCTCTTCTGACTTTGTAGTCTAAAGCTTTTTAATATGATAGTCTGCCTGTTATTTTCTGTGTTCTAGAGCTTTACGATTTTCTGTTCTTCCCGTAACTGTTATTCAATGATCTTCAGCCCTATATTCAATCATGAGCTTTCTGATAACTTATACTTTATGACTTCTTCAGTCATTATGTCGCAAAGTATACTTTCATTTCGAGCTTATTCTTTGTCTGCTGCCATTCTTCATATCTTCATTGCAAGCTCAGTTCGCTTCCTTAGAACTGAGATTTCTTCTTGATTTGAGCTTCTGCCTTTTTTCACTTTATCCTTGAAGAACAACTCCCCCTTACTTTATCATTTTCTGTCAGTGTGGTTTGCAATCTTCACAAAACTTCTTGCTTGGTATACTTCTAAACATCGTATATGTAGTTATTAGTTGAAGTACATTCCTTGCTCCTTGTCCTTTCTGACTAGTTGTCCTCAGCTTGCTTCTCTGTTGTAGAATTCTTTGATGGAGCCATTTGTTATGGAGAGTTCATCTCTTGATGTTATTGTATTCTGATGGGTATGATGTTGAGGCATGGTTATGACTATATGTTTTGAATTGCCTTCTCCATTCTTGTCATTTGTTGTTATAGCATCATTGGTATCGTGTCCTTTGATTTGTATAGTTCTGATGTGGCTCATTGATGTTGTAGCTCTGTGTTTAAAGTGGCTTAATGATAATAACTCACTCAACAATGTATTTCAATTTAGCTCCATTATATGATATTTGAGTGCTTTGACTTGTTTAGGATCTGTGAGCTCTCATTCTTATTTCTAAAGTTTTCTCTCTTTTTAATTAAAGGTTGTAATCTTTTGTTGCACATGCTTGATGAACTTTTTCTTTGATCTTATAATGACTTGCTTTCTGTGAGTCTTCCATCTTTCTTGGAGTAATTCTTACTTGTTCATCCTAAAGTCTTCAACTTGTAGCACAGTTTCTTCCTTAATAGATGTGTCATTTACTCAATCTTCTTTTATGGATGCATACTTCTTATCCCTTTGATCTGCCCTCTTTCTACATTTGATCATTTAGCTATGACTTCCAAGTTGATTTAATCGTTCATGCGATCATATATTCTGCGAGCAGCTTTTCCATAGTTAATCTTGTTCAGTGATCTAATCTTTGATTTAATCTCTTACTTCAGGATTCAAGGAAAGTTCTGTATTTAACATTTCTATGCAATTTATTCTTCAAAATACCCATATTCTTCTACGATAAGCTTTTATACTACAATCTTGAACTTGCTCTGCGATTGTCATAGCTATACGATTTCTTCCATGAAAGATTTTTACAATCAACTATAAAATGAGCATGCTGTATGATTTTGTCTGAGTTCTGTAATCTGGTTTCAAACTTTACGATTTGTTATACGAACTTGATTTTGTAAATTTTGCTTATTCTATAATCTCGTTGATGACTATAACCTTCTATACGATTTCTGAGCATACTTTGCGAACCCAAGATGAACCCTTCGATTTTTCAAAACACGATTTTCTAGTATATACATTCATTTTTCTTCATAGATTAACCTAACAAGTTTGATCTTTTAATTTAAGTACCTGTACATTGATTTCATTAAAGACTTTACAAAAGCTGCTAATAAAAATAAACATTAATAATTGTATTGAATTCTAAGTCCTTGTACAATATGTTCTTTTATAAGGACTTTACAAATTCATTAACACAATTACGAACTAATAAATTCACTTTATTTTATGAGCAGTTTGTGTACCAAATTATACGAACATCAACATCCAAACATCATCATTAATAATGCATTTAACTATACGAACATAATCATTAAGTATTTAACTATACAAACATAGTCATGCATTTGACTATACAAATATCTTCATCAAATCATTACTAACACATTTGCACTAACATTATCCCCCTATTTGATGATGACAAAACCCTAAGTCTTACAACACATAAGTTTAATGTGCATAAATAGTTTCACATTAACACATAAGTTAAATAAGCATTCAAGAAATCAAATAAACTCGTACAGTGAGAGGTTGTATAGTGAAATTAAACTTTTCATTAGATTTACTCAACGATTACAAGAATTTCAAAGCACAGATTTTCAAAGCATTTTCTCTCCCTATGTTATATAACTAGAAACTGTTACAGAGACTAGTCTATTTTATTTTCTCCCCCTCAGTATCAGCCTTTGTCCTTTATTTTTTCATATTCTTCTCCATATTTTTTCTCCCCCTTTTTGTCAGCATCTTCTGGAATGATGTTTTCAACTGAGTTGGTTGAAGACCGGGATTCCGAGAGCTTTAGATTTAGGAGAGCTGAGGTTTTAATATGTACCTCTCTCTTTTTTTGGTTCTTGGTCCTCCCTTTGCGGTGATTGGACTCAAGAAGTGATCAAGAGTTGTTCTTCCAATTCCGCTAATTGCATCATCATCGGATATCCTAGATGTTTCATCATGAGGGAATACACCTTCTACGTGATGAGGGAACTTGATGCCAAGAGTATGAACTGTATAACACAGTTCGGAGATGACAATGAATTAACATCCGAATTTCACTTGAGTGAAATCGAATTTGGCACATTTGGATCTATGCCATAATCCCTTTTCTAGATTATGTCCTGGTTCGTTCGCAGTTAGCGACCAACATTTTAATGTTGTTAACCTTTCTCCTAAGGGTTAAATCATTTGTATTTTCATAAAAGAGCAACACAAAACACAATCCTTGAGCAAAGTTTTGACAATAGGGGGTTCGGGGAAAGGACATATTGGCTATTGAGTCGATATTTAAAAGATTTTGTGATAGTTTCCATTTTCATGTTTGAGAGGGACACATGTCTCTTTTTTACTTGTTAGTCAGCCAACAATTGACTACAATGATTGGTGTGTCAAACTTCTTTACATTTTTTAGGTCGACGTAGCTATAACTTTCAATTGTCCCTTACATGTTATTGATTCTATTTCAGTCTTTGGCAGATTTTCATTTAGTTCTTTTTGTCATTTTGGACTTGTTTTCCATCGTGAAGTGTGTGTTCAACGAATTAACATTAACATAGTCTTTACGAAATCAGTGTTACTTTCTATACTCAAAAGTTTTGAGACATCGTAAAGTAATTTCCCTTAGCTTTAACTCAATGAATTTTTAGACTTTACGTTCAGCTAAACTTGTCAGCATTCTAAGATTAACATGGCTTGATATTTTAGGCAAAAACAAAACAGATTAAGCATGGCATTAATTTAATTTTCTGCATGAATATCTCTTGCAAATAAAATCATCATTCAGCACATAATGATACTACATGCTCATATGTTAAGCTCAAAAATGAATGTCAGTATACCAAGCATACGAGTGATCATATAGAAGTAATACAAACCCATGATCAGCTAGCTGAATTTTTCTCTTAAGACAATTGAGTAACTCTTAGCATTAATGTAATCAGCTTCTATAATTGATCTTAACACTTTTGCTTTTTGCTGAGCCATGAGATAGGTCAATTCTTTAGCATTTAACACTTCTCACATATTGCTTCTTCTGTGCATTATGCAAAGTTAGCATCTAGATATCCAAACTATTTAGATCACATTAGAGGTGTCTCTATTTAGCACATAATAAATCAAATCTTTTCCAAGCAATCTTCAGATGTGGTACAAATATAATATATGATCTACTCATTTGGAAACATAAATGAACGTCAATAATACCTTTGTATTGAATAAGATCAATACCTTTTTCTCATTTCTTTGGGTTTAGCTTAGTTGGAGAGACTTTGAATGTCTTCGTGGAGATGACTAGTTTGAACCATTATCTTTAGAAAGCTTTTTGAGATTTTTGCTCTGGTTCATGATATTTATTTCATCAATGTGCTCCATTTGCCATTCAAAAGATTCATCCTGCTCATCATGTTCTTGTTCTGCAAAAGCTTGGCTAATTTCTCACAACCTTATCATTAGTAGAATCAAAAATTATATTATCTATTTGTACTAACATTTGCATGCATTTCTTAAGAGATAGTATAATATCTATTTTGCTTATGAATTTATACCATGCTTTATAAGAAGAGTTAAATCAACAAAACCTGAAAATTATTTATCTTGAAGTTGAACATTGTCTACTTCTTGAAGGTCATCTTTGAGGAGCATACTTTGACATTCAGATGGTCATCATGAGCAAACAACTTTCCATCAGTTTAATCTTATCTCTTATAGTCATTTCATCTCTTCCCATTTAGCTCTTGAAGACTCAACTTATGCCATTTTCAGTCCTAGATCCATAACGACATTCATGTTGTGTAGTTGATCTTTTAGCAGTTAAACATTCACTCCATCTGTATGCATATTACTTTGTTCATCTTCCTTGGTATGCCCATTCTTGTTCCTACTTATGTGTGTTCTTCAAGATTGAGTTCTAAAGTTGTTGATCTGCTTATTCGTAGAGTGTTTTGTTTTGATCGTTGAGGTAAGGATCGTATGATTAACTTGCTCATAGTCCATATTGATCGTAGAGTTTTTTATTCTTCTTTTTCTGATGTTGAGGATATAGGATGTACTGTAGATAATCAAGATTTGACTTTCTTTTCTTCCAAGATTCGTAGTCATAGATGATAGTATTCTGATATTAGGCATGACTTTTGATGACTTCAACTTCCAAATATAAGAATGTGTTCCTCTAGTTCTTTTATGAAGTACATAACTCAGTGAGTCTTTGAAATATTTACTTCATAGAAGATATAGATTTACAAGTAGTTGAACACTTTTCCTTAATCGCTCTGTTGATCTTTGAATACTGCTATCTTCTGACTAAGTTAGGAAGACTTCTTGATGTTCTTTCTTGACTGATACTTAAAAGATTTTTCTATACTCCTATTTTCTTTAAAGCATGATCGGAGAGCTTGATAATCAATGAGCATCCACTTTTCATGTTCCATACTTATTTGGTGGAGCTTTTTTCCTGCATTTAGCTTTAATTTTGGTACTCATACTTGGTTAAGTCCACTAAGGTTAGCCAACTTTGGAAATCCATAGATTTTTCAATCTTGGGTTTTCCAAACATAAAACATGTATTATACATAGCAACAATATGACAAATGTGAAATTGTATACTCAGTGCATGTGTTTATTTAGAAACATATAATCCTAGACATGTGTTGACAGTTTTGTTCTTCAAAAACGTTCTAGGTTTATACGGTCTCCATTGTTGTATTGATCTTTGAATCTAAGAATTTGTAGGGTCAAGAATAATTATATAATTGTTGTTCATACTATTCGTAGAGTTACTACTGGATTCAATTATAGAGTTATCCTCACTCCTTAGTCATAATAAGCACAAGATCAATTCTTCTTAACATAAAGGTTCATAATAGAAGTTCATATATAATTTGAGGCTTACCTTTTCACAGCATATGATGAGTAGTACTTGCCTTGCCCTTCTATTCACCTTTTTCTTTTATGATCCTTCTTTTCTTCTGGCGATTACAGACTTTTGAATCAATCATACTTCATAAGCTTGTGTGTACTTCTTTTAATTCAAAGTGCTTGGCAATCAATGTAGAATTCTTCTTTCTTATTTGATTCTTTGTTTTCTTTAGAAGAATCTCTTTCATTCAGCTTTTTGCCTTGTTGCATCGCCTTTCTTCTGCTTTATCATCGATTCATTTCTCTGGAGGACTTTTGATATAGAGCATGTTGATCATGAATAATCGTAGAGAGAATCGTTCAGTTTGTCTAATAGTTGACTTTGTATTTGAAGACCCAACAATTTATAAGCTGAATTTTTCTATGATCATAGAGTCTTGAACATTTGTTCAAATCGTAGAACTTTAAAATTTTATGATCGTAAGGTGTTGGAGGGATGCAGGTAGCCTATTGAATCTAATCTGCAGTTGTTTGTTCGGCTTCACCCTACAGCTTCTCCTTTAATCGTCATGTCTTCTAGATCTTGTTATTTCTTTTGGATCTGAGGTTCTTCCTCAACCATTTCACCTTAGATCTATCTTTGACATAACTTCCTTTCTTAGAAAGTTTTTAGTACTGTGATTCAACAAGTTTGATGATAAAATTTTCAGCATTTCCTCTTATATTCATAACTAACATTGTCCCTCTCTTGTCTAATTAAGCCTTGGCATATTACAGAATCGTTCTTCTTTGAATAATCCTTGTCAGAGACTTTTGAGAAGTTGAGAAGAATATGAAATCTCTTATTTGTGAACTTATTTCATTCTGATAAGCAACTAGAGATTTTTTGTTTGATACAGCACATTCATATACTTCTGGTGAGACTTTTGAGGCTCCTTTATGACTCTACTTCTCTGTATCTGTTTATAGCTTGATTATCATCTTGATAGAAATCAGTTTAAGAGAAGTGAATAACACTCAGTATGCTTCTTAAAACAACTTTCAACAATAATGAACATAATTGCAAAAACATAAACATTTCAGTAATCAATCTAGCAATGTAGTACAAGATTTTAAATTCAAAACTGATTTTGATATGTGTGCCATAAGATTTACTCAAGTGATTAAGCTTTAATCAAGAAAACCTGCTCTAATACCAATTGTTATTCCCAAATGACATAGAAATGATCTAGAAAGGGGTTGAATAGGTTATTTCAATTCTTTTTTAAATTATGGCTTCAAAATTATTTTCTTTTAATAATGCTGCTAAATAGTTAATTTTGTTAAACACCCTTTCTAAGTTTAAGTTAGAAACAATTGCAGTTCTGATTTTAGTTAGTGTTACTGAGATGTTATATCAAAGTAATAAAACAGCTAAAGTAATTTAAGTTAATTAGAACAATTATGATGAAAACATTAAAGAGGTAAGAGAGGACACATTAATTTTTAAGTGGTTCGAATCAAAGAAGATCTCCTACTCCACTCTTCTGCTCTTCTGGCAGGAAATCCACTAAGGATATCAATCACCACAATCAGATCCCATAGATCTGTTATATCACAGAATCACAAAGATTCCATCGAGTCACATAGTCTCCGCATAGGTCTCAATGATCCAGGTTCCCTCAAAACCATTCCACCTTAAACTCCAAGTCCATCCCCCTCAAGGACTGATTCTCTCAGAATCAGGCCAGTCACTAAGTCTCAACTTTTGCTGTTAGTAAAGGTGTGCTTGAGGTGCTGCTAAATTGGCATTGAACTCATCTTGCTGATAGAACTTAGCAGCTGAACAAATTCTCTCTTACTTTGATCTATGGAGCCACTGGATAAGTCTCTTTTGCTTCTACTCATATTTTAAAGAAATTGTTCTTTGATTAATCCTCCAAAGTAAGTATTAACTTTAGGTTGACGATTTAACCATGCAATTTATCAATTTTCTTCTCATCTCGCTTCCTCCTTCTTGAACTCTACGATATTGATAAGTTCAGCTTTCTCTCTCTATATTGGATGTTACTTTTCTTCCTCCTCATTCTCTCTGCCTTCTTTTTGAATTTTGAACTAGTCTTCTATTTATAAAAAGATGTTTTGACGAATTATCCATTAGAAAATGTCCGTTACTTTGTTTAACATTCCAATCGCAAAGAATCCTTGATAAAGATATTGTATCAATTTGCTTTTAGACTTGCCTTCATCAGTTTACCAAAAATGGTAACCACGTGTCTGGTGATGCTTTGGATAGATAGCCGTTAGACACACTTTTATCTGATTCTTTATTTTTGACTTTGGATGACTAGTCATTGTCTTGTCACTTCTATGCTTCAGATCATCTTGTTGCCAGTCCATCATCAATTACTTGTAAAGTTCCTAGGATCCTTTAGTTTGACTTACACTTTATTGTTCTACAATGAACTTTACGATCCACCTTTTTGTAATGAGCTTTACGTTATGTTTTCCTTCTGCACTACGATTCGATTATTTTACGAATTCCACCATGATCGTTTACCTCTATGAGATTTACTTATCCTTATGAACTTAGAGCTTCCCTTGCTGTTAGAGTTTGTTATACGATTTTTACGTTGAACAAACTTCTCATATCATTCTACAACTTGCTAACTTTTTATCAACCATGTGATTCTTCTGCTTGATTGTTTGCTTTAAGATCCTCTGAGTACTGTAGTCAACTTTATGATTTTTCTTCACTCTCCTTTTTGTCTTACTTCCTTCTATCTTCCAGTATCTTCATTTTTCATCTTTCAGTTTTAGGATTTGATTTGTCTGCTCTTCTGACTTTGCAATATAAAGCTTTTCAATCTGATATTCTGCCTGTTTCTTTCTGTGTTCTGGAGCTTTACGATTTTCTGTTCTTCCCGTAACTGTTATTCTATGATCTTCAGCCCTATATTCAGTCATGAGCTTTCTAATAACTTATACTCTATGACTTCTTCAGTCATTATGTCGTAGAGTATACTTTCATTTCGAGCTTATTCTTTGTCTACTACTATTCTTCAAATCTTTATTGCAAGTTCAGTTCGCTTCCTGAAAACTGAGATTTCTTCTTGATTTGAGCTTCTGCATTTGTTCACTTTATCCTTAAAGATCAGTTCCCCCTTACTTTATCATTCTATGTCAGTGTGGTTTGTTGTCTTCATAAAATTTCTTGTTTAGTATACTTCTGAACATCGTATATGTAGTTATTACTTGAAGTACATTCCTTGATCCTTGTCCGTTCTGACTAGTTGTCTTCAACTTGCTTCTTTGTTGTAGAATCCTTTGATGGAACCATTTGTTGTGGAGATTTCATCTCTTGATGTTATTGTACTCTGGTGGGCATGATGTTGAGGCATGGTTGTGACTATACATTATGAACTGCCTTCTCCATTCTTGTCATTTGTTGTTGTAGCATCATTGGCATCATGTCCTTTGATTTATATAGTTCTGAGGTGGCTCATTGATGTCGTAACTCTGTGTTTAGAGTAACTCAACAATCTCTTTCAATTCAGCTCCATTATATGATCTTTGAGTACTTTCACTTGTTTAAGATCTGTGAGCTCTCATTCTTATTTATAGAGCCTTCTCTCTTTTTTATTAGAGATTGTAATCTTTTGTTGCACGTGCTTGATGAACTTTTTCTTTGATCTTAGAATGACTTTCTTTCTATGAGTCTTCCATCTTTCTTTAAGTAATTCTTACTTGTTCATTCTAAAGTCTTCAGCTTGTAGCACAGTTTCTTCCATAATGGATGTGTCATTTACTCAATCTTCTTTTATAGATGTATACTTCCTCTCCCTTTTGATCAGCCCTCTTTCTACATTTGATCATTTAGCTCTGACTTCCGAGTTGAGTTAATCGTTCATACGATCATCTTTTCTGTGAGCAGCTTTTTCATAGCTAATCATGTTTTGCGATCTGATCTCTGATTTAATCTTTTACTTCAAGATTCAGGGAAAGTTCTGCATTTGACATTTCTATGCAATTTATTCTTTAAATTACCCATATTCTTCTGTGATCAACTTTTACACTACAATCTTGAACTTGCTTTGCGATTGTCATAGCTATACGATTTCTTCCATGAATGATTTTTACAATCAACTATAAACTAAGCATGTAGTATGATTTTGTCCAAGTTCTGCAATCTGGTTTCAAACTTTACGATTTGTTGTGCGAACTTGACTTTGTAAATGTTGCTTATTCTATGATCTCGTTGATGGCTGTAACCTTCCATACGATTTTTGAGCATACTTTACGAACTCAACATAAACCCTTCGATCGTTCAAAACACTTATGATTTTCTATAGTTTTTACATTCATTTTCTTTATAGATCAACCTATCAAGTTTGATCTTCTAATCTAAGTCCTTGTACATTGATTTCATTAAGGACTTTACAAAATCTACTGATACAAATATGCATTAATAATCGTATTGAATTCTAAGTCCTTGTACAATATGTTCTTTTATAAGTACTTTACAAAATCATTAACATAATTATGAAATGATAAATTCTCTTTATTTTATTAGCAGTTTGTGTATCAGATTATACGAACATCAACATCCAAACATCATCATTAATCATGCATTTAACTATACGAACATAATCATCAAGTATTTCGCTATACAAACATAATCATGACTTTAACTATACGAATATCACTATACAAATGTTATCATCAAATCATTACTAACACATTTGCACTAATACTATATAATCCTTATAAGATTATGTGTAAAAATCATATAAGAATATTTTTGGTTTTTTAATATGTCATTTAAGTATTTAAAAAATTTCTTCCTATTGCCCCCTGATTTTGTAAGCCCGCCAGAAACCACCAAAAGCACAAACTGCCTACATAATTAACAGTCACACTGAGGAGCCTAACGGCTTGGGCCTTCAGGGGATAGCTCCTGTGTGAAAATAAGTACAAGTCAAAAGCGATAACAATTGAGGGACTTAAATTGCTGAAAAATAATAAAATTATGTATGTAAAATTGTGTGTACCATAGTTCCTTGCTTGTGGCTGTATTTATACTTTTCTATCAACCTGTTGTAAGCATACGTGTCTAATTATGATTGGGAATTCCTTGATTAGATTCCAATTGTGAATATGATGTTGACCGGTCAACCTTTATCTCCCCTAAGATCTGGAATCATAATCTGATTTAGAATCCTAAGTCAATGTGGACTTAACCCTCCTAATTTTCTCAATCCGCCCCAAATGACACTTGAATGGGTCTATCTCAATATCTGACCAATCATAGTGTGTCCATGTACAACTATGGGCCCACACCAAACCCGGGGTCCCAATTATTTGTATTCCAATATTTCCCCCATTCTCCTATTATAAAGAATTTATAATAGGAGAGTAACGCCAGAAACATAATGCTAACTGGATAAATCAAAAAGACCAGTGTATCCCTTAACTGTCATGTTTGCGAAGTGTAACTGTCAAACTGGCTGAACTTCAAAATATTAATAAGAAAGATGTCTTCGAAATGTCTGAAACTGAAAAACACAAACTCTAAATAACTAAACGAGGAAAGCCCATAAAAGCCACTTCCTGCTCACAATCTTATCCTGCTCCATTAACTCAGTCGACCCCAACTAAACCCTAAAACAAAATAACTCCTCATCCCAAACCGCAAGCCAAATCCCAAGCTGCACCGATTCCACTATCTTCGATATATATGTTGATACTCTTTATCCTGTCAAACTCCGCAACATAAGAACCTCCAATACTCTTGAACCCGTCGATCTCTACACTGTCACTGTCGAATCCCAAAAAACCAAAATATACCAACCTTTAATCTTCCTAAACCATTTACTATCGAATCTGAGTTACAACCTTCCGACCCTAAGCCTTCATCCTCCACATTTATCCAATCGATCCCAAAGTTGACCTTTTGATGGAGTTATTCAACGCCTTTTTTCCCCTTGTAGATGGAGAAACATTTCTCCGACTTTGGCTCCAGATAACTCAATATCGCATGCATGTCATGTGTCTTCAATTCTAAACCCTCTGTATCCTGAAAGCAATAGGTTTTCGATGTCCATTTGACTGAGAATGAGCGGAAAAAACCTCCCAACGTTGAATACATAGCTTCACTACTAGTTGCTCTAAACCGAAATCAGATCGCTTACTAAAATCTGAACCTTTCTGATCCTGTTAAAATAATTTCGACCTTACCAACACCCATAGTCCACGAAACCTCCACACTAAAAGCTCAAGACAATGATAATTGTTTCCCCTCAACTGCCAAATTTGCTCCAGAATCTGATGCCTCCTGTGATTAATCAATTATCCAATGTGGCTGAATCCTCTGGTCAACATCCCGGCCTATCTCATGTATCTAATCTAGGGGTGGCACCTCCTGACCTACCACATACTGCACCAGCTCGTTGTTCTAAAACTTTTTCTTGTTCAAATCTTTTAATTGCCGACATGCTTCAGTTGAGTGTCCAGTAGTTTGATGATAATCACAAAACTGTTTATTCTCCATCTTCGAATGAAAGGATGGTTTACTTATAGGGTGATTTCCTTTTGGTTTGATCCAATCCCATTCCTCAACTTTGTTGTTTCCATTCTTGGATAGGTTACCCCTTTTTAAGTCCTGTTGCAAGCTCTCCATCGCCTCATGTCTAACCTTGTAGTGAAGAATTCAAGTGCCTACATCATATTCAAATCCTTGATGAAGCCGACGTCCTCCCTGAACCTCTGCACGTGTTGTCTTAATGTTTCCTCATGTTTCTATTTAATTTGCATTAGATAAGCTATTAACTTTCCTCTCTTTTTATTACTTCCGAACTGCTCAGGAAATTTATTGCATAACTCCTACCATGAATTGATGCAGTTCGGAGGCAATGACTGTTAGAGATCATGCCCTAGTGGCCAATTATTTGATGTAATTGCTTAACATTTTTGATATTATATTTGATTGAATAAATAAATTATTTTATTATGACTTTATTTACTGCGTTATATAAATGTTAGCATAATAAAAGTCCTTAGAATAGTGATACGAATTATATAGCTTCAAGTATGTGACTTAAACATGAGATTATATAATTACAATTAGTATCATTGCTCTTAAATATCCCTAGTCGAGTATCATTGTTAATGGGACAACAATGATACATTGAGACTAGTATGTGGATTGACTGATGGCCAAATCTCATTGGTCATAAATATATGAGATATTGAGTCAATGCATAGGTATATGTTAGAGAACAATGTACTGGACTGACCCACCATGAGAATTCTACGTGGAGCATTATGCAAAGTGTCATAAGAAATTCTCATAGTGACAATGATGTAATGATCCTCCGACCTAAAATCACTATATTACTACACGAGAATTTATGTACTTTGATATCATCAAAGGTCACCTTTAATAGGGTGGACAATAAAGATGATTATTGGGTACATCATAAATCGTGTGAGGAATATGAGTGATCTAGATGGAATTTAACCCTCCTATATAATAGGGGTGATATACATAGGCCTCTTGATTGAGTATGACTATGAAATGCATGGCCATGCTCAAATAGTTTCATATAGTCTACTCATTGATCAAGAAAACTCAAATTAAATTATGAAGAGTATGACACATTTCATGCCTCGAGTTTAATCTAGGATATTAAGGTTAAAAGGATTAAATTACATTGAAACATTGGTCACGAAAAGGTTGCGTCGAATCACCGATCTTATTATTACTTGGATAGCAGTGATGCATTACTAGATGTCGCTCACTGTTTATAATTTTATAATATAATTTTAAAATTATTGTCAACGTAATAAAAACCTATAGAGTCACACGCTTAGAACGTAATTAAAAGGGAATTAATTTAAATTGTAAGGATTTAAATATGTCAATATGATTGATAGTATTTAAATTAATAGGATAATTTATATATATGTATATTAATTAAGTCAGACTTAATTAATATATAATATATATATAAATTCAAATTTTATTTTTCTAATAGAATTTTAGGTTTTGGTTAATTCTTTTTGACAGCTATATATATATGATCTATCAACAGAGAAAGTCACGTTAAGGAAAAATCAAAACCTAAACAAAACCCTAATCGCTTTTAGAAATAGACTAGAGAGAAATTCAGAAAATCCAGATCTTGGTGGCTAGTATCGCAGTTCTTGTGACACCCCCAAATATGGGCCCACACTGCTCAAACTTGAGTCGTCAAAAGACTACAACAAAATCATTACAAAGTAGTACAACGTTCAACAATACAGTGTATAATAATACACAACTAAGTCTTCACTGTTATTGTCACACTATTTTACAACACGTGAAGACTACGATAGGTATCCTTTGGACTCTCACTCCATCCCTCGGCTAGACCCAACTACGTTCTCATCTCCTGTTGAAAAACAATGGAACGAAAAGAAAGAGTGAGCTCAAATAGCCCAGTAAGGAATATCATGACTAAGATAATGACGAATAAATTATCATTAGCTTTCAACAGTTGAGTTCTTGATAGAATACAATAGACTACAAGATTTATATCAAAAACTGCAGTTAAATTCTTGAAAAACGTTCAGATCAATAATAGCAGCGGAATAAGCAATCTATTAGAAGAATAATGCAGACTATAATATTCACTCGCTTCTTTTTTCCAGAAAAATATTATCAACTTTTATTATCTGAAATACCATTAGTCATAATAATACAAATTCACAGTTTCTTGTCATAATCATGCAAATCAACAGTTCATCTTTGCACTACAGGCCAAAGAGAACTTTCACCACGTGTCATAAAAGACACCGAACCTTTAACCTATTATATCGCTTTTAACCTATCATATGTTCAACAATTATATCACATCTGTGCCCCCGGCCACAGATATTCACAACAGCTTGATTCTTGATGATTATTACAAATAACAGTGATACAAATGATGAACAGAAGAAACAGGATAAATAATAAGTATCAGAAGTTTACTTTGTGTAGATTCAAATAATGTCCAAATTGTCAACATGATGTGAAGTGAAATTCAAAAATGATATTCAAGATCCACAGTTCAGAATAACGGTTACAGTTCAATAAAAATGTTTAGAAAAATAAGAAGGTTCAATTGAAATGATATTAGATGAAGCACAAACTATTAAGGAACATATGATCATTTCAGGAAACTTTACCAAATAGTACTTACCATAGTAAGTTAAGAGTATAAAAGAAATAATATCTCTTACTATAGTAAGTTTGAATAATGGAAGATGAAAAAGATGGTAACCCTTATGAGTATAAAGGAAAATAATATCACTTACGAATATGAAAGAAAATGATATTACAAACGAATATGGAATAAAAGTATCATGTGATAATTCGTATAGACCAGTTATTTTCACAAGAGACAAATAAGAAATAAATACAAAGGGTTATTAACCAACAGGCGGTAATCTGCGTAGTAAGGTTATTCCCACAATTTCTTAAAATTTGAATGCAAAGAATTTCTCACCAAACAGGCGGTAATCCGCGCAGTAAGGTTATTCTCAGAGATTAATAAGGAATGAATACAAAAAGTTATTCAACAACAGGCAGTAATCCGCGTCGTAAGGTTATTCCCACAATTTAATATATGAAAATAAATGACACATCTTATAAGTAAGAAATAAACGATATTATTTTCGAGAATCAAAGAATGATAATCCCTTACAGTAGTAAGTTTAAGAGTATGAAAAAAAATGACATCCCTTACAGGTAAGAAAATAATACCATTTATGATGATGAAAAGAATGATATCCCTTACCTTAACACGTAACTGGATATTGATTTAAATGAGATCGATCAACCTATATATTTATAATATAATTAGTAATTATCACATATAAATTTCAAAATGTATGATAACTCGTATAATATGATCTATCAAAATTATATATATTTAACATAATTTTTGTACTATAATATAACAACTTTAAAATAATTTTTAAAATAATATTCCAAAATAAATCTTCCAAAGAAAGCTTTTAAAAATAAATCTTCTTAAAGAAGAGTCTTCTAAAGGAAGATTTGTAAATACCGTGAAAAATAGAAATTTATGAAATTACTACTCTTTAATAAAAGACTTACTTGAAAATTCTTGCACTCCTTTTGGCTTAAAAATACTCAAAATAACTTTACCATTCTCCGAGAAAACTCATAAAATACTTATAGAAAAACTTTATATTTTAGGTGTGATTTTTCTATTCAGCTGAGCAAGCTATTTATAGGAGAAAAGAAGTTACTATGCATGGTAGGTGTCTGGCGTGCTGCACGCTAGCCTGAGAATTTCAGTACGCAACCTCCTTCACCAACCCATTCCCACATTTTTCATACTTCATGTGGGCCCCACAGTGGGTCCACATACTATTCACGTTACTATTCACATAAATAATTAATTAAAAAAAAAATTCTTCCTGTGAGTCCTGCATATAAAATAAAATAATGCTACAACAATAATTCAACAATAATGTAATAAACACGTTATAGATTATTATTAATTTAATAATATAAATTACTGTGTATTTGCTACTGTGAAAATTATTTGGTTCAATAATTTTAAAATACAGTGCACCGACAATTATTGACTCAATAATATGAAATACAGTGTTATGACAATTATTGAATCAATAATGCAAAATAATGTGTAACAACAATTATTGATGAATACTGTGCAATGACCACGTTATCAGATCAATAATATGAGACACTGTGCAATACCGTGTGCTACTGAAGAATACCGTGTGCTACAGTAAAATATCATAAATTACCTAATGCTACTATTCTTTTATCACCGGTATTTTAACAGTTAAAAGTGATAACCACATTGACTATTTTTATTTAAAAATGTTACTTCTGTCGTTTTCTATATCCGACAAATATTCCGTTGTGGGGTCCACCAATGATTAGTTATTTCGGCGCCGTTGTACGACCGAATATTCCCTGACAAAACAAATATTGTCCGACAAAATAAAATTTGCACATAACATTCTTAACTTTTAACTTTGTCAATTTAACCACTTATTGTTTCATGAAAAAATATATATGAAGAAAAATTAAATTTTGTATTTCATAAAATTCGGGGTCTTACAGTTCTCTTTACTGTATATCGTGTGACGATTCGCGGGGCGTTCGTGTGGATACCGTAGAGGCGCAATTCCGTTGGATTGCATTGAGGATTCGAAGCTGTTCCAGAAGTTTCATCGTCTCCATTCAAGCTCGAATAATCGGTAAAACAAATCTAAACCTCTGAATTAATATGTTTTCTCATGGATCCTATTTTAGGGTATCAAAAATTATCTTGAAAATTTTTAAATTCCGTTGTTTTTATGTGCCGAAATCCCTACAATGACGTCATCCACTATTTAGCTCCCCTCTTCAATGTGGTGATGAAAATCTAACACATACCCGCATCAAAATGGTTATTGTACCGCATGAGCCGCTCATAAGAGTGTGTGTGATCATATGGGTCTCTTGTGCCATCATATACCTCTGATGGTGGCAATTTCTTCTTCGGATCGACCCTTTCCTGATCAATGGTTGGAGAGAAAGGAGACTTAAAATCCAACCGTATCGATTTTGTCTCAATCATCGCTACTCTTTTCTCCAATTCAGTTATCCTCTACAAGATGGGATCGGAGATAACCACCTGTTGAGTGGGCTGATCCCGAACCCGGTCTAGAGACATGTCCGACCTTTATTTTTCTCATCTTTTGTCACTGTAATCCCGTTCATCAACTGGATATCTAACTCGTTTTTAACCACGGAGTAGATCCCGACCCCGATGAGGTGTTCGGTACCGACTTAGAGAGTCGGGTTGCCTTTAACGTCGTGCCTTATATCTTCCTTACGATGGTACTGGTTCAGAGAATCAAGCTGCCTGGTTTCTCCATAGTACTGACCAGATCGGCCAGGTTGCTTCATATCACCCTGAGGATGGTACTGGTTCGGAGAACTAGGATGCCTTATTTCTCCTCTCTTTATTTCACTGTAGTATGGCTTGGGGAGAGTTCTGATTTAAGTTCCATAGAACTGTCCCACCTTATACCACCGTAATATTGCTCTAACCCCTAAATGAGGCTTTTAATTTAGGTTCCGAAGAAGTAACCCACCTTATATCACCATAACATCACTCACAATCCTTAGAGAGGTGTTGATCTAACCTTATAGCACCATAACATAGCTCCCGATCCCTGTGGAGGTGTTCATCTAACCTTATAGCGGCATAACATCGCTCCTAATCCCTTGGGAGGTGTTGATCCAACCTTATAGTGTCATAGCATCGCTCTCCCGATCCTTGGGGAGGTATTAATCTGACCTTATAGCACATGTTGATCCGACCTTATAGCGCCATAACATTGCTCCCAATCCCTGAAGAGGTGTTAATCCGACCTTATAGCACCATAACCTCACTCATGATCCGTAGGGAGGTGTTGATCCGACCGTATAGCACCATAACATCACTCCCGATCCCTGGGAAAGTGTTGATCTGACCTTATAGCACCATAACATCACTCCCGATCCCTGGAGAAATGTTGATCCGACCTTATAGCACCATAATATCACTCCCGATCCCAAGGAACGTGTTAATCCGACCTTATATCACCAAAGTACTGTTTGGATCGGCCAAGCTGCCTTATATCTCCATGTCTTGTCTGAAATCGACTTTGAGGAGTTATCTCCCCTTCTCTGCCTTTAACTTTAGTTGCTATTTTCCTTTGCCTCCCAAGTTCAGATAAATGTGTGTTCCATTCTAACTCGGCCTCTGTTTCTTTAATCTTTTGAAATCTGATCCGCTCTCGCTGGTCAAGTTGGCTTGATCCCCTTTCTTGATCCTCCTGAATAGGGACCGTTAATCCTTCATCTTCTTGCGCAAATCTTGATCCAGTGTAATTGATGGTGTGAACAATCACCGTCAGACAAGTGCTAACTAGGTCACAACAAGTCTAGATCTTGATTGATTGGGACCAAGTCTATCATTCACCCCGAATATGCCGTCCCATCGGTACAGTAGAGGATGCAGCAGTATCAAATATTTCGAACTTATCCTGTTGTAGTGGTATTTTATTCTGGGTATATCTCAGACTGTCAATTACTAGAAATTGCATCTCTCTTCCAAAACAAATGGAAGAGGGGCTTCCAGGATTCAACCATTGGTTCTGTACGAGGCTTTTAACAAGTTAGGCAAGTCGCACAAACATGTGTATAAAATTGAAAAAAACCATAACATGATCCCAAATTGAAAAAAATACTCTTCAATTTTTGTAAATGCAGAAAAAGGAGGAAATATGAAAATTATAAATTTAAATTACCATAAATGTCAATGCCCAAATATTGGACATCAACATGGGAAGTAATTTTAACCGTGTACGGATTTATTGCCAACTTATATACTATTATATTAAGAGAGATCCAAAATTGAATGATGGGTGAGTCATATGAAGTACCACTAATATTTTTATGAACTGAAACTTTTAGCATGATTTGATATTGCCATTAAATGTTTAGATACTAGAAATATTCTCAAGTTTTTGACATTACAAGTATTCTACATTATAAACTTCACCAGATAACCTGTAATTTTTAGAACTGAAACAACATGACCACTACAAAGTAATACACTATCCAGTATGTTGCAAAGTGAACTTTCTGCAGGGTTTTATTTTTGGGATACCAGACTCCGGAACAAGAGGATACCTAAACCACCAACTGCCAAAGTTAAAACTAACAGAATGCTGTTGGATTCAACATCTGCCATTCTGCCTGTCCTATTTGTTCTTCCTTGGCGAGACCTCTCTCCGGAGTATTCTCGCATGAGATTACTCAAATTGTCAATTTGATGCGTAATCTGACGCTGGCTCCTCGCAATAAGCAATACCTGTTCGCACTAAAGGTTCCCACAATCAGAAATGAATGACAAGAAATTGGGTACGATCATGTTTATGGGTCCTGATATAGATACTAGAGCTATGATCAATATCAATGTTACCTAGAATGCGGTTCTTAGAACCTATTAGGGAACGTGATAAGCTACATAAGCTAAAATGCGGTACACTATGATAGCTTTATATGGAGCCCTTATAGTTTGGACTTATGAATTCTCTTAATATAATATAAATGCAATAAAACTAAGCTTTATATATGATTTTTTTAGTTGAATCAAGAAATTAATTTTTTTTAAAATAAGTTAATACAAATGTGATGTTTGAGCATCCAATAACGAGTTAGTACAAAAGTTTTCACATGAATTATTGATAACTATCTATGCAATATTGCTATAGTTGTACTTGCAGATTTTGTGGTTGGTTAATCGACTATATTAAGAAATTCTATGTACTTAAAAAAATTTGCCTATATTTTCTGGCTATATGAAGAGAGCAAAAGAATTATATAGTACCTCTTCCGTCAAAGACTCCCGTGTCAACTGAGAAGAGGAAGAGGAATTGGGTAGTATTGAACCAGTCAATGAGCCATTCTCTAACCCAGCCATGAACAGAGAGGTGGGTGCAGAGCCATTGCAGGCTTCAGCCTGCACCACAGCCAAATTTTGTTGGCTAGAAGAAACGTTTCTGGTTGAGAATTTTGAATTTAGCTCCTCAATACGAGATGTAAACTCATCCATTCTTTCATTCAGTGTGGAAATTTGTTCTGAGAGTTGAGTAATGACACCCTGAAACAATCAAAAAAGATATGTTGATCGCCTTGCTTCATAATGTAAACGGAAAAGAAAGAAACACTGAAAGAACATACAACAGAGCAACTCGTGAGTGGCAGATTATTGGGGTAAAATCGTGGTGGACAATCAGTTCTGGAAAATGGTAGTGGTTTGAGTTGTCCGACTCTGAAAGTAAAACAATATACCAAGAACAGAAGGAAAAAGAAAAACGTAAAAGTAAAAACTACCAAATAATAATTAATATCAAATGCAAAAACCTGGCTGTCCTCTTTTCTTTCTTTCTCCGCATCTATTGAAACCCAACCCAAAAATAACATTTTCTTTTCATTGTTTCCTTTCTTCGGGGCTGCTCATCATCATACCCTTACCCTTCCTTTACTCATTTTTCTTTCTTTCTATTTTCTTTTCTTTTCTGTTTAATTTTGGTGTATGTGTGTCTTGTCTGTGTGCTGAGAATGGGGACAGGATGAAAGGGATTTGAAAGTTTCCATCAGTAAAACTAGACTAAAATGGGTTAAGGGGAACAAATAACCTATATAAAAATGGACTGGTAATAGGCTGAAGAAAAAGTTACCAGAAAATTACAATTTGATAGCAAATGATCCATGTTAAAAGTCGAAACCTACACTGCGGCAAAATATATATATAGAGAGAGAGACACACACACACATGCACACACAAGTTTTCGGACAGATGAAATCACCTGCTTTAAAAGTGTTGCTGGTGAGTCTTGGGTTCTGTCATCAAATCTCTTATTATTTACATCAAGTTTTGTCAGCTTAGGCACTTTCTTGTCACGTTGTGTTGATAACGACAGTGATCTGCACAGAATTTATCAGATCACCCGATTATGTACCAGATCAACATACACATTGCTTAGCTTCCAAGATTTTGAAATGGATAGGCAATTTAAACTACTGTAAAATAAATTGAGAAAAGTTATGTACTAGATCATTAATCATGGCAGCTCCATCCGGTGTATGCTTCAGTATAAAGGAGTAATTTGAAAACCATAATGGATGAGATCGAACGTACCGATTGAGGTATCTGCTTCTTTGATCAGCAGAGGCACGGGATAAAGCTTCTTTAGGGCTTGAAACCATATCATCATCTATGCTCAGCTTTGTCTTCAGGTCATCAGGCAATGCCTATAGATTGCTGGTTTGATCAGGACTAAGCACCAAGAAAGAAGTGGGTAATAAGTCAAAAGTATCATACCATAACATCATTAACAAGTTTTTCCAGCTGAATTTGTTCTATGTAAGTGCGAGAAACATATGAACCATCCAAGCCCAGCTGCTCCGCTATATATTTAACATACAAACGGTCTCTTCCTTGGACCTTTTCAACAAGAACAATAAAAGTTCGTGATTAGCTTTCAAGGCATACCACACAATGATAAAATTGATAGTTTCAATTGAATTATGCTAGTTGTTTGAACATGAAAAAAGGAGCAAAATATTATTTCGACATCTCTGATCTCCAATCCAAATAGCCTGAATATTACAATTTGGGATTGCAAACCGATACTTCAGAATCTTTTTGGGAACCGGAACTTTGTATCATCTTCGATACAAATGAATCCAACTTTTCAAATAGGAGAAAGAAAATTAACGGTACAAAACAACAAAAGGCTAAATTGGCAAGTTGACGCCATCCCCTGTTGAAGAATTTGGTTGTCCATAATTTACAAAGTATACAGAAAGGTCCTTCAATAGCATATTGATCAAATTGAGAAACATATTTCAAGGTTGGTCACGGAAGGTTGAAATGACAAGGTGAATAACTCTGATGAAATGTTTGATTGCCCATACAAAGGATAAAATGAGATAAGAAGTTGTGATAAATATACAAAGTATACTTAAGGGCCTCTATAACAGATTGATCAAATGTATAAATCAAATTGATAAAAATCTTTATAATAAGTATTGATAAACATTTTTCAAGATTGGCTACAAACGGGGGATATTATGGGAAATCTAGGAATTCAAATAATGATTAATGCAACTCCAGATCTCCAATATTTGCACCGAAAGTTGCATTCCACCAATACGAACCAAGGTATGGTGTTAGCAATATAAGATTGAGAATAAGTACAATGTAAGATTATGGTAATTCATAAAAGGTATATATATAATATTCACTATATATTTCCATCTTCAACTGTGTAGAGTGCTCACAAATTTGTGGCATGTTTCTAAACGAAACAGAATACAAAATTCATACAGCATATTAAAAATTGAGAAAGAAAGCTAGAAAAAACAAAATTTGAAACAAAAACTCGTAACAATGGTTCATACATCAATCAATATATTCAAACACAGATTGCCATTGTCAATTGTATAGAATTGAAAATAGTTTTAACCAGATAAATAGTCAATGTAAAGATGTGTATTAACATTTAAACCTTCATTAGGTAGAAAGAACATGCAACACTAATAAGAGTACAAGTTCATTATGGACTATAAATAAATCTTAATTATGAATTAAATAATGAGATACCTGAACATACTTGCGATTTATTTGCTCTAACCAATCAGTTTTCACACACACCCTGTCATCAGAGAAGACATGACTGCTTCTTTTCAGGATGGTCGCAATTGTGTATCCTAAAGCCATTAGCCCCCCGAGAAGGCGCACACTAACTTCGAAAGTAATTCTAGGTGATATAATGAATGGACTATCTGTAACCCATTCCTGAAAGAAATAAGTAAAACAGGTCAGTGGATGTAAGTATTTTACATAAGTCTAGTCAAGCCAATCCAAGTACACAGTCCCTTCATTCCACAAAAAGAGTCCCATTTGCAAGATTTTCAAACTTTTAAGGATATCTTTTTGTTTCATGTTTAACCTTTGGTGTTTAGTTTAATAGTGTTGGCATGATAATGTAACTGTGATAGTAAACTTAAGGAATTGGTGTCATTTTATACTATGATCGGTAAAATGGGACTCCTTTTTGTGGAAAATAACTGACAGATGCAACTCTTTTTGTGGAACGGAGGGAGTATTATATAGCAGAGGTCAAATCAGGAAGATAACAAACCACATCTACAGATCTACCAGCAGATCACATGATCATTTCAATTATGGTTAGATTATCTTTATTTACGCCATGCAGCTTTTATATATTAACTTTTGGCTGTATCAGTGTTCGATATTGTTCTGCCTCTTTACAATGTCTGTGAGGAATTTATGTATTTCCAAATTGTAGAAAGTTCTCCAGGTACTGTTCTACTGGAAGGTGCATTTCAAATAATAAAGAAGGATTGAATAAATTACCTAGGGAAGTTGCGCATTCGTTTTCAAATATATAGATAGATAACATTGATTTACTACCAAACTCTGTATGTGTGTATGCATGAAGAAAGAGAGAGAGTGTGTAGGAGGGAGGAATGCGGTGGGGGGGGGGGGGGGGGTGAGGATTATATACTTAGTAAAATTTATAATATGGAAAGAAAATAAAACACAGTGCCAAGATATTTAACTAGAGCTAGTTGAGATTATATATTTGGACAACTTCTTCCACTGGAGAAGCTGGTGCAAAGCAGGCTAAAATTTTGAGCCGCTTAAAAGCTAGATGTACATTACGTAGTGCATTTTGTAATAATTTGTATTTTAGAGTAACTGGTGGCCTAACATAGCATTAACATCTTGATTTTATAGGATCTTGCACTCAAATCTTAGAATGTACTTCTTAGTTCATCTAGTTAATTTGTTGGTAAAATATTCTTCCATATGCTCCTATGTTTGTTTGTTTCATGCCGCAAGGAGAATTCTTTAATAGTTTAATTCTCAGGAGCAATAATGGTCTAACAGAAGTTTCTGAATACCTAGCATATCCATAATCAATCTTATATTCCTGTACCACAGCACAACTAAGACTTTAACCAAGAATCTAAAATTTCTAAAGCTCATACCTCAAACATGAGGTTGTACTTTCCATCCCGGTTCCTCATCCTAAGGTATGACTGGCATGCTTCAGGATCTTCACCAGGTGGTAAAAGATATATATCATAAGTTTCCTCTGTACTTTCTCTGTGTTCTTCAGGTAAAACTGCCTTGATTTTATCCTCAGTTATGGCCTTTGTTGACTACAGCAACAAACAGCACTAACTCAGTTCTAGAGGTAGAAGACAACAAAGTCAGATCAAGCAATCAAGCATCTTATACGCGACACTTTTACATTTTTATTTGACAAAACGTGAAGGTCGGTTAACCTTTAAAATATAAGTTGGATTCTGGAATCCAGAGAATGGATTGAATTTGTTGATAATTTTTATGTGTGCCGTCTGTAGATCTGGCTCGATGAAAGCTTTGTACATGGGATATACCTGTGGACAAGCACATTATAAATTGAAAACATTTATATGCCAACGCCACAAAGGTAATTTAGCAATAAATAAATTCGAGGGTTTAGATATCTTGAAGTAATTATCAAATGTGTGTAGGAATGAGAAAACCGTTTCAGAAATTTGATGGATTATCTCTTCAGGCTCTTGTCCAGCACGTTGAATGTCCCTCAAAACCCGTTTGACAAGGTCAAAGTGTACTCCGCCAGTAACAGATACACGGAGATCTAGAAAAGGCCGAAGTTTTTCACTCAAAGCATATATACCTTCAATAAACACAATGCGGGAGCTGGGGACTTCAATTGTCCTGTTGAATGTATGGATTCAGTACTAATAACAATCAATGGGCCTCTGTTAATATATACAAGTCTATAAATCTAAACAAAATTTAAGCTCATCAGGGAAGAAGCAATAAGACAAACAGGACTATCAGGTCTAGGAAAGGAATGGAGGAAAATAAATAGAAAGACAATATTTAAGAGAGAAGTTAAAAATTAAGTTACGAGAATGTAGTCAGAAATCCATAATAGAGTCCGACCACAACGACAGAATTGATTATCTTCATGCATAAGGATACTAGATTACCTAGTAGAAAAGATTTCTTACTAAACTTAGCAACTGTATACTAACAAGGAAGTGTAATCTGCTTAAAGAAAGACGACTGATACAGTCATGCTAAGTTACCTGATCTTAGTTTTGATTAGCTGAGCAAGAATATAATCAACCCAAAAAATAAAGAAAACTTTTCCACAGGTAAAGATGTTACACAATTACTGTGAAAATAAAATGATGCACATTCAGGCAAAAGGCTAGGTTGACAACAACCGAGGTATCAAAGAAAACAAGCACACAATGCACATAAAAATGACCAACGAGGTACCAGAAATAGCTGCAAAATGTTTAAACCAGATTCTTGATTACTTCCTCCACCTTGAAAAGAACGCAACAGTTTTTCAAAGTGTGTTCGGCACAAATTTTAAGTAGTGCCAAAGACACAATTATATAGTTTTCATTAAAAAATTATATTTTAAATTATGTTTTAGCTACATTAAAGATAATTAAAATATAATTATATATTTTTGACACCTCCAAAAAATTATGCGAACACACTCCAAAAACTTTGACATTCTTTGGAAGACATAGGTAAAGCATAGTTAAGCCATCATTCATTAATCAAGGTTGATATAAGTTCAGTAGACCACCTCAACTATTTCTTTTATTTCTATGTGTAGTTTTCCTTACCCGTGCACTGGCAAAGAAACTTGAGCTGGTCAGAACTCCACTTCCCCCTGCCCTAGCTCCTAACTACCCCCAAAACTACCAATAGAAATAGTAGTAAGTCGAGAAATTCAAAAGGAGGGATTTTCAACCTGTACCCTACACGAGAGCTAGATTTAAAATCATATATAGGAGCTTGAATGGGACTCCCTTCTATCAGACCACGGATATTCTCAAGTAATGTGTCATAATCTGTCAACCGTGGATCTGTCAAAACAAACCATCTGTTAGATTGCTACCAAAATTCTTTATATATATGCATCTAACTGTAGTGACAACATTCTAGGCCTTTTAAGAGAAATGAAACTTCAGTAACCATACTATGAAGACAAGGGTACAGAACAGTACCTACATGAAGTAAAGGCATGCAATTAGGTCCATACTCATCCGTGCCCATTTTCATTTATTGTTCAAATGAATACAACAATATTGAGGTCAATTTTAAATTCTGATAATATAAGCATGATGATAGGATAATAATTAGAAATTAGCACAGGTGTGAAAGTGTAAAAATAGGTTTTTTAACGCTATCGAAGTATTAGACATCAACAAGCTCTACAACCATTAGATGTGGGTAATCGAAAATATTACAATTGCTTATTTGCAGTCTAGAAGTCTTGGATCAGCTTATATGATATCTTTAAATCATGTAAATATTGAATATTTTCATAGGCACTAGGAATAAACTCGAAGGACCTAGACACAAGAGCAACTCAAATGTCTGGAGATTAATATTTCTCTATAAGAAACCTTAATTATGACCAAAAATATTTAAACCTTGACTGAGAAGAAAAATATTCTATTAATAATTCATTTGCTTTGTGCATTCTTAAATGCAGGATTCAGCTTATAAACATCTTAAAGGAAACTATTTCTAAGTCATTTGAAAAGAAAAGGCTCTACTTAAAGAAACTTGGGCATTTTCTGTCACACAAAGTAGGAAAGGTTGGTGTTGTCATGCTGATCTCGATGAGAAATGCAGCTGCCCTAAAATTAATTATTTAGGATGAGTTTGTATGGGTAATTATTGTTATTACAAGTATCTAATAGTTATTTTATTTAGTTATGTTGTTAAGTTTAAATTTTTAGGGGATAGTGAATGAGTGGGAAGTTGTTTATGTTAGTGGATGATAGGGAAGTAAATGTGTTTACTTGGTCTCTATAAAATGCCAAGTCTATTTATAATTTTAGACAGACTGTTACTATTGAAATAAAGTAATATACCAAATAAGTCCTCGGTGTTATCATATCTGACTCCTTTAATTTAAAATGAAGTAGTTTGCGCTTCTGAGTATTAAATTAAAAAGATATGACATAACGAATATGGTGCGATGGTGCCTACAAATCATACCTAATCAAGCGTGATATCATTGTTTCTCTCATTCCCTAAAAAAATAAGCATTTATAACAATCGCCAGTCGATAACATGACAATGGTATGCAATTTTGGGTTCAGCAAAGTCTAGGGTTCAAGTTTCCCGTATGTTCTCGATACCGCTATTTATTTGTGTTCTATATGGTTTAGTGCATCAGAGTGCACCTTGGTTAGTTTCCCCAAAAGTAAGTGGAGGTCACAAGTGAAGGGAATGTTAAGGCATTATATATATTTTGTTACTTTCATTCTTTTAAACAGATATTAATAACCCAAAACTAACATCTTTTTAAATAAACACAAAGCAGAATTTATGATATAAACTCAAGATTACCATCAAAGTTTCCATCTACAATACGGCTGGCGTCATTGTAGTTGTCCATGGTTATAACAGCAATGCTGGGCATGAAGTTGAGAACCTTCTCTGTAAAAGCCGTCTTTCCTGCCCCAGAGGGACCTGCTACCCCCACAAATATTATACCGTCATTCTTTTGAGCCAACAACTGGCAGGCACGGATTACTATAAAGAAACCTTTTTCAAAGGAGAGAGGATCTTGGATTTGGACAATCTCATAACGATCAGAGTTTTTTCTTTTAATCACTTGAACTTGATCTCTTAATAGGCCAGAACGTCGCCTAGGTGAATCAACGTTTTGAGAATTAATCTGAGCCATTCTAAATCTGGAATTTCAATCCCTATGCTGCAGAAAGAATTGCATATAAAGTTACAACAAAAATGGAGAAGCTACAAACATACTACTCTAACCTCTCTTATGAAAAGAAATTAAAACAAAAGAAAAAATATATAAGTTGAAACAAAATTACATTTAATTGGCAAATAAGGTAAAATATGGGTGTATTCTTTCCTTTTTAGTAAGCGATAGTTAATTTTATAGAAACTAATAAATTAGAAAAGTTATTAGCATCTTTTTGTTTGCTAATCTTTTTCAAGACTAGTAATATCAATTATGGAAAGGAATTCAGATCTGATTGACAATGCTCCTGAAACTCTTTCCAAATTGCAATAAACTAAAATATCTTCATGTGATTAGAGCCAAGAAAAATGAGATACATGGTGATGCAGCACAACACATGAAAGTATGGGATTCTACGACTAAAAGGTCAGTTTAACCCATCAATACGAATAATGGTTACACATTGTGTCCTACCATCTGCACTGCTGGTATTTTACATCTCCTTATTAGCAGAACCAAAAAAAAAATTCACAATTCAAAAGCAATACAAGTCAGAACTCATAAAAAAATCAATTCAGCAAGTATAATGAAACAGAATCAGTGTTACGAGTTCCTAGTTCTCTTGTAATTTGTGTGAGCATACTATTATATTATTCTATTGGCAATAGGTTACTTAAGACCATATAGTGACACAAGATTGAACTGAGGTCGAAATTTATAGTGTCCCATTACTGTCTCTCTACAACAAATCATATTGTCTCCAATGGGGCAGTAGTTTGAGTACAGAATGTATCTGTTCTTAGCTGCTTGAGAATACAATGCAGAAAGCAGCCAAATATTCAACAATAAAATTATTTATTAAAACTAATGGCGTGCAGTGTTTCCTATATTGATGCTACACCACCAAAACTAAGCGGCATTGCAAGGCTTCAGACTCTTCGGGAAGAAGGCAGAGCCGTATGATGTAGGACAGATTTAAGATGAAGAAAGAACTAATGGAAAACTTTGGAAAAATAAACTGCTATTTAAACTCCACGTTTAAATTACTAGGGTCTCTCAAGTGTATCAACTTCACTACTCAACACTAAGATGGATAAAATACCTCTATGGTATGAATAAAAACACCTATAAAATGATGTAGGACCGATTTAAGATGAAGAACTAATAGAAAACTATGAAAAAATAAACTAGGATTTAAACTCCACGTTTAAATCACTATGATCTCTCAAGTGTATGAACTTCACGAATCAACACAAAAATAGATAAAATACCTTTACGGTATGAATAAAATACCTCTACGGTATGAATGATAATAATAAACTTTAATATATGTAGTCTCCAAAATAATGAGCTATTACAATACTTAAATAAAAAACTCAATACTTGGGGACTAAATAAAAATCCTAATTTAAAAAGGAAACAATCTCCTAACTAAAATCTACTATTATAATAGAACTCTCATAATTAAAATTTACCACTATAATTAAACTTTTAGAATATCCTACTAAATAATTACATTAATAATTCAATATTTATTCCTAAATACAATACAATATTAATAATAAACTTCTTGAGCTTCTTCCATACCACATCATTCTTCTTGCCTTTGAAAAAAATTCGTACTCGAGTTTTGAAATATCGAAGAATAATAAACCATAGATCGGGAGACGTCTTCCAACAAAACATACATATCTAAACGTTCAATGTCATGCGCACAATTTTCAAAAACAACAGCGACATAATATAAAATTTGATCAGAAACAGGACCCTTAGGAGATAAACAGTGCCTGATGAACAGTAACTCCTGAGATGAACAGTTCCCCCGACAACGATGAACAATGAAATCCCGCGATGAACAGTAAAATCAATGAGAAATACCATCAAATACACATGGTAGTTATGTAAAAATTTAGCTATAAGTGGACGTCAAATGCCAGAGCAAGACAAAAAGTGTCTTCTCTGAATCCCTTTGAAGTACCTGCTTTTGTCTTCTATTATCCCAACATACCTCCTCAACCCTTGAAATATTAGTCATAAGCATGCAACAATGATTAACTATCTTCCACATGTTAATTCATGAACTCAAAATCATATCCTTAGAATGGCCGTTTTTGTTAAGTTGGCGTCACACTTATGACTAATCACAACAAAATATGTTGGAAAACAGCCAAACACCACTTAATAACATGTAGTTTACCATCATTCAACTACCAATAGCATTAAACAAATCGTCTAATGCATGGTTAAAACAAATGAGAGTGATTATACACTAATTTTAAAAAATACATAATTCATTAAAACACTATGTTATCACCAGTGTCATCCATAATCAAAATATCAGCCTCCATAGGAAGTACTATACAGAAGCAGCATTTATCCATGTGAATTTTTGAACCCTCTACCGATAGTCATAGGACTTAGCTGAAGCGAGTTTTTCCCTTTTGAAACCCAAAAGAAAACAAACATGAGACACACTCAAAGCTTCTTATTATCTCTCCACAAAACTCTTATGGCAACAAACTTAGCTTACTGACAGAAGACTTAAATAACTTAAAGACTGTCAATTTTATCTTACAAATCATAACGGAATAAGCTTTCTTGTGCTGCCAATCGCCGAGTATCAAAATCAACAGCCCGTTGGAAAAGCAATATTGAACTTTATAAAGTATAATGAGCAACAGAATAAAAATTAACCGAAAACAGATTAATAAAATTGTAAATAAATTAGTTCACTTTTTTTCTCTTTCTTCCTCAGCTATTTTTTTATTTTTTTTGACAGAATGGGATAACTGAACAACAAACTGAAATAGGAATTCAAAACATTACAGCAAACAAAAAGATTTAACTAAAAAAAACAGTCGTTGATAGAGCACATGTATTAACCAACACTGAGGAATTTCATTTCAACCAGCTAAAAAATGTACAAAAACTACTCCAAGTAAAATAAAAAATACCCGGAAAAGAAATCCCAAGAATTAATCATCCATCACAAAAATCCCACAACAAAATTGAAAAAAGGGGGGCGGGGACAATTTCCACTCATGAACTGAATTAAACATCAATAAAGGTAATCAAGAAGCTAAACAAGTATAATTGACTAAACCTTTGAAATTCAAGGAATGTATCAAATGATGCCCCTTTTTGTGATCGTCACAGTGAATTCTTGAAACTTGCGAGCAATCAAAATATAATAAGATAAAAAGGGTACCGGGAGGATTTTGAGGAAATGGGTTAGAAGATTCTTGAACACCACGTGAAAGAAGAGAGAGTACGTGGTGGGGCGAATTGGGCTGCGCTGTATAGTGGATTGAGCCTTGTCCGCCTATAGAAGATGGTCGCGTATTTGGTTGTGAATTTACCAGAGGGTGGGGACGGTAATGATGGTTAAAGTATAACGGTTTGATGGGAATTTTAAGATAGATTATCCAACTACTGCTAGGTTTTCTTTTCTCTTATACGAACAAGGGTATGATGGAAATATGGATAACTTTATTTTATAGACGTATAATTTATATTTTAGAGTTTTTATGACAGATATTGTACTTTATATTTTATAAGATGTCTTTTTGTACCCCCAATATTTCTGTTTATGGGTTAAAATATATCATCTAAATATTTTTATCAGTCAAAATGACCGGGAGTCCAGGTATTCACCTGTTGTACCTTTGTTTGTTAAGGATAAAATCGTTTATATACTTTAAATAAAATCAATAATTAAATAAACTATTAAATTCAAGTGTGTGTCTCAGTGTAAACCCTAATTCCTAAATCGAATGGAGATAATATTTACTGAGACGACACAATAGACGAAGTTTATGATGTAATTCAAAAACAAAATGTCATTCAATATTCGACTTTTGAGAGATGTTGCAGATAATGATTTTTATGGACAAAATAAAATCCCTAAATATGGTAATTTTCTTCTTTCTATGCACAACACAATTGAAACTTTTATTCAGAACGATTATATGTTTTTGCTTTTGTTGTTGTCTCATTTCATCATCTTTATTTTGTTTATATGCCCGATGGTCTTGTAAAGATTTGAAATACAATTTTTTTGGGTTCCATAAGGGAATAATTTGTGTTTTTATGCAGTATGAGTTTTGAATGTGTCAAACATCAATTTTGTATTTTAGTACGCCTGTCAATGGCTTGATTATTGTGAATTATTATCATACTTGCAGTTTGTAATTAGTTTAGTTATTGTTATGTGTGTTATTTTAAGATATTGTAGTTCCATTATTTATAATTCAAGTTGTTTATGACTTTATGAATGTACATGTGCAGTGAATGGTAAATTTCTTACAATTAAATATTTTTATGGTGGACATTTTGTTCAAGAACCATATAAGTAGTATGTGGGAGGTAGTATATGTTACTATGACTTGTGTCACCCTGATTATATATCAGTCATAGACATGCATAATATGTTGAAGGAAATGGATGAAAGATATAAGGTAGGAGATTTGAAATTGTATTACAAATCATCTCGAGTTTGATATGGATAAAGGGTTATGGGAGTTAGAAAATGATAATGAATGCATGGTGATATGTGTCCTTCTTTGTGGTAGGAGTTTAGTCGAAGTTTATGTGGAGCATATCATAGATAATGATGATATGATCAACCATGTAGTACCTTTAGCAGCAAAATACTATGATGCATCTAATATTATAGATCTTAATATTGATGATATGATGGACAATGATAATATAGAAGGGACTGAGGATATGATTAAGAATGACAATATAGAGGGGACTGAGGATAGAGAGGAGACTGAGGGCAGGGAGGAGGAGATAGAGATTAGGGAAAAGTAGACTGAAGGTAGGGAGGAGGAGATTGAGAGACTGATGGTATGGGAGGACAAACTAATAAAAGTGAAGATAAAAAAAAAGTGTTAGATAAAGGGAAAGGAAAAGTAAACCCTGTAGAGAAAAGGAAAGAAAAAAAACTGCAAAAAAAGTGAACCTTGTAGGAAATGAAAAAAAAATGAACACCAAGAGGGGGAGTTATCTACTGAATATGATTCATCTGATATTAAGAGGTTTCAAAAGTCAAATAATGAGGAACATATAATGTGTTATTTCCCAAAGGTACAATAAGTGATCTAGAAGGGGGTTGAATAAATCTTTATACGTTGTTAAAAGCGTGGCGGATAAGTTATTTAATAAAACTCCTTTCTGATCATTTAAAGACAAACACACAGTTATGTATTTAGTTTGCTAATAGAAAGACATTTCAAACAAATATAGCATTTATGAAAGATAACGAAAACAATAAATAAAACAATAAGACATAAGAATTTTGAAGAGGTTTGAAGCCTAAAATACTCTTAGTCCTCTCTTCCACTTAACTAGGTAGGATATTCCACTAAGAATCTAATTCTAATGAATCAGGAGAATCACTCATGCTCGTCTCTCAAATAGGCTTCGAAGACCTCCGTCTTTCAAGTTACATATGACCTTCCCATACAAAGACTGATTCTTATGAATCAGGCGAGCCTTCTATACTCGTCTTACATGAGGTTTTGAAGCTTTCTGTCTTCAGGATCCCTCAACCTAATCCTCTGGGTCTGATTCCTACAAATCAGGAGAGCCGTCTAAACTTGCCTTTAGATAGACTTTGAAGACCAATGTCTTTCAGGTTACTTATAAGCTTCCCACTCCGGGACTGATTCCTCTGAATCAGGGGAGCCATCTAAGCTCGTCTTTTGCTGCTTGGTGATGATGTATGAGGGGTCTAAGTTAGTAATAAGCTCTCTCTTAAAGAACTTAACAGCTGGGAGCGACTTCGTTGTTCTTTTCTCTTATGAGCTCTTAGCATATCTTTCCTTGTATTGCTCTAGCTCTTTTGGCTAAAGTCGTTCTCTAATCAATCCTCTAAAGCGTAAAGTAGCTTTGGATTAATGATATTATCCTATTTGCTGATCGATCCTCTCATCGGTCTTTAGTAGGTCGGCCTTTATCTGCCAATCCTATCTCTCTCTGTATATTGGCCTATCTCTCTCTTCGATCTTTCCCCTTTGTTGTTTGAATCTGAGATCTATTTATAGATTTCCTCTAGAGAATCTTCTCGTTGAGAAGTTACTGTTGCACAGTTGATTTATGCCTCAAAAGTCTTATGCACTTTGGTAGTGTCAGGCAGTTTGTTGTAGCTGCCCAAGTTGTCCAGTGTGTAAATCTTATGAGTACAATAATAGACTTAGGTTGTCAAAATACAACTATTGGAACTGCGGCTAATTGAACATCTATTCATCTAATAACATACTTGAAAAGATCTTCAAGGTGAAGGTGTGTTAAGGAAGTTTTTAAGTTCAATGGTAATATTTATCTTCAAGTTGAAGGTGTGTATCCTTTAGTTTGGTTGCTCAACAATTCTCTTGATGACTCTACTCCTTTGTTTATAGTCGTTTTACGATTTTGCATTATGCTCCACGACCTTGCAGACAAGCTTAGTTCACTTCCTAAGAACTAAGACTTTATCTTCTTGAACTTAGACTTCTGCCTCTCTCAAGTTCCTTCACCCCTCCTTGATCAGCTTCCCCATCTGGACACTTGTTGTTTGCAATGTTGTGGACTTCAATATGTTTCTGTTCATTGCACTTCTTCTGCTATAGAGGATGCCATGTGTCATCTTCTTTTGATAAATTAGTTGTTGTTGAATAAAGCTCTGCTCCTTATCTTCTTCGGCTAGTTTACCTCAGACTTCTTCTTACTAGAGAATTCTTGATAAGGACATATCAATCCTCTGTCGTAGTGATTCTGCCTTTCAATATTGTTGGCATTATAAGCTCTAATAGGTAGCACTGATGAAGCTCAACAATGATGTGCCTCTGCTTTCTGAAGTAACTCAATGATATTAAGTGACTTAGTGATTTGAAGATATTCAATTCAGTTTTATTCTGCAACCCTTAGCACTTTGACTTGTTTACTACCCTTGAGCTTCTTTTCTTCACTTCTTCAGCTAGAACTTTTTGTCTTTACTATGCGGTATTGAGTCTGCTGGACAAAACTATACAAACTCTCCTTATTTATGGGATGGCCTTTGCTCCTTCTATGAAGTAAGTCTGATATCTGTAATGTCCTAGAATTTCCACGTCTTTATTAATTAAATTATTAATTTAATTTCCAACGAGTTAGTTTTACGAGATTATTTAAATCTTTTTATGTGATTAATTAATTATCTGATTAAATAATTATGTAATTAATTACTAAAATTAATTAAAGGGGGTCACTAATATGTTATTAAATTAGTGAACAAACCCTAAAGTTTTAATATCAAAATAATTGATAAGTTTCCTATTAATTAAATATTTAATTAAATTGAATATAATGAGTGAATTAAATATAATAAATTAATTAATATGATTATTAATTAATGTAAATAATGTGAAATATTAATAATAATATTTATTAGTCCATTTAGTAATTTAATACTTATGGTTAGAATATTTAATTATTTATTTAATCTAATTATTTATTTAATCATGGATTGAATAATTAATGAGTAAATTATTAAATTAGCCCAACATGGGTCAATTAGTAGCCCAAGTGTAGAATAATAAAATTTGACAATTTAGTAGCCCAAACAATTTAATAGAAGCCCAATTGGTATTTTAAATTAAAGCCCAATGATTGGCCCACTTGAAAAATACTTAATTAAACTATTAATTATTAAAAAGTAAGCAATGTGACACTAATTTTGGGACAAGAAGTAGTGCATCAGCCGACCATGCATGGAAGGAGAGAGAAACAAATGAGTTTTGTTTTTTATTTTGTTTTATTTTTATTTATTTAATATTAGGTTGCTTGTTTTGATTTTTGGGAAAGTCTTTTCCCACAAAATTCTCACCAACTAAGTCATGGGCTAACTTTCTTGTGCAAGTATCCTTGTTATCTCATGATGACAATTTTAATAGATATAGATTTTATATCTATCCAAATTGTAAGTATACTTACAATTTAGGAGCTTGTATTGGTCATTTCTTCTTCTTCCATTTTTCAAGCTAGAGAGCATTTGAGAGTGTAGAAAAAAATATAGTTGAGAGACTAAGGAGGAAGAAGGAGAAATTAGTTTTGTTCATGCCATTCACAACCTACTTTGGAAGAAAAAGGAAAATAGTCATTAAAACAAGGTAATGGTTATTTTAAATGTAGTTTGTTTTTAAATTAAATCAATCATCATGTTAGTATAAACATGTTAATATAGTTATTAATGTGTAGTTGTAATATTTATGTCATGCTTGAGTTTAATAGGTTTGGTTTGTATTTTGGTATATTTTATATGCTAAAATAGGTGTTTAATAGTGTGTAAACAAGTTTTGGAATTTATGTCCAAAAATATTTTTATAAAACTTAGGTTTGATGTTATAATATTATAGAACATTAAATCATGAGAAAAACAAAGTTTGAATCACTTAAAATGGAGTTATACACAAAAAGTTATGATTTATGGTAGTTTATGTGATGTAAAAATTTTTATAAAAAAATAATGATATTAAATCATGAAAAATTAATTTTTCATGTTATAAATTAATATAAGGTGATTGGTAATTTTTTTGGATTTTTATTGGGGATTTAAAGCTTACTTGATGGTATATTTTTATTTAAAATGGGTATTGCCGGAACACTGTTCACATTCTGTGAAGAAGAAAAATTTTAAGGGTTTCCGCGCAATGCGCGCCTGCCACTGTTCACTGAGGACGCGGAGCCAAACGACGTCGTTTGGCGTCCGTAGAATTTTACTTCGCGCGTTACGCGCGGGAGCCGTATCCGGCTTTCCAAAAACGGCGTCGTTTTGAGTCGGCTTACTGTTAACGCGCACAATGCGCGAGAAACAGTTTTTGGCGAAAATTACAATTTTGCCCCTCCGTGTTTTTTTTCGGCGAAATGACCATTTTGCCCTCGGATCAGTTTTCAACTTATTTACGGAAATGTCATTCGGGTTAATTTTAATTAATTTAAATATTTGAAAATTAATTTAAAATTTTAACAAAAATAATAATAATACAAAAATAGTATTGGGGAGGATATTTTTCATTAAGTTTAATATTTAAATATTTTACATATTAATTTAGTTAGCTAAATCATGGTTAAGTTAAATAAATTTATTATTTATTTATTATTTTAAATGTTAATAATAAAAAATGTGATAAATTAGCAATTATTATTTAATTCCTATTAAATAATATTTAAAGAGAGATACAATTTATAAATTAATTATTTATTATTTAAATATTATTAAATAATAAATAAGGATAATTAAATAATTAATTATTATTTAATTAGCATTAAATAACGATTAATGGAAATTAAGTTATTAGAGTAATAATTTATTATTTAAATTAAATAATAAATAAGAATGATTTGATTATTATTTAACCTTAAATAATAATTAAAATTAATTAAATAATTAATTATTATTTAATTGACATTAAATAATAATTAAAGAGGATTAAGATTAGTAAACTATTATTTAATTTCCTTAAATTAAATAATAAGTAAGGTTAATTACTTAGTTAATTATTGGTTGATTAAGATTAAATTAAAGAAGGTTAAAATTAAGTCAATAATTATTTATTATTTAATTATAATTAAATAATAAGTAAGTACAATTAGTTATTATTTATTTTAAATAATAACTAGATTTAATTAATTAATTTCTATTTAATCAAGATTAAATAGTAATTAAATAGAGATTGAGTTAATAAAATAAATTGAATTTAATTATGATTTAATTAAACAATTGTAATAAGTTGTTTAAGGGTTTAATAAGTGTCCAACACTTAGGAAAAATATTTTCTAACTTATTAAATTATTAACCTAAAATGATTAAGGGTCTATAAGGTTAATAATATTGTTTTGACTAATGTAAATTATGTGTTAGTATTTATGTGTGGTAAATAAGTTCATTATTAAGCGTATAGTTATGCAAATACGCCGTACTAATTATTAGACCGACTTTATTAATGTTAGGTCTTTCAAAGCAAGTTAGTTAAAGCTAGACATTTATTGTAGCTGAGCAGACAGGCAAGTTCTCTAACCCTACTCATTTATTGTTGAACAAGTTTCTATACTTGTATTTATTGTCAAAGCTTGAAGTGGTTTATGTAGACACCTAAATTTTGCACTTTTGTACTAACCCTGACAGGAGGGCAAAATCGTCATTTGACCCGACATGCGAAAAGGAAGGTGGACCCCAACACGAAGCCACCCCAACGATTTACGGTCAGAGCCGCCACAACGGACAACGAGCATTCGGTCACTTGAGGCAAGGCAAACAGTTGATCCAGAAAACCTGAGTTGATCACAAAAGGCGACTAATGGCCACTACGCTTACGATGTTCGGGGGTCTCGCTCCCCGGTGAGCGAGTGGCTGCCCAGCTCGCCGGTGAGCTGGCGGGGGTGGAAAGGGGGCAGCGCCCCCTAAAAGCCAAACACAATTATCAAATTCTATATCAAGTCGCAGCCCTCAGAACTAGCCTCCCAGAACAATATGACACGTTTCACAGGGATTTTCGGATTGCAAAAATACAGCCTTCCAAAATAATACCGCAGAAATTGGCGAATTAAGACCACGTGGCACAGAAATCGAGAAAAGTAAGTCGGACAGCCGCGGATGCAACCGCGGCCACCGACAAAGGGGGCAGGTTCGCGGCTCGAGGGCGGCACACGGCAGCCGAGGCGACGGCTCAGACGGCCACAGCAGGCCCAGCCGCAGATGCATCTGCGGCCAGCCGCAGTTGCACCTGCGGCTGCCTCCGATCAGCTATACAATGCCATTTCCGCGTCCGAGAGGAGGAGAGAAGAAATTTTGAAGGTTTTAGAGAGAGAAAAATGGCGGAAATAGAGAGAGAAACCTTCGGGTTTGGTCAAAAAGTGTGAGATTTCTTCTCCTTTTGTTCAATCTTCATGCTATACCTTGTATTCTACATTGGATTTGAGTGCTAGTGCGTGATTTCTATCAATATCAAAGAAAAAATTTCGATATCTTTCTTAGTGTTGGTGCATTTTGTAGATCTATTAGATTTAATACTTCATCTTGCTTTAGTAGTGTAATCGATAAATATTTGTGTATTTGTGCATTTGTTGGGTGGATCTACTATTAGATCCGAAAATATTTGGTGCATTGCTATTTAAGTAGTTTGATTCGGTGTATTTTGAAGTTAGATCCAATGTAGTCAATATATTGTAGATCTATGGATTAGGAACGGTTAGAGAGGATTTATGGCGGATGGAATCTCCTCCTAACCTCCCGATGATATCCTTTTAGTTTATTTTATAATTTTTACGTATGTAACGATGGCGATGCATTTGTATTGTATATATGTAATTTATGGGCCTTAAAGCGATGTCGAATCGAAAATCGGGTTTAAGGCCCCGTGATAATGAAGTATGTGATTGTGGGTGTCTGGGGTCGTCTAGATGGCTCACATGCCCATGGATAGCCCCGACACGTTTTGGGATGCTCGTTTTGATTTACGACAAAAAACGATTTTTCAAAATAAAGCAAATGATAAAGATCTTCTAAAAAGAATCAAAATAGGATATTAGATACACGAGGTTTAAAAAGTAAAGAGTTTTTGCGAAACTTTGATCCTTGCGTGACGAAAAGGTTATATTTGGTTTGAAATGTCATAAAAGATGTCTTCGAAAAAATAAATAAACGTTTTCATTAAACTTTGTGCATAGGGTTAAAGAGTTCTAGAAGTTGCCTTCATTTAATTTATATTTATTGTTAGAGGGCAATGTATAGTCTCGATTCCTATTTGGCAAACGTTTAAAAAAATATTGTTTTCTAAAAAGACATCTAATAAAAACCTCATCGTTTTTCGAAATTAAAATCAATCTCTCTTATAAAAAGCGAAGCCTCGTCATTCGGGTCAAAGGACGTCTAAAACGCTTTCCCGACAAAACACATTTTGACATATAAAATCCAAGCAACTCTATGCAAAATGACACCACAAACATTCATTTAGGCACACACACACACACGCACGCGCACACACACATTTCAAGATTTAAAATGATAGGAAAACATCGAGATTGCGGTAACCGTATTTCACGGAAGTCGGGGGGTGCCTAACACCTTCCCCTCGCTTAAGCAAGCCCCCGAACTCTATGAATCTCGGTTTGCGGACCATTTGAATCGGAGTCACATATGAGCCATTACGATTACGAAAACAAAATTCGGATGAGTTGGTACATCCATTTCAAATATACCAACTGACGACTCTGGTCAATTGGCTCATAAGAAAATCGACATTTCGAAACCCCGTCGACACTAAGCCGACCCTTTTCAAAAATCACATCTTAATCTAAAGGCTAAAATTGGAAAGGGACATTTTAATATTAAAAAACGAGACGACGGAAATCCCGGGGTCGACAGTTTAATTATTTAAAATTATCCCACATCCATATTGTTTATAAAATCGCACTTAGTGCACTTGAAGCTTATTAGTTCTTGATTCATGAACTGTATTAAAAATGTCAAAAGCTAATAGTTCAGTTAGACATTACGTTTATAAATTTAATACTTGAATACTTTTAAAAGCTTATCCAAACCATTGTTGGGTGCGGATTTCTTATATTAAGTCTGAGAATTGAACAACCCTAAATTAGGGGATTTTGTGTCGGGAAACCGACTTTGGGCGCCAGTGACTAAATGTAATGCATATACAGCGGGTTGAATAGGCTGATCCCCTTGAAAACCAAACAACTCAAAGGGTCAGAGGAAACTCTATTATACCCTCGTTAGTTCAGGGTCCTTAGTGACCACTCAGCATTTTAAGATTCAAATATTCTGTTTATTAAAATTTGAATCCTGTTTCATTCACAATTGTTATATCTATTGTTGAACCATTGATGACATTTCCCATTCATTCATGATATATTAAATCTCTATGATTGTTCTAAACTTGCTGAGCAAACTAGTTGCTCATTCTTGCTATATCATGAACCATTTTTCAGATAGACCTGATTGCTCAAAGAAGGATAAGGGAAAAGGAAAAGCCAGAGATTAAATTAGCTTATGCATGCTAATTAGATATTTAATGTGTATTTACTGTTGAAGAACCTTTTGTAATTCCTTATAATAGGAACTGTTTTATGTTAAGGTTGATAGACCCTGATATTGTAACCTTTTGAAGGGAACCAATATGTATTATTCCGCGATATTTAAATGCAATGTATGTATTTAATTGTTAGTAATGTGTTGAATAGTGAGAACCAAACTCGAGGTTATAGAACCCGGATTTGGGGTCATCACAATATCTCTCCTTCTGAGCTTAAGCATTTTTATTTATTAGTTTGATGCTCAGCTTAAAGTCTTCTTCTGATCTTCTTCTTGGCCCCTGCAGCTCTTGTCCCTCTCTACTATGATCTGCATTCGTTAGTTTTGCTCTGCTCGATGATATTTTCTTCACTCGACGATCTTGGGCGCTATTCTACACTCGACAATCTGAGAGTCATGGTTCATGGAGTTAGGCTTAAGGTTTCTCACTCGACGATCCTTGCTTACTCTACGATTTGTCTGTTTTGTTTCTTCACTCTGCGAACTCCTAATTCTTCTGCCTTCTGCTTTGCTTTGACTCGTCTACTGCTCCATTGACTTTTTCTAGTCTATTACAATTTACAAACTCTAAACTTTGGATTCAACCTAACAAATTTGATTCATATGTCCTTAATAGATTACAACATTTTTAATCATAAGGACAATTTAGAGTTTGTCTTTAACGTTTGGATCAACCTAAAAAATTTGATCCCTAACTAGTCTATCTAGATAAACCTAATAATTTTGATCCCTAAGCCCTTGTACAATATTTTATTTTATAAGAATTATTCAACGAATTTCTCTTTTTCTTCTTTTTGATTATTCAATTGTTCTTTTTGAATATATATAACTGTAATCATGTGAAGAATAATAAACAAATTACTTATAATTTAAACTAATTAAAACATTCTCCCGCTATTTAACTCAATTTATACCACCATCAAATTATGTATGCACAGTTGTTCTGTCATCATTAAATCCAAGTAGTATATCGCATAAATGTACTAACACAATGGTTTGGCCTGAGTTTACTGACATAGATATACAGGATCTTGATTTTAAATTGGGCATGATATTTGTTAATGTTACATAGGTAAGAGCAGTAGTTAGAGTCCTTTATTTTATGAAAAGATTACTATAATTATTTTTTGATATTTTGCAAAGTTTGAATTACCATTATTTGAAATATTGGAACATGTGGAGATTTGTTTCTTTTTCTTATGTGAGTGGGACTTATTAAATAATTATGTGAGGAAAATTTCGTAAAATTGTCATTTTTATTTATGAAAATATTAATTTTTTTATAGTATTATTTTATATTTCTGTGATTTTTATATTATCTCTTTTCAAGTTTAATCCATTCTATTTATTCTCACATAATTTAAAAAGTAGTGAAAACGAGATATACACCCCCTATTTTCGCATGTAATTTACAACACTGCAGCCTTTGCCCCTCTCTATATTTGTGTCTAAATTGATCGAAATTTGCCCCTCTTTTTTTTTATGGAGGACAAAAAAGCACACAATAATATCCCGATTAAAATTAATAATTCTATGAATAATGCTTAAATATTTTATTAATATTTTATAGGATAGACAATCTCAAAAATATACTTAAAACAATGAAATAATAACACCTTATTTGAGACACTTTTTGAAATCGGATAACTTTACATACACTATAACTAAACACTAGTCCAAACACTATATATATCTCAATCATTAAAAAGTAGAATATAGGACGAATTTTCGTTTTAGACTCCATTTTTTAATAGTTGAGATCAAAATATAGTGTTATAAATTGTGTTTGAAATTGTGCACATATACTTATTCTTTAAAATCCTATATTTGAGACTCGTATCATTACCGATAATCAAATACGGACTAACCTGTTGAAACGTATGATTTACATTCTTTAAATTGCAGAAGCAATCTAATTCGTACTTAGTCACGATATCATGCGATGAAGAAAAGATTCTACAATCCAAAGATGAGTCGCTAATGACAAAAATAATATATAGTGTATGCTATGGACTACCCCGCCGAAACATATATCATACTTTCTTTACGATGCAGAAGTAATTCAGTTCGTGCTTAGGCGTCATGATCACTGCAACAAGCCAACAATCGCCACTAAGCTTTAACTATGATACCCAGTAGCTAAGAAACTTTTCTCCAATCCAAAATTGAAATACGACTATGTTATTTTACCGTCCAAATAGCTTAGTTTCGTTATGATACATTATTGATCATAAAAATTAATAAAAATTTCAATATATCAGAGAAAGTATAAAATTAATCGCATTTATTTTCAATAGAAATTTATTATCCACTATTGTTCTCACATGCATGCAAGTTTTGAAAATAAAATATTTGTAACAAACTAATAATTATAATTTTATTCTTATAGTATATAATTTTCTCATTAAATGATTTTAGATATTTTACACTTTACAATCGTAAAAATATATTAATTAAATTTAAATAAATTTATTTTAATTTTTAATATTATATTTAAAAGTGTTATTCTCTATTTTCTAAAAGTGAAATGAAATATTTTAAAAATAATTTCCTTATGATAATAAAAGCTAATTATTATATATGTAAAAAAAATTATTTAAAAAAATTATATTTATTCAATATATGATGATTGATAATTAAATTGTTAATACACACACACACACACTTATACAAGTTATTCAGATATGAATTTCTGATTCGGATACGAATCTGAATATCGAATATCGGATATTCGTTATTCGTTCGATATATTTATTGTCGGATATTAAACGAATACAAATACGCTAATATCTATATTTATATTCGTTTATTTATAAATATCTTAAAATTTAATATAAATATATTTATTTTATTTTAAATTCAAATAATATCCGTTTTTTAAATATATGGATAAATATAAATTTTTGGATTAGCATTTACGTCCCTATTTGCAAGTGTCTATTGGGAGTCACTAATGGCATGAATTATACTAGATGTATTCTATTTTCCATATGTGATGTTACATATATTTCAATATCAGTAGTCATATCATTATTATGTTCCGACCATATGCCTTATCAGTAGTCATATCATTATGGACCGAGCATATTCCTTATTATCTATAACCATACCCAAAAAGTGGAGGAGGAGATTGAACCGGGAGTGTTGATGGATTTAGTTTTTATTTATTTATTTTTAAAATATTTATTTTAATTTAAATATTTATAAAATTCAATAATTTAAGTATAATTTAGATGCATATAAATAGATAGATCGTCACTCTCTATCTAATGTCCCGATCCCTCTAGAAGGAAGAAATTATTTTATATTTTTAGAGTAAGTGAACAGTATTTTTTTTCTCTTATATTTTTATAAGACTCGCCTGTAATAAAATTTACAAATTTATAAAAAAAAAAAATATTATTTATTTACTCTAAAAATATAAAATAATTTTTCTTTAGAAGGATTCTAACCATACCACCCATATGGTAGAAATACCACCCATATGGTACAAATCAAGTCAGACATGACAATATAAGCATATAGATAAGCATATAGGTATTCAAATGGATATGACCTTTCATGGGCGCACCATTTGAAGACCCTCCCCTCGCCTCCCGTCTCCTCTTTACAAAGGTGATTGTGGATTGTTAGGGAGTTACTTTATTTTCTTTATTAAATTGAAATTATTTTAAATTAATTTTTAAAATATAATAATAATTTAATAATTTAAAACAAAAAAATATTTTAAAATAAATAACTCTCTTATTTTAAAATTTTAACTTTTATTTAATTCATAAGTGAAATTATGTCAACAAAATTATTTAATACATTTATTCAAGTGCATGGTTATATTGTCGTATTGCATCACACTTAAAGACAAATCTGTCAAATTTTTTTTGACACAAAGTGGATAATATAAAAAATTTAAACATTAATTATAAAATAATTTTAGACGAAAAATCGATATAATACAACTCAAGATTAACATGTTTCGTCTAAAAAATCACACATCTATCAATCCCTACCTAAAATGGGATTAGTAGGCACAACTTTGTAAGAGGTGTATATATATATATATATATATATATATAGAGAGAGTTCCCTTCTCCAATGAACCTTAAAAAGTGAACCAAAGACGAACCGTCGTCTTTGGTATCTATGTCGACGGTTCTACGAATCGTCGCCATAGCCATGCATTTTATGACGACGGGTCGAACCGTCGCCATAGATACCAAAGACGACGGTTCGTCTTTAGTTCGCTTTTTAAAGTTCGTTTTTGAAAATTTTCCTATATATATATATATATATATATGTTACAAAGTTTGTAATAATAAACTTTATTATATACAATATACTTGAAAATTGAATATTGACTGAAATGAAAGTATGAAAGGAGTTCTCCTATTACACTTTGTTTTTGAGTTTTGGATGAAAAAGAAAAGAATTGAAACTTAATTTATAATAAAAAAGAAAATAATAAAAATTTGTATATTTATTTTTTATTGTTATTGAGTTTATAAAAGAAAGAAAAAATTAAAATTCCCATTTAAATTACTAAATTAGCTTTATATTAGTTTTATTGTATTTATAATCTAAAGGGATAATAGGAATTACAAAAAATGACCATGTGTTATTTAGTTTACCGTTCAAATAAATTTGTTCATTTTTGGACGAATAATTTGACAAGAAAAATAGTTAAATTTTCCGTCAATTTTCTATCTTTTATGTTCATTAAAAAAATTAATTACAAAGAAATTTCCCGTAATTTTTAAAACTCAGTAACGGTGTGTAAATCCTAATTAATCCGACAAATTAGTAGGAAGATGCATATCTAGTTGCTTCAGCTGCTTTTCAATATTATTAATTTTTGTGATTAAAATATTATTATGTAGACATATAGGTAGTTATATTATCAATGTATTACTGAAAAATATAAAACAAATTATAAATATTATTCTTAAGTAATATGATTATCATATGTGCATTATATATAGAAGTTTAAGTGTGCCATAATTAAACTATAATAAATTAAAAATACAAACGATACTATGCAATTACTATGCAATAGTTAAATAAATAAATAAATATTTACCAACTCAAAATCTAATTTTCATTTTTAGAGGAAAGAAGTATTTATATTTTAAAAGTTTACACAATTTGTAAATAAGATATTTTTTTTATGAAACGGAAGGAATGTGATAATTAGGGAGATATAAATTCTCTTTCTAATATTTTGTTAAAATAAGTCATTATCTTTTTTTTATATATATATAAATGAATCATATTAAAAGTTATCATATTAACCTCCAGCCAATTACACTATAATTTATTCTCATACTATTTATGAAATTATGATGAAAACTTTGAGAGCAATATCTCATTTTATGCTATTATAAAAACTAAAAAAAAATCATTTTTTGAACAAAAAAATGGACAATAATACTCTTTTTTAGAACATTGAGAAAAATTAGGTGCATAATTTGTTACATTACATTTTAAAATGTAGGGAATATATTCTTAAATAATATTTAGGTGCATAGAATAATTTTAAAAATCAATATACTATTTATGAAATTATGATGAAAACTTTGAGGACAATGTCTCATTTAATGCCACTATAAAAAAATCTTTTTTTGAACAAAACAAATGAATAATAATACTCTTTTTTAGAACGTTGGGAATAATTATGTCACAATGTTGTTGGTTTAAACCTTTTCATATATTGTTAGCAAACAATTTTTCCTTATTATTATGAATGTGAGAACCCAATTTATTATAATTATTTTATAATATTTAATTAGATACTTTTTAGCCTATTAAAATTTAAATTGCATTTTGACTATATAAGAGAGAAAAAAATCAATTTTGACTTAGAAGGGAAATCAGTTTTATTTTATGTATTAGGATTTCATGACTTTCCACCATCAGAGACTCTTATTCTTCATTTTCTCTTCTTTTTTCCTTTGGTTTTGAGGATTTGGATTAGGTAAGATCAGTAGGAGATTATTATTTTGTATATTATTTTAATTTATAATTCAAACAAGAGGTGAAATATAATTGCGTAGACAAGGGAAAATCCGTAGTAATTGATTAGTATCGGTATTCTTTTCGTTTGATTATGTTTAATTATGGTAGAAATTAGAATTTAGTTTTTAATTTTTTGTTCATATGGTATAGGTTGAATTCCTGTTTTTGGAGGATTGTAATCTTGTTAGTTTGCTTAGTTATTTGAGGTAAAAAATTCGTCTCTTTTCCTATCGTTTGATTGGCAAATTCATGTAATTTGAATACATGAATTTTTTGGTTGACATTTGTCTAATATATTCTTCTTCAATTCTTGATTTTATTCTATTCGTAATTGGATTGTTGTATAATTTGGCCAGAAAGTTCAACCCTGTTGTAATATTCATATAAAATTCATCTAATATCAAATTTGCTTGATTTTTTATTCCTCTTTCAGGTTTTTGCATCTTTTGTGAAATAATGTGTTTCCCAATTCTGTTCCTAAATATGGTCAATTTATCGATTTATAAATTTGGTATGTCTAGTGACGGAAATTGATCAGCCTTGTTATAAAATTTATATAAATTTCATCTTATAATTAACAAATTTGCTTGATTCTTGATTCCCTAGAAATCTCTGTAAGTTATCTACATATTTTGTGAAATAACACATTTTTTCAATTCCGACTCTAAACTTGATTTATATTACGATTTATAAAATATATACGATCTGTCCAGCTTTTTGATTAGTAGCATAATAGCTCCGTCGCAAAATTTACCTAAAATCTATTTTTATTCAGATTTGAGTGATTCTCGACTTGTTGAAAAGCTCATCCAGCTATCTATAAACTCCTTGCAATATTAATTCCATCCTTGATATCCATACATGGTTTATTTCAGATTTAGTAAAACAGGATAGATTTCATTCATAGTTTCTATGTTGTTTTTCGAGTGCAATTAGCACTATTGGGCCATTGAATTAATCATTTGCATTGTCATACCTTTTCTTATGTAAGATCATACATATTTGGACAACCCTTACTTAAGGGGGTCTACGAGACTTTTGTTATAATTTTATATGCACATAGACTTGTTGAAGCAGAGTAATGAGGTAGTTGGACGAAGAATATTATTAGCATATTTGAGATTGGTTAGTCCTTCGGGATTGAATGTGTGATCTTACCATTATATGTTATATTTGATTCATCTTTCAAATTCTGTTGTCAAATACAACGTTGTGGTTTTACGCTTCCTTCATTTTCTTGGTTCCTGACATGAACCTCTTTTTTTTGTTTGGCCTTTGACTTTTTCTATATTAAATTAACTTTTATTATTTATCAATTCAAATCAAAACCTAGAATTAATATCATAGTTTTATAAAAAAATAATAGTTAGTAATATAGTTTTATAAGAAAATAATGAAAATAAGACCATCTTACTTAATACTAATTTGTTATTTTTAATTAAATATATATATACAATAATATAAATTTAAGTAAAAATATATTTCCACTTAGATAATATAGTTTGAGAAAACAAATTTATCATAAAGAATTCTACCTAACTTAAATTTATTTTTGTTAATAATATATAGGCATAATTATAGTTTGGAGTATAAATCAGATTTAATCATTATTTAAATAATATAATTTTTAAAAGAAATAATTTTTTTTTGAGAATTATTGTACCCAATATTAAATTATTAAAATATAAATATAATATACTAATCGACTATATTATTCAATTATTAAATAAAAATTTATTACTCAATCCCATAATAATTTGTAAAAATAAAATTAAGAACGCCAATAATAATATTATAATTCTACAATGAGTAAGAGTGTTTATTCCAACCGATTTTTTCAATTTTTTAGGTGTATCGAACTGACCGATTCGGTACATAGATAACCGGGTTGGTATACCGGTACAAGATTTTTTGGTTTTGTATTTACCAAATCGTACTAGTTGTACCAGTTTTTTTATTTATAATAATATCATTATTAATAATAAATAATAATTAATAATAAAATAATAATAATAATAATTATTATTATTATTTTCAGTATTAATCAGAACCGAACTGATACCGGATCGATATCGAACCAATCCAACCGGAACCGGTTTCGATACCGAGTTTTGGGCATATTCGGTACCAGTCTGATACTAATTCGATCCGATTAAAATCGGTTGAATACCTCTAACAATAAGACCATTCTTTTAATTTAATTGAGTCAAAAATAAAAATTAATAACGCAAGGCATGTTTGTTTGCAGAACTAGATTATATGGGCTTTTAGTCCCTTCGACTATTGTTTCGGACTGGACTATTTCTTGGAGTTAGATTAAGTGAGACTATTTTACTACATGTTTGTCTTTGCTTCGGATTATTGCTCCAGACTGAATTAGATAGTCTAATATAACATTTGTTTTTTTATCAAATAATCTCATTTAGATATCAAACTATTTGTCAAAAATACTCAAATACATTGATTAAATAATTTCAAGTATACCCATAAAAAAACATCTTCATCTTCATTCCAAATAAAATAATTATTATTAATACCAAAACATTGATAACTTAAATAATATTCTACTAACCATACAAAATATTGGATAATCTTATTGACGTAAAATAAATTATTGAACAATTTAATTAACATTAAATAGAATTAGTATTTCAAATGTTACATACCACGTAAATATTTTTCTATGCGTCAATGGTAATAATAGTTATAACAATAACAATAACAATAACAACAATAATAATAATAATTTTTTTTATATAAACAAAAAAAAATAAGGGATGACTAAATATATTTTTTTAGTGTTAATTTTTCCCTACGCTCTACTGTTTGTCTCTCTTATTGAAATATCTTTAATTTTATTAGTATAAAAAAAACTCTTTTGAATTACATTTTTCAACATAGCTCTTTATTACACAGTTAAAGAATTATAAATTTGTGAGACAAAAATAATTTTACACTAAATTATGGTGAAAATTATTATGAATAAATTATAATTTTGTCCTGAACTTTAATAGCCCAATAATCTATCAATTGAATAATATATAATATTTTATTATTTTATTTTCTTATGTGAGAGAGAGAGATTAACATCTTACTTAGAGAAGATGAAAAATGATGAAATCGTAGAGATAAAATCTATTTATTAAATGATATTGAATAATGAAATGAGTTATTTATATAGAAAAGGTAATAAAGATAATTATGAAATATTAAAAATTAATAAGGACAATTTGGTCCAAAAAAATTTAATCCTAAATTCTGAACTATGAAACCCCCTCTCCCTCCCCTAATTAGTTCCTCTGGGGTACTATTTTTTAAAAGGGACTAATAGTCAAGTTAAGAAATAACAAAATAAATACAATATTATTTTTAACATGGTCCAGTTCAGTTCTGTGCATTATTCCCTTAAACAAAAGTACCCATAACATACAAGAAAACAATCACAAGATTATTTTATTTAATATTAATTTGTTTGTATTATTAAATAATTTTTTTATTATAATTTAAATAATATAATTTGAAAATAAATTTTTTTTTTAAATTATCTTTATTAACTTGAATTTGTTACTATTAATAAAATATAAATGTAATTATATTTTAAGTATAATTAGAATGTTATAATAAGTTAGATAATATAATAGTTGGGGAATTATTTTATTCAATAATATATTTATAAATTAATTTAATAAAATATTTATAATATTATAACTATGTTGCACGGGTGTAAAAGTTAAAAGGGGGAGATATTTGGGTTTATTTTCTCTACTGTTTCCCAAGAAACCAAAATGGAGGCTGCTGGCTGCAGAATCCACCAATTGTAGCTTTCCCTCACAAGAATTCCTTAATTTACTCAAAATCATACAGAGCTTTTCACTCACCCCATCAAAGATTCAATTTCAGCTCCGCCCTTCGGAAAATAGTCTACAACTATATACATACAGACATATACAGAGAAAAAAGTGACAGAAAAATGAATCTTGAAGGAACTCCTGTTAGCCATGGATTCCACATGCCAGCAGAGTGGGAACTCCATTCCCAATGTTGGATGGGTTGGCCTGTGAGCTCCGTCTCTCTCAATCAACATGCCCGTTTATCAAAATTCTTTTGTTTTTGATTTGGGAAGGTTTTATTTTTCATTTGACATAGTATGCAATGATAAGAATGAAAATTTTGTGCTTTTGCTTGTATGGTGTGTTGAATTGACATTATTGTCTTCTAAATACTTCAAATGAGTTGAAGAGATATTGGTTAATCTAGGGTGACATTGCTGTTCAGTCTAATTTATATGATGTTTTTCGGATTAGGGCAAATTTCTGATGATGGATCGTCCATGTTTTCATGTGGTATTAAGAGCTGCTTTACCGTGCCTCGGTGTGTCCTTTTGATTGTGATTCTTGTTTGTGGATATTAACTTAGTTAGGATGCCATTTATAGGTGTATCAAACTGCACATCAACATATATTAGTCTCGGTTCTATCATTAAGCATCTCAATTGTTATTATAAATAACAATATTGAAAATATTAAAAAACATTCTATCTTTATTTATTTTTTCAGTGTTTTCTTAACTACCTCCAGGGTTCATCCATTTTGCTCGTCTCTTCCTTTTCACTATTAGTCAAGTGTTTGTCATTGCTTTGAAGGAAAGTGTTGTTAGTACTTTTATGTTTTTATACACAAGATTAACTGTAAATGCAGGAGCGCAGTGATAACTGGCGAGAGAATGCCGTGCATGCACAAAATGTTTTTGCAAAGGTGGCCTCTGCAATCTCAAAATTTGAGCCAGTCACTGTCTGTGCTAGTGCTGCTCAGGTTGGTAGTTGCCTTGGAACATGAGAACCTGATTCAGTGATACCTTTAGGCATAAGGATCGTGAGATTTTGTCCTGTACTGAGTTTAAACCTATTTTTTTCTTGTCTAGTGGACCAATGCACGCAGTCAGTTGCCACAAAACATTAGGGTCATTGAGATGAGCATGAATGATTCTTGGTTTCGTGACTCTGGGCCAACTGTGAGCTTCTTTCTTCTTTATCTGCATTGTATTTTCTGTGGCTATTTCTGAGCTAGGTGGTCTTAAAGGTTTTTTCAGTACACTGAAGTGGTGAAATTCTGTCTGGTTAGTTTGTTGTGAACAAGAGCAAATCAAATTTGGGGAACTCAGAGCATTCTGTTGCTGGAATTGATTGGAACTTTAATAGTTGGGGTGGTAAGGCACATTTATGATGTCTATTAAGATTTCTTCACGCTTTCTATGTTATTGATTTACTAGCTCACATAATGCTATAGGTGCTGAGGATGGTTGCTACACTGATTGGAGTCTTGACCTTCTTGTTGCGAAGAAGGTTTGTGAAGTTAACAGAATGCATATTTTTCTTAGTACAGTTTTCTTTGCGAAGTAGACGGTACTATACCTCTCCTCGCTTTCTAACGAATTAATTAAATTAAAGTTCTTTCTTTGGCCTAATTATCAGAACTAGGCTTAGGTCTGATCATCGAAAGACAAAGGGTCGATTGCATAGGCTATGACTTCTTCTCTCCATATTTGCATATGTTTTTTATATTAATTTTTAATGTTTTTCACTTTTTCTTAGATATTGACAGTCGAAAGGCTTCCTAGGTTTCCTCAATCTATAATTCTTGAAGGAGGAAGCATTCATGTGGATGGAGAAGGTAAGAACATTCACTTTGATATGAGAGAGAGAAAGAAGTTTACTATTTAATATGAATGTATAGCTAACACGTGCATCATATATCATTTTCTTCGAATAGTAGTGAGCATTTTACTGTATCCAAATTTTGACTAGAACTCTGCACGGCTGCACCTTTACCAATAAACTAATGCATAAGAATTGTCTTGGGAGAATTTGCAGAAATGACTTACACTGTCGAGGCTCCAGCTATGAAGTTGACCTCTCTTTCTCCATGCTTTTTAGATTTGCTGATTAATATACGAGGAAGGATTTTGATATTAAAAAATAGCATAGCTTCGCACTCTTGGCCATAATTTGAACTGCCTCTCTAGCTTGCATAAAAATAATCTAGGATCTTCCTGCCTTCTATTTTCCTCAAAAAAAGAAATTATCAATGTATGAAATGAAAAAGAAATTAATACAAGGAGCATAAGGACAAGAATTGATGTGCAAATAGATTTAAAAGGATTATACACACAACTAATTCTGTTTTTGTTAGAAAGTATTATGTTAAAGTAATTGAGTTATATTTGACGTGTTGAAGAAGTGAGCTAGGCGATTAAGCGAAGCAGGTTGCCGGCCTGTTGGCAGGAGCTATTTTGGGGGTGTGTGGACGGCCGGCCAGTTACGAGGTGACCAGCCAGCCAAATGACAGGAAGATCTTAGGATTTGTATATTTGGATAGTGAACATGCTATGCCCTAGGGTTAGTATACAAGCATATATCCTGTGTAGCCATTCTAAATTTCCTCTCTCTCTTCCCATTCTTCCCTGTATCCAATATCCTTGGACTTCTAGAGTGCTTGGGCAATGTAAAGGGGAAATAATACTCCCTCTGAAGATCCATTTTGACCTCTTGAAGTCAATTCACGAATTCCTAAAATTTTAAATTGATGTAATTAATGTAAGTTGTTGAAACAACAAATTAGTTTCGAGTACATTCTTAAAAGCTTCTTATCATGAGGATTAAAAATTTCAGAATAAGACTAATGCAGAAGCATCAGGATTCTTTATTCTTTCTCTTTGAAGATCTTTATGTATAAAATTTGATATGAAAGAACCTTGAGAAAAATTAAAAGGAAATAAAATGAAAAGAAAAGCACATCAAGTCTCTTGCTGTATATCCTTTTGCAATACCTGATGATTAGTTGTGGATATCGTTTTACATAACAAGCTGGGTATTGATGGTTGGCTTTGAGTAAATTGAGGAAGATATTTGAAATCTTGAATCATTTATAATTTGTCCATATTAGTTTAAGAAAGTAAGATCATATTATATAAACTCACATTATATTTTTTACTCATGCTATAAGTTGATAACCTATCACCCCTTCTTCTGCATGCATTCAGATCAGTTTGCACTTGTGGCCCTCTTTATACTGGATACTAGATTTATTTTCCCTATATTATTGTCATGTCGTCAAATATCTAATACCTTTGCTTCCCTCAGGGACTTGCCTTACTACTGAAGAGTGCCTCTTGAATAAAAATAGGAACCCACACTTGACTAAAGAACAAATAGAGGACGAACTTAAAGCATATCTAGGTGTCAAGAAGATTATTTGGTTGCCTCGTGGATTATTCGGTACATATTCAAATCCTATCTCATGCCACTCGTTTTATCTATTTTGGTCAGTATTGTTCATTAAAAGGAAACAAAATTTCTTCAGTTATTTTCTTTGAGAATTCTTGCCATGGGCTTTCTGGCTGTTCCTTTTATGCCTTTGTTTTGTAGTTAGTATGTTTGAAGGAAATATAACTTTTAATAATAGCTTTTTATGTTTTAGTTAAAACTTAAATCTTTATTTGTTTTTTGCAGGTGATGATGATACTAACGGTCATGTGGACAATATGTGCTGCTTTGTTAAGCCTGGCATAGTTTTGTTATCCTGGACTGATGATAAATCAGACCCTCATTATGAACGAGCCCAGGAAGCCTTTTCAGTACTCTCCAACTCTGTGGATGGTAGCGGTAGAAAATTACAAATAATCAAACTCCACGTTCCTGGACCACTTTATATGACTAAGGATGAAGCTGATGGAGTAATACAGGTGCGCCTGTTGTTTAGAGTTCTACCGTCATTCTCCCTCTATTTATTTTAATTGCAGTTTACTCATCCCTTTAATCAAGGTGCCATTTTCAAAGCAGTTTGTTTACGTTCAAAGATAGCGGTTTATTTCTCACCTTAAAAGGAGTGCTGTTTTCTTTAAAGACATTTCTTAGAAAATGATCAGAAAATCGAATTCGATAGACTCGAGCCTCTAAAAACTTGTAGAAAGTACCCCTATTTTGTAGCCAAAACAGCTAGTATTTCAATCTTGCTATGTTATCAGTTCCTGTAGTTGAGTCATTCCAAATATGAAAGCACACATCGAGGATATAACTGGGCCTCCTTCTAGAGTCCTCACATCATAGCATGCGATAGCCTTCGCCGGAACATTTCATTAATGGGCACGACCAGGATTAGAAATCACCCTAAAAATGCAGGATGATAACTAACATCTTACAACCGTTAATAATACTTTTTTATCATATCATGTGGAAGTTACATGATTTATACTCCTGTCACAAAATGAGAGTCCCATTTGAATAAAACACACGTTTTAAGAGAAGACATCATATTGCCAGTCTAATTTCTGACTAGATTAATAGTGAAATTAAATGGAAACTAGGTTGACCACTTTTCATTAAGGGGAAAAATTGGAATGTCATGTCGGTTTTTAGTCTACTCTTAGAAAATTAACTATCATTTTGGGATGGATGAAGTTTATATCAGCAGCTAAAGTTTCTGTATTACTGATTTATGTAGCAATTCCCTTAAAAATTTCACAAGGGAATAGCTAATAATTTTGTATGTACTTTCTTTATTACCTATTAAAAAAATGTTTTGTATTTCTATACTTTTATTATCATTTTTGAGAATTTCATGGGTACAAATACCACATTTCTTTCTTATCTGTTTTTTATTCTTTTCGTTTATGTTATTACTTACATTTTATGCTTTAGACTGTTCTGTTTGAACAGAATTTACATAGAAGTCCTCTGACTTTGTACTTTTTTATAGCAAGTGAAGTAGGCATGCACTTCTCTTTATTACATTTTCATCTGTTTGATGTCTTCAAACTTGTGTCTGGTATTACCCATTGTTACATTTACATGTAGCAAGATAAAATCATATTATTTAGTTGCAAATTTTTCCCAAGCCACTATCTTGGGTTACTAATATTTTTAAAACAGGATGGGAATGGTAAACCAAGACTTCCTGGTACGAGGCTTGCTGCTTCCTACGTGAATTTCTACATTGCCAATGGAGCTATAATCACACCGCAATTTGGGGACAAAAAGTGGGACGATGAAGCTGTTCGTGTCCTGTCTCTGGCCTTTCCAGAACATGAAGTAAGCAATTTTTTTTATACCTTTATTAGTTTATCTACTTATGTTACAACCTTACATTTAATTCTCGTGAACGGGATTAATGTTCCAGGATCACAGTTAGTCAGTTCAAACTTTTAAATTCTAGTTGATCCATAGAACTCATTTCTTACCCAAGTTAATTCAAAGACCCAAAATCCAATTTCAGCTAAGAGATAAAAGAATACGCAAAAGAATACAGTTTGGAAAAGGGCTACAGGGCATTGTTCAACAAGTATACATCTTAACGAAGTTACTTATTAATGTATGTATTCGGCTTTTAACAGACTTGTGCGTGTGTAAACATTCAGTATAATGCTTTCTCACAAATAAATCTGCAAATTACTTTCCATTAGTTAATGAAGATGCATCATTATGAGTCCTTTGTCTGTTTGTCAAAATTCATTTTAAAAAAAAGAAGAGAGAATAACCTTGGAAATTGGAAAAATGTTGTCCTGTTCCAATTCTGTTCTATATAAAGCCTATTTCTACATTTTATAATGCATGTGGTACTAAGATATTTTAATTTTATTAGATTTTTTTATTATTATACAATAAATATACTTCGAACATGGTACTGTGATTATTACTGCTTTCTGCATACTCAATATTCCCAAGTTCTTGCAGACTTTGTGCACAACCAAATCTTGTGGATGTGTGAATGAGTTGCACAAAAATCAGTAGTGAGTAGTAAGAAAAGAACGTTAAAATGGAAATGATATACATTCTTGGGATTGTGTGCATGCTCAAAGGAACACGACTACGTTTTTAATCCTGCACCCTCTTCCCATTACTAGACACGTTGTTTCTGGTGTTTTGATTTAGGTGGTAAGAATCGACAATGCGAGGGAGATCGTTCTGGCTGGTGGAAATATACATTGTATAACTCAACAGCAGCCGGCATGTCCATGAGCACGGTCAAGCTAATCCGACTACAATGCATACCGATGAACATTCATTTGTTGCATCATTTACAAGCAGCCTCTAAATGTGTTCTTGAAGCGCCTAACGCAATCCCAACCATGTTCCTATAAGTGGTCTCTTAGACTCAGGTGTATACCTTTAACATTAAGGCAGCAGCATATGCCCTTCTACCTTGGGCTTTCTATGTTTTCCTTATTATCTCAGGTTCATTCTTGAGTATGGACCATTTGGCAGTCGCAGACTCTGAATAATGTTTTCCTTATAAGACGAAGTTTTGAATAATGTTCCTATATATTTACCACCGAAGTCATAGGCCGGACGGGACGGTAGCATCACCCCGAGGGTGTGAACCCCTCTCCTCACATATCGTAATGAATCAATGGTATAAAAAAAAAACCCATGTATTCACCGTTGATCTCGCTAAATATTGCGAAAGTTGAGTTTAAATAAGAAATGTTAAAGTGGAAAATAGTTTTTTAACGACTGATTTTGAAAAGAAAGGGCATACTATCTTATTGGCCCTAAGTCAATGTTTTACCAACTTTGGGGCATAATAATGCGTTGTAGCTACCTACTTGCGTTACTGATGAAATAAGGATTATTATTCGGTGTAATAAAAAATATTGTGAGACTATAAATAATTTAATAAAAATTCGGGAACAACGTCTTGAGCAATTTTATAAAATAATTTTATATTTTTTAATTGCATATATAAGATATATTTTAGTAAAATGTTAATATAATAAATAGTAACTTTATGCACAGACGCACACACATTTATTGATCCTCAATACGTTTTTCTAATCACAAATTTATAAGAATTGTAATTTGATTTCATATATTAAAATTTTTATAAAATTACACTGATGTTAATTCATATACTACACTTAATTTATTTTTTAAAATTTTATCATATATTATACAATAATTTTTTTTTTAGTAATGTGGCTTTGTCTAAGCTTTCAATGTTTTATAAGATAAAATAAAATATTTCTTCTATTTCAAATTATAAGATAGTAATTATTAATTTTTGAAAGTTAGCATGATATATTTTTAAATATAAAATTAATTAGATTCATTTAGAATTACAAAATAGCAGATTTTATAATTAATTATAACAATAGATTTTATGTCTTTGAAACAAACAGAGCTTAATTAATTAAAACTTCAGGGCATATTATGCTAAATCTAACTAACTTGAGGCACTAAAATACAATTTCACCAGACAAGACCGAGCGACTGGACTTGTATCAACGCTGGGCCATCGCTGTGAGAGTTTGTAAATCTTGTTTCTATAATTAGAGACAATAAATTAGGGACAAAGCTAAAGATTACAGAGAAGAAGAAGAAGCTGAGATCTGATTTTGTTGAAGCTTAATTTAGAGAGAGAAAGAGCATATACCAGTTGCAGATATTTGGATACAAAAATGGGATGCTCGTTTTCAGGACTGAACTCATTATACGACGCCGTTAATGGAGGCGGAGATGTTTGGATCAATGAGAATCGATTCAGGGTCATTAGGCAGCTGGGTGAAGGTGGATTCGCCTTTGTCTATCTGGTTAAGGAGATCCTCACCGACGCTTCTTCCGGTGGCATTTCGAAGAAATTCAAAAACCCATCTCACATCTCTGGTTGATCCTCTATCCTTTTTATTGCTCAATTCGATTCTGAAAGTTATTATATATTTCAAGTAAGGATTTTTATTTGGTTATGTTATATGAATTGATGCTTTATACGGAGTGAAGGAAATGGGCCTATGTCAATTTCTTATTTATTTCTTGTTTGTTCTTTTGATGGAAGCTCTTAACTTGAAAAGGTGAATTTTTTGTATCTGAGAATTGTATCGTGTGAAATTTCAAATTCTAATTTAGAAATCGGTGTTTATATGGGAGTGTAAAGATGGGTCTTTTACAAATTTTAAAATGATTTGTGAACTTATGTAAAATCTAGTATTAGCAACATGAAGATTCTTTGCTCATTGCTTAAAGAGAAAGCTATATATCAGAGAAACAATCTCCAGTCCTACAGTTATTACATTAAGCTGACTATCTAATGTATTTATACACTATGTAATCATGGTTAGTTAAGTCTAACCATAGTTCTAACTAAATACAACTGTCCTAATAACTACCCTTATGATCTCATGACACGTGTTACATGTACTAATCCCAATGTATGAAGTCCATGCTGGCAATTTGTTTAAACCCTTGTGCTAGTTTGTGCTGAAGCTGAGTATGACTTGGTTGTGAGTGTTGTTGGTGCATCTGTTGTTGCTGTGCAAATGTGTTAACACTAGCAGCTAATGTAGTACCTGCAATACTCCCCCCACAAGTTGGAGGGGCACAAATGTTGTGCACACCCAACTTGGCAAGTAAAATCCAGTGAGGAACCTTCCAAAGAGGCTTAGTGAAGATGTCAGCCAACTGCAACGTGGATGAAATATATGTAGGATGTATAAAATGTGCTTGAACCTTTTCTCTGATAAAATGACAATCAAACTCAATGTGTTTGGTTTTAGAATGATGAACAGGATTGGAGGCTATGTCAATGCAAGCTGCATTGTCACAGAAAACTGTTATAGGTTGAGGAGCTGAAATGTGAAGATCTTTGAGCAAAGAAACCAAACAAAAGAGTTCACAAGTGACTGTAGCCAAAGCCCTGTACTCAGCTTCAACAGTGCTTCGAGAAACAACTGATTGTTTCTTGGAAAGCCAAGCAATTAAAGAAGAACCAAGCATGACTAGCTTGTGACTGATCGCTTAGTAATAGGACAAGAACCCCAATCATTGTCACAATAAGCCTGAAGAATCATAGGATTTTTGCTGGGAAAAAATAACCCTTGTCCTGCAGTACCTTTAAGATATCTGAGCACCCTCGTAGCAGCCTTGAGATGAGGTTATCTAGGTGCTTGCATAAATTGACTTTATAACTGGACTGCATAACTAATGTTAGGCCTTGAAATAGTAAGATATAGTAGTTTTCCTACAAAGTTTTTGTACTGAGAGGGATCAGGAAGCAAGGCACTATCCTTATCAGTCAGCTTAACACTTTGATCAAGAGGTATAGCCAATGGTTTAGAATGAAGAAGATTATTTTCTTTAAGAAGATCTAGAACATATTTTCGCTGGCTCAAGGAAATGCCAACAGAAGATCTACATATTTCCAAGCCAAGATAATATTTAATGAGTCCTAGATTTTTAATGCTAAAGACCTCATCAAGAAGCTGTTCCAGCTGCAGAATTGTAGATTCATGATTGTCAACTACCAATATATTATCCACATAGATCAAGATTGCAGTAAAATTGGAACCCTGAAGCTGAGTAAAAAGTGAGTAATCTGCATGAGACCTAGTGAAACCAACTTGTTTGAGCGATGCAGTTAATTTTGCAAACCACTGCCTAGTTGCTTGTTTTAAACCATATAAGGACTTATTCAGTTTACAGATAAGATGGAGCTAAGAAAAAGTATGACCAGCTGGAAGAACCATATAAACCTCTTCGTTAAGATCTCCATGTAGAAAAGCATTGTTAACATCTAGCTGATGAATATGTCGGTTGTTAACAGAAGCTACAACAAGCAAAGTCCTGACAGTGATCATTTTAGCTTCAGGGGCAAAGGTATCATGATAGTCTATACCTTTAGCTTGAGTGAAGCCTTTGGCCACCGACCTAGCTTTATACCTCTCTATGGTACCATCTGAATTATACTTGATTTTGTATACCTATTTGCACCCAATAGCTTTCTTATCCTTAGGCAGTGCCATAAAGATCCAAGTTTCATTTTCCTCTAAAGTAGCAAGTTCCTTTTTCATGACCTCAACCCATTTGGGATTAGTAACAGCTTGTGAGTAAGTAGAAGGCTCATGAGAAGAATCAAGAAGTGTAATAAAAGCTTTATGTAAAGGGAAAAATTTCTGATAAGAAATATAATTGGAGATGGGATATCTAGGAGAAGTTACTTGAGACAAATGACAATCTGCAATAAAAGGAGAAGAAGTAAGCTTACTAGTAAATGCATAATCTTACCACCATATGGGTTGTTGTTTGGATCTAGTAGAATGTCTAAGAGTTGGAATAGAAGAAGAACTTGGACTAGAAGATATTATAGTAGGTGAATGAAGTTGTGCAGGAAAATCAAGATGAGAATCAGTATTAGAAGTTGGAACAGTAGTAAACAGAAGATTTAGATATATCAAAAGTCAAAACTGAAATTTGTAAGACAAGTATCATCTTTTGAAACAGTTGGAGCAGGAAAATAATGAAAATCATGGTTAGGATGTTTGTGCAAGTAGGGAAAAATATTTTCATGGAAAATAATATGTCGACTAACCACAGCAGTATGGGATTGAATATTATACACTTTTTGTACCCGTTTTTGCGAAAAGGATAACCAAGAAAAATACAAGTCATAGCTCTAGAAGAAAATTTGTCTGAAGAATGAGTGGAAGCATAACAACAAACAACCAAAAGTCTTCATGTGAGCATTGGTAGGAGGAGTGTTGAATAATAATTCATATGGAGTTTTATGATTTAAGACAACAGAGGGCAAACTGTTAATGATATAAGTGGCTGTAAGCAAACACTCCCCCCCCCCCCCCCCCCCCCCCCCCCCCAAAAAAAAAAGAAAAAAAGAAAAAAGAGTAAGAGGGATACCAAATCTAAGTGCCCTTGACACTTCTAACAAATGTTTGTGTTTTCGTTCAACTCTACCATTTTGTTGAGGAGTCTCTGTGCAAGAACTGATGAATTATGCCATGAGAGGTTAACAAAGTATGCATTCTGGTATTACAGAATTTAGTGCCATTATCAGTTCGAACATTCTTAATTGAAGTGTTAAACTGAAGCTTGACATAAGTAAGAAAAGAATTGAAAAGTTGAAATGTATGAAACTTAGTAGGCATTATGTAAGTCCAAGTGGTTATATTAAAGTCATAAACAATGGTAAGGAAATATTTACATCCTGTATTTGTTTGTATTCTATAAAGACCCATAAGTCACAATGAATAAGCTAAAAAAGAAATGTAGATTTATTATTACTTTTGGGAAAAGGAAGTTTGTGTTATTTGGCAAGACGACAAACAGCACAAGACTTATTACAATCATGAGAAAACACAAAAGAAATACAATCTATATGTTTAAGAACATTATTAGAGGCATGACCTAACCTATAATGCCATACGTTGCCTGCATCAGCATTATTAACAGAAGATTTTGAAGAAAACAATGTAGCAGATTCATTTGGTAGTTTATGAGTAACAACTTTATTTGATGGAGAAGCATGGAGTTCATATAAGCCTGCTTTCTCTTTACCAACTGCCAGAATTTTCATCACGTTCAGGTCCTAAAACAGACATTGATGTGGGAAAAACAAAACTCGGCAATTAGTATCTTTAGTCAATTTACTAATGGAGAGTAGATTGTGGTGGAAAGAGGACACAAAAAAGACATTGTGAATTGTCAAATCAGGAGTTAAAACTACTGATCTTACTTGTCTAACCATGATTTTGACTTGTGTAGGTAATGAGACATAAACAAGATGAGACAAATTAATAATGGAGTGCATGATATCAATATGGGAACACATACGATCTGTTGCACCCGTGTCTATGATCCATGAATGTGAGTTAATAGAAGCTAAAAAAGTAAAAGAAGTAGTTAGACCTGCAGTATTCATCAATTGCATCATGTGATTCATTTGATTTTGAAGTTGCTGAAACTACTCATGTAGGAGCATTTTGTAAATGTGGCAGTAAATTGTCCATTGGTTTCTCACTGTATGATGTGATATTTAAATTTGCACTCTTTCGAAATTAGAAGTGCTTAGCATATCCTTTGGTAGAAACCAAATTATTGTATCGAGTGTTGTGTGGGGATTGGGGAATAACCAGAATCAGTGAACCTTCTTTGACAGTTAGATTGACCATAACCTTCTCATTTCTTAATGAACTGGTGATCAAATTCTCCAAATTTCTTCTTTGCCTTGTTGGCTGGATTAGCTGGATGATTAGGAGGAAATCCTACAATCTGAAAACACTTGTCTATAGTGTGATTCTCTCTTCCACAATTAGCGCATCTTGTTTTATTTCTTGATGTTCTGCTTGCATAATTGGCTGTCATCTCAGTGTTTTGAACAACTGAGTTGGCCAGAATGTGTTACTTGCTTCAGGTATATAATCTTGTTTCATCCTTTCATCTTGTTCCAGGGATGTAAACTCATCTCGATATCCTTTCATCTTGTGAAAATACAACTCAATTGACATGTTTTGTTGCTTTAGAGTGTAAATCTTTCTGTAACTGGTAAATTCTATATCCATCAATACCAAAAAATCTATCTTGCAACTCCTTCCACATTAGAGAAGCACTAGTTATAAAGTCCAAACTATCTCCAATTTCATTTGAAACAGTGTTTAATATCCATGATATTATCATGTCATTTACTTTGGCCCAATGAGGAAATAGAAGACTATCAGGATTTGGTTTGTCATAGCTGTGACGCCCCCAAATCCGATTCCCTTGAACCTCGGGTTCAGTGCTCATGATACTATTCTACCATTTAATCCCAAACATTCAAGTTTGAATAACATAACATAAATTACAGTATTATATAACTATCCCAGGTTTACAAACCTTTATACATTACAAAACATTTACAGTCTGATATAATACAAACTATTATATTCACAATAATTCTATAAATATACAATTATTGCTTGCTCACTTTCCCTTTTCCTTTGTCAGTCCCAGACCCTTCTGCCTGTTCGGGTTTAACTGAAATATCATGTTAAAGTAAGAATGAGCTTAAACTAGCTCAACAAGTATATAAACAAGTAATGACATGAAACCTTTTACAATAGAGTTGAACCATAAACGATTCTGCGAAGAAATTTGAGAGCATATCATAAACTTTTGCATAACTGAATTGAAACATTTATTTTGCTAGCTGTACGGTCACAAGACCAAGAACTCGTTAAGAACAATACCAATCATAAAGACTGATACTGCCCAATTCAGTCATAAGACTGCATTTCATTTCAGATGTATACTCTAGGTGATCAGTCTATCGTACTTTATATTGTGCACAACATAATCATTTAACGACGCAACCACGCTATGGAATTTATATTTCCCTTTTACCTTTATCCCCTTTTTTATTAGGGTGGTTCTGTTACAGCATTACCATATATTCCGCACCACAACAATATGGATTAAAAAACATATAAATGAATATTTGAATTCAAAATGAACTATCACATATGTCTAGCCAGATCAAGATTGACATCGATCAAAACAGTTCAACGATGAATGAACTTTAAAACGACTTATAAAAGTGCATGGCATATATCACTGTACAAGGAACTACAAATGAGAGTTCGAATAGAACACTTGCCTTTGTCCTCGTTTACCTTTACCGTTAATATCTTATTCTGTGTATGTCCTACATAACCATAATGTTGGTCCATGCATTAGTTATATACAATTATGTGCTTTACCTTGACATACAAGTTATCATTTACCTTTACATGTATCCTAACACGTAACACGTCGCTCATTTATACCTTAATGCCTACCATATTGATCTTTTTTATCAATTTATGGTTTACAGTACATGTCTCTATCATATAATATTAAAACATTTTATTTTGGTTCAAAAATAAATTTTTTTTTCCAAAAACCAGGACACTGCGCCCCAGCACAGTGTTTTATACTACACATCTCGTTGGCAGCGAATTCTCCTCAGTTACACTGCGCCCCGGCACAGTGTTTAGTACTAAACATCTCGCCGTCCGCGAGATTGACTGAAACCAGTTTTTCATATTTTTTTCCAAACTTTTCTCATGCTATTTTTGGCCATACATTATATTTCTCTATTCCAACACATGATTTAGCATATATAACATATATTTGACTTGCCTCCTTCAAAAACATTAAAAGTTTCCAAACAACCCTATTTTTCTAAAAACTTAATTTTAGGTGCCGGCGAACGTTTTTAAACGTTTAAAATTCACTTTTATTCGTCATAAACACCAAATGACCACCAAATCGACATGAACACGTGTATTTACATAAAACTTAGTTATTTAGTTTCATTTTACCATTAATTACACAAACTGGCCAAAAATCACCCTTTAATAGGAATTTTGTCAACATAATAAAATTACCCTAAAACTCATACTTTAGTTATTGAATTTCATACACCATATACACTATCACAAGCTTATTTACTAACTTTGTATGTTCATATAGCATCTATATGCACCTCCTAAGACTTGCTACCAACTTTGATTTGGTTTACATGTACAAAATAGCCTAATATTAAATTTTCACATACAAGTCATACTTTTCGACCATTAAAGAACTTATTATGCTATTTAACAAGAATTTACTCATGTTTCTAACATGTTCATCCTTTTAATTTAGGGTTTCACTATAACTTTCAACATATAGCACATGATTCTCTTCAAATCATGCTTTCTAGCCATGAATACATGCATGTATACACCTATCACCTTTGTAATACAATAATAATGCTTAGGGTTTCTTCATGAACTATTCATGCAGCACATAACTCACATAAATCCTACTTTTAACTACAAATACATGCATGACTACACATAATCTTGAATCTAAACACATAAATGATGAGTTTTCGGATAAGAACACTTTTGAACTTGCTTTGAGCTCTTCTCCTTCTTGCTATAAAGCCTCTTAGAGATGGATGATTTACTTTGATGATTAGTTTTTCTTCTCTTGAACTCCTTCTATGAAATCTCTCAAGCTTCCAAGACAAACCTAGCTTCTTCTTCTTTCTCTCTATAAGAATTCTCACACTTAGCCAACTTGGAGATGAAAAGGAAGAAAACTAAGTGATAGCTTATCTAATACTTACAAAATATATACATACATAAATTGTATGTATATCTCCAACATTTAACCATCCTTAGTTAGTTTAAACCATGCATAGTTAAGGCAATCAAGACAATTCATATAGACATTTAATGGTAAAATGGACAATTCACATTAATTAGGACACCAAGGTCATTTTCTAAGTTGTCAAGGGTACTTTAGACAATAACCAAAAAATCCTAGACTTTTATTTATATAAAATCCTATCTTGCTTATTTTTGATCCATTTCAAGTCTTTTTTAATCCAACTTTGTTTCACTAAGCTTGAATTTTATTCTATAATCAAATAGTACATAAATTGCTTGTCCCAAACACTTGTCACACTTCAAAAATTTAACTTCATTATTTAATTATAATATTTACAACATTATTAAAATTACATATCATTACAATATCGTCCATTATTTCCACTGGATGATGCTACCATAGCTGTGTAAGAAGTCATTCGTCTAGGGTTTTGTGTTCGGTAAATTGAGGATATCAAAATTGATAGAGATTTGAAATTGTTTTGAGATTTGTAAGAAATAACAACAATCACAACTGCGGAAAAACATAATCGAATAGCTCTGATACCATGTGAACTTATGCAAAATCAAGTATTAACAACATGAAGATTCTTTGTTCATTGCTTAAAGAGAAAGCTATATATCAGAGAAACAATCTCCAGTCCTACAGCTATTACATTAAGCTAACTATCTAATGTATTTATATAATATTTAATCATGGTTAGTTAAGTCTAACCATAGTTCTAATTGAATACAACTGTCCTAATAACTACCCTTACGATCTCATGACACGTGTTACATGTACTAATCCTAATGTATGAAATCAACACTGGCAATCTATTTGAAGTCCATGCTGGCAATCTGTTTAAACCCTTGTGCTAGTTTGTGCTGAAGCTGATTATGACTTGGTTGTGAGTGTTGGTGCAAATGTGTTAACACTAGCAGCTAATGTAGTACCTACAATATGATTTAATGTTTTTTAACTTGAAGTGCTTGACTAAAATGCAAATCTTTGATTTTGGTATTCTATTGTGTCAGTTTTCAATAAGGCTGTAAAATGAATCAAACGGTTCGGGCTCGATTCGTATTCGCTCGACTAAAAGTTCGATTTGAGCTCGACTCGAAATATAAACGATTCAAATATGAGTAAAGTTTAAAATTCGATAAATTACTCGAATATCTTCAAATTGTAATTTTATATTGATACTCGGATTATATTCACTCAAAAAGTTTAAACTTCTCGGGCTCGATTCGAGATTGTGCCTGACTCAATAGGTAAACGGAACCTCAATCAAAATTTATTTTATACTCGATAAATTTTATAAACTAAATCTGAGCAACTTAATATTCGAATTGACTCGATTCGATTACACCCTTAGTTTTCAGACATTGGTTTAGGAATTGTGATATTGGGGAGCAAGAAAGATGGGTCTGTTTCATTTTCTCAAATTTAATCAGCTTTTTGTTCTTGTATTTGATGTTTTAAACTTAAAAAAGTGCAATTTCTTTTTTAAATTATGGATATCATATTTTGTTATTTTTAATTTGTGATTTGGGAGTGGTGGTTATATGGGACTGTGGAAGATGGGTCTAATCTAATTTTTGCTTGTTTCCCCTCTTGTTTTGATGATGTTAATGTTTGTTCGTGGAAACATAGAGTTGTATGAGGAAGTGGAAACTTATAGAGTTATATTTATTCTTGATTTTGATTTTTGGGATTTATTTTTTGTGCAGATGATGGAACATATGCAGTGAAAAAAGTTCTCATCCAAAATAGTGAACAATTGGAGTTGGTGAGGGAGGAAATCCGTGTTTCATCTCTTTTTAGCCACTCGAATCTTCTACCTCTCCTCGATCATGCTATCATCTCGGTGAAGGTAGGATAGCACTCGGCTTATATATCATTGTTATGTATGATTATGTACAACTACTTCTAAACTATTCTACTTCTCTTATTTATGCTTTGCAAACATATTCTTGCCCAATAACTACAGAATCAGATCTGAAGGGTTATATGAGATAAACCATACTTACACCATTGGGAACTCACATTCAGTCTGTTATGTGAACTTCACATGCAAAAAGCAAGATTATGATTATTTGTAACAGGCCCTGTTCAGAATCCCCTATCAACATTTCAAAAAATAACAAATCAAATTTATCCTTGCTAGAAATCTTGTGGTAGACTGGGCATAGCATCAAATTATGCCTTCTTTTTGGACTTCCCAAACTCATTCAGTTTTGTAGTTTTAACACATTCTCAAGTGGTTACTTGTTAAAATAAAATAAAATAAAAGTCTCTCGAGGTTCCCCATTAACTTTGTTGGAGTCCCTCTTGGTCTATTTAAGAGGAAACCGACCACGATTGAATCTGTTCATGTTTCTCTTCAGAAAAATATATTTTTTTCTGTATCAAATGAGTGTTGTGCTTGGATCTCGATTTCCCAAAATCGTTTCACTTTTACAAACCAATACTAATATTTTACAAAACTATATTGCATATTTGAATGTTTAATTTATGTGGAATTGTAGACCCCTTCTCTTGTCACATTTATAGGAGGGGCAAATATTAAGTTGGTCAATTTTTTTTTTCCTTGAACTATGTTCCATGTTGACTATGACACTCAATTAAGGAGAGGGAAAGAAATTTTGAGGAAAGCACAACAATAAAATTTACTCATGCAAGAAGATAGTGCCTCAAGAATAAAAGCCAACTTTATTAAATCCTCCAATATAGTCAGAACCTCTCTTTGTATTCTTGAAAAATGAAATGGATTCCTGTTCTGAAGTCTGCAGTACTTTTGAGTTTAAAGGAATATGCATGCTGCCTCTTGTATTGTGGAGACCTTTGCATTAATTTGTTGCTTTCTATAATTATGTGAACAATGTGCTTTGTGTTTTCTACTGTTTTAGGAGGCAGACCTCTCTTTTCCTACAATATTTTTTATGCACAACTTTTTTCTTCATTGTCAAGTTTTAATCAACAATGTTCTTTTCCGTTGTCTAGACCACACCAGAACAATCTTGGACACATGAAGCATACTTGCTGTTTCCAGTTCACTTGGATGGAACATTACTGGACAATGCTAAAGTAATGAAAGATAAGAAAGAGTTTTTTCCTACCTCAGATGTTCTTCAAATATTCCGGCAGGTAGATAAGAATCATGTCCTTCGTCAGGCAATATTTTTCTTTGGCATGCATGTTTTCAAAACCATCTGTTTTTTGTGAATGTCTATCGACATCTATTTTAAGAAAAAATAGTAGACAATCACTTGAGCTGGAAAGTGTTGAGATATGAAGTACATGGTATTCCCTGTAATGCAGATTCCCAAACCTCTTCCCCCTCCCCCACCTCTTCTTCCTAAGAAACAGGAAAATCTAAGGTTTGTACTTGATAGTTTGTGGAATCAAGCTAAGTACTGTGTACTTATTCAATGGCTTCCCGTTTCTTAGTGACACTGAAAGTGGTTTAATGCCTTCATGTCATTGTTTCGTGCTGCATTTGCATTGATGTGCCAGAAGCATATTTTTGTTAAGACACTTGTTTGCAGCTTTGTGCAGGACTCAAGCATATGCACGATCTTGAGCCTCCATATGCACACAACGATGTCAAACCTGGTAATGTTCTTTTAACACATAGAAAAGGTCAGCCACCTCTTGCAATATTGATGGATTTTGGAAGTGCTCGTCCAGCAAGAAAGCAAATCCGCTCTCGTTCAGAAGCATTACAGCTACAGGTACTCATATGTTTCGCTTATATTTATGTCTATGTGTGTGTGTGTATATTTATATATATGCTTTTTCTGAGGATTATATAGTGTTGTATTAGTGTTGATTGTTTCCTTGTGCTTTTCTACTGGATAGAGTATAGTCAAGTGTAGCCATGCAAAAGAATGTCTAATCTTGGTCTATTGAAGTTACAATATTGTGCTTGGCACAAGCTTGCTGTGACTGGCTTTCAACTGTTATCCAAATTTCTGTCAAATATGAAGGTTAGGCTATGCTTGACATACTTATTTTTAGTTGTAGCACACATCATAACAACATGAAAAGACATGCAAGTGCACATACAGCATATTTTGTTGCTTTGTCAAGAAACATGAACAGAATATATTTAGTCACAATGTGAATTTGAGATGAACTACTAGATTTCAAATTTCAAGAACTAATATATACATGAGCTTATTTATTTATTAGATGAAAGAGACTACACCAGTTGAAGAAAAGATAGTGATTCAGCTTATGGTCCTCTGCTGACAAATGAGTGCACCACTGCTGAAGCACCATTCAATTTAAGTTGCAGGTATTAAGAAGACTAGACTGAAAGGTGAAAATGATATATGGGCGTAGATAGGGGTGTCAATTTGCAATATGGGTGTTAATTTGCAGTACAACACAATGATGACAATGGATAAGAGGGGTCGGGTTGAGCGTAAATGGGTTTGTGTCATAAACAGGTGGCATTTTAATCGTGAAATTAAAATGGGCTGGCTTAGTTTTTTAGATAGGTTGACATGTTTAATATGATTAACCCATTCAATTAGGATTTTATTATAATAAATTAGAATATTTGTACGATAAAACACTATGAATTGACTCTAGATTCAAGTTATAAATTTCTTAGTTATTATTTGTTTAAACATATATTCTTGGATTGTTTTATATAGAATTGTGTTATATAAAATGCATAATTTTATATTAAATGTTTCGTGTTACTGTTTGGTGAACAATCATATTAAGTTGTGCCGTGTTGCAAAATTTGAGTATTAAACAAGTAAAACAGGTGACATGTTTAACACTATTAATTAAAAGGTGGTTTTTAGAGTTGAGAGTCTTGACACAATTAGTTAAAGAGAGCTGTTTAATGTAATACCTATGACTTGACACGATGCCCACTACACAATTGACAGCCCTAGGCGTCATCTGGTGAGAAAAGGTGTGATGGCTGATGATTGAATCACCAAGTAGATGCATGGAAACGGAATGTTTACACGCTCTACACTACTATGGATTTTTTATTTTTGTGAAAAAAATGGGTAATTAGATTGATCTCATTAATAGGTCGAGCCATTGACATGTTATTACGCTTGATGAATAATTAGGAGATTGTGTCTCATATAGGAGAAAAAATTCAGCGTTTCATATAATTTTTAAAAAGCATGGTTCTGACAAGACATAAAAGCCAGATCTCAAACATCCTTCATGGTGCTGCATATCCAACTTCCAAGCTTCTATGATTTGCAAGTCCTGTCTTGCAGTTTGGTTTCTTTCATTTTTGTAGTTATATTACCTCTAATGTATTTACTAATCAATTTTGGCTCATATCTTTGCTTTCAAGTTTCAAACGTCTTTTGTAGTTTGATTCACACCATGGATTCTTATTTCTCCGCGTGTAATTAGTTGGAATCCGCCTTCATTGTTACAATCAGATTTATGACTACTGTAGTGCTGTTCACATTACATTCTTTCAAAGACTTGTTGCTATATCAAATGTGCTTCTTATTGGTTTTCTGGAATTTTATTAAGTAGGAATGGGCATCTGAGCACTGTTCAGCACCTTTCCGAGCTCCTGAGTTGTGGGACTGCCCAAGCCATGCAGATATTGATGAAAGAACTGATATCTGGTCATTAGGTTGCACTTTATTTGCTATAATGTAAGCTCTCTTCTTCCCTTTGCTTTGAGTAATTACTGTCTAACGTGTGAACAAGTATATAGAAGCACTTTTGTCGTTTTGTCAGCTCACTGTACATCAATATCAGTTAATAAGTATCTATAAACTTATGGTTGGAGCTCATTTATGTGACTGGGAGGTAGTACCATTATAAGGGTAGTATGTTAGTAATTTATTCTGCAAGTATTCCAACTATGATTTGTTGATAGGAATTTGTTTGTGCTAAACTAGAATCCAGATTCTCAAAGCGGGACATGGTTTGTTTTCTGCTTAACTGCCTATCATTACTTTTAGTATAACCATTTAAGAATATCAGCATCATTAATTATAAAAAAATCTTTAATTATAAATTTTATACAAAACTACGTCGTTTTATTAAGTAGCCTTTGTCAAGCTTGAACTTGAGCTTGAGTGCTTGACTAAGGCATGCCTTTATTCTTAAGATTGGGTTATAGTTCTATTAATGTTTTGTTATTCTGTCTGTACTTCTATGTCTAATCTTTAACTGTCTATCTCTGTTTCTCTTTCCTTTGATCACCTTCCTTACTATTAGACCACCTTGATTTCAGACTGTCAGCCTGTGTAAGTCTCCAGAGTGGGAGCAGTGTTAGGCGTAAGGTTATTTCACCATGGTATGAGTCTGCTTAGGTAAGAAGGTATGGATCTTAGATATAGCAGTTAGCAGGAGTTTAGTGTAGCCTTAGACTTTTTTGTCGGTCAGTTATTTCATTTCATTAGTTAGATCTTACCCAGTCTAAGTGTCCTTTGTTCGCCAATCGCGACAACCTCTTTGCAGATAGTAGTTTGTGCCTTGAGAACAATTATTCAAACTATGAATCACATGTTCAGATCTAATTCTTCAGTCAGTTCTAGATCCAACCTATCTTCTATTCCTGACATAGTTAACCAAGAAGAACATAGTTATGAAAATCTAAGTCAAGATTTGGGAAACTGGAATATACCCAGTGTTTCTCCCAAAGAAATTTACCAATCAACATTCTTAGATAACTTTAAGACAGATTACAATGTTAAAACTGTTGAAAAAATTTATGCTATTCATAAAGATCATGAAACTTGTAGTTTGCTCACTACAGAAGTCATCAAAAAATATAAGAAAAAGGGATACAACTTTATCCACATAGGCCTAATTCAAGTTGCTATTAACCCTTTGAGTATTAAAGGAATTAATTCTAGTATTTTGTTGTGTCTTTGAGATGTCAGATACTTAAATTATCACCCTAGTATCTTAGGAATAATGGAATCTAGTTTGCACAATGGACTTGTCCATTTTAATTGTTTTCCAGATTTTACATTAAGTCTAAGTGACCCTCATTTATTAAAAGCTTTAACTCTGAATATTAAAACTGCTGGGGAGATTACTCAGATGATCGAAGGATCTCAAGCTTTAGCTTTAATATACAGAATTTATTATAAAACAATGAAAACCAATTTGAATGTAAAAGCTTTAAGCAAAAGTCCGAAAGATAAAACTGTTCTAATTCAAAGCAGTACTAGTGATGCTAATATCCAAGTTCCAAAGACCCTTCTTTGGAGAGATGTAAATCTCCCTAGTCAGTGGATATTAGAAAACGAAGTTCCCCAAAGACCTGTAACTAGTAATATAATAAATCTTGATAATGTAAAACAATATTTAGATGGTACAGTTAGAATAAGTTTTGATGATTCAAGACTTAGACGTAACCCTCTAATTATTGAAGACATTACCAGTAAATCGTCTACCCAGTCTAGAAAAGACTCTGAATTGCTATGTAAGACTAGTTTACAAGATGTTAAATTAAAAGGTATTTATACTGAAGGTCAAACAAGTCATCCTTGTTATACCAAATTTGAACCTGTAAATCAACCTGAGGAAGAAGATGAATCCCAAAATTTATCTCCTACTCAGTCAGATTTTGAAGTTAAACCTGGTAATCACGAACTCAGAATGATTAAGAAAGATTTTAAAATCAACGATCAATATTTAATTAATGATTTCAACTCTAAAGAAAATAGAACTAAAAGACACATTTTCTGTGCTAATCATAATGAGTTAGAACGTGAAAAAATAGTTTAAAAATGGAGAAGGTTTGTAACTAAAGAAAAGATAAACATTACATTCTATACATGGTATGATACATATTATGGAAAGTGTAATGTTATAACTAAACATAAATGGACCAAAGAAGATAAGACAACAGTTTCTTCAAGTCATCCTCCTTTAGAGTCGATAATAATAACAGTTAAAGATGCTCATGTTACTACCAGTCCTTTTAAAGAACCTGATGGCACTAACAAGAGAATTATAGAACAAAACAATTTTACTAACCAGTACCTAGCATCTATAGGTAAACAGCTAGATAAAATTGAAGAAAAATTTGATGAAAAACTTCAAACAAGTAAAACTGAAAAACCTTTACTCAGTCTTCCTGAAAAAAGAATGGGATTAGGTTTACCTACTACAGATAAAGAACTTACGAAAACCATTGACAAATTAATTAAAAAACTTGATAAGCCTGAATCTAGTGAACCCAAACTTTTGGCTGTCATTGACCAGAATCAAGAACAAAGTCCTAGTACTGATACTTCTTCTGATAATTCTGAATTAGAGGAAACAATCAACCAATTTAGTAAATTAACTTTTAAAACTTCAAATCCTACTAGTATGACAAAAAATTGGTATACTAGACCAACCCCTCCAGACTTACAGTTTGAAGAAAGGAATCTAGATAATCAATTTTCTGTTTATGCTAAGAAGATTTATGCATGGAATATTGATGGTTTTAGCGAGCAACAGATCTTGAACAAGTTAAATCATATGTCTATGGTAGCAAATAGTTATTTGACCAATTTTTTCAGATTTAGGTCAACCAGAAATAGTTGAGTTATTAACCAGTGGATTTACTAGAACTCTTAGAAGTTGGTGGGAGAACCATCTTACTGAAACTTCTAGGCATTCTATAATTCATGCTATCCAAGTTGATCACGATGGTAATCCAATAGAAGTCTTAGGAATTGGCCCCCTGATGGCGTCAATACTCTTATTTATACCATAATTAAGCATTTCATTGGAACCCCTAACAATATTACTGATAGAATCCATGACCAACTTAGTAACCTTACATGTCCTACTTTAAGTGATTTTCCTTGGTATAAAGATGTGTTTATTTCTAGAGTTATGATGCGTAATAATAGTAACAAATCATTTTGGAAAGAAAAATTCATAAATGGCTTGCCTAGTTTATTTGCTCATAAAATTCGTGAAGAGTTATTCAAAATATTAGGATTTATTGATTATGATAATTTAACCTATGGTGATATAGTAAGCCAAATTCAAAAAACTGGATTAAAAATGTGTATTGATTTTAAAATTAGTAAACAAGCTAATAAAGATAAAAATAAAGCCAATATGAACTGGGTGCTTTCTGTGAACAATATGGTTTGCCACCTGTTGCCCCCTCTAGAAGAAAATATGTTAAACATTATAAAAAAGATAAATACAAATCCAAAAGAAAACATAAGAGTTATAATAATAAAGACGATTATTATAAGAAGCAGTCACATTACAAGAAAAAATCTTATAAAAAACCTTCTTATAACCCTAAGAAGAAAAATTATAAAATTTTTGATAAAAGTAAAGTTATTTGCCATAATTGTGGTAAATCAGGTCACTATAAAAATGAATGTAGAGTAAAAGAAAAACTTAATCAGTTAAAAATTTCTAATGAAGATACTGATTATATCCTAGAATTAATGAGAATAGAAAATAGATCTAGTAATGATGACTATGATAATAAATTTTCTGATTCCTCTGATAATTCTAGCACCACCACTGATAGTAGTAAAGATCCAGATATCACCATTGGATGTGTGGATAGTTGCTGTAATAAAAAATTAAATGTTATCAAAAGAGTCAATGTTCTTACTGCCAATGAAGAAGAGCAAAATCTTTTAATTGAACTAATCAGTAAAATTACTGACTCAAAATTAAAGAAACAATATACCAAACAGTTAAAAGATCTATTAACAAAAGAGAACCCTATTAATAAAATAAATAAGGTTAAAGAAAAACCTGTTTTTAGCCTTAATAAAACTCTTGAAAATTTAAAAATTCAGTCAAAGAAATTACTTTACCAGAATTACATATTGAAGTAAAAATTATGAAAAAAGAAATTTCTGAACTTAAACAAGAAATTGAAATAATTAAAGCTAAAAATGACATAGCTATTAATGAATCTTCTGATAGCAGCGAAGAAGAAGAAGAAGCTGAAACTTCTAATAGTCAATCCATAATTGAACAAGGTAATTCCTTAAAAATGTTAAAAGATATTACTATTCAAAAATGGTATATTAACATAACAATAGTTATTAATAAGACTTTTACCTTGGAACTCCCTGCCTTAGTTGATATAGGAGCTGACCTTAACTGTATTAAAAAAGGATTAGTTCCGACTAGGTTTTACGAAAAAACCAGTGAAAGACTTAGCTCTGCTAATAGTAGTCAAATGGAAATAAAATATAAATTGCCTAAAGTTCATATTTGTCAAGATAATGTTTGTTTTAAGACATCGTTTGTTTTAATAAGAAACATGACTGACAAAATAATTTTAGGACTACCATTTATATATTTATTATATCCGTTTAGTATTACTACTAAAGGATTAATCAGTAATCATCTTCGTCAGACAGTCACCTTTAGATTCATAACTGAACCTAAAGAGAGGGACTTGAGACATATTCAAGAGCAGTCAATTTCTAAAAATTTAAATATTTTAAATAATAAAACCAAACATTTGAACTATTTAAAAGATGAGATTAAATATAAAAGGGTTGAAGATCAATTAAAAGATCCTAAGCTTCAAGGTAAGATAAAAGATTTTCAAGATTTTTTAGAGAACCTAAAAATCTTTGACGAACTGTATACTCTATCAACTGGGTGTATTTGGCCATACTGGATAATACAGACAATTCGCAGATAATACAGTTCGACTTTGACGAACCTAAGATAATACAGTTCGATCAAATAACGGTTTGCAGACAATTCGCAGATATTTATAGAATTCACCAATATAATTTAGAGAACCTAAAAATCTTTGAAGTTGGGTTTTATCTATAATGATATTTGGGAATTTACTGGCGAACTGTATACTCTATCAACTGGGTGTATTTGGCCATACTGGATATTATGACCAAGGAATTTGACTTTAGTTTGGAATAGACTGCATTTCGACTGTGATAGAACTAATCCATTAGATTGAATAGTTTTAAAGAATGAGTTTAAATGTTTCCAATGTTCTTCAATATAATTGGAAAAAATAAGAACATCATCAATATAGACAATGGCTGAATGGGTTCAAAATATCATTCATGATATTCTAGAATTCACTAGGGGCATTCTTAAGGCCAAATGACATTATGTTCCATTCGTAATGGCCCAAAGGTGTAGTGAAAGCTGTCATGAATTTGGATCTGCCAAAATCCACTCTTAAGGTCGAATTTACTAAAGACAACTGCTTGACTTATTCTACCAATTAAATCTTTTTTATTGGGTAACGGATACCTAATTCATTCTAAAACCTTGTTTAAGGGTTTTAATTAATAACTAACCTAGGTATTCCTTTTTCTATTTCAGAATTCTTATTCATATATATATATATATACATATTGTCAAACCTATTGTACATATAACTCGTCGTGCTTGTTAATTGTTAAATATACTGAATATTAGATCACTCAAATAAACATATCTGTTCAGAAAGCACGGTTTGGTTAAATGGTAGTATGTCAGGAATTGTTATGAACAGCGAATATTAGATAAATTCCTATATGCATATCTATAGGAAGTCATGGATTGGTCCAATAGTAAATTAGTAATATATGCTAATGCAGGTTTCAGTCTGAGGTAGCTACTTGTACAAGCTATGCTAAATATCAATTCTTTTCAATTTTCACTTGAGCACCCTGCATTTGTGGGTGCAGTGCTGGGGAATGACATTCTTTTTGATCAAAATGGACTTTCTATGATTAAAAAGCCGTCTATTGAAGTAGTTTTCAACCTTTTATTTAGATACGATATTGTACACATTTAAAGACATGCAAGAAACATGATCTAGTGGATGGCTGAAAGATTTTTCAAGTCATGTTCACTTGGTGCAGGTGTGTGCCACACATATTGTATTAACAGAGATGTATGTAAATTCCTGCTCGAGGGATTATTTAGTGGTTGTATTCACCTTTCATTCTGTTGAAATACGCTCTTACCATCTTTTATGATCTCTTGATGAACCATTGGAGGGTATGCTATAGTAGTAGTTACTGTGTATTTTATGAGGTCTGATATAAAGGCCCTTAAGCCAGAAAATTGTGATAAGCAATCATATGGCTTATTGCAGTATATGCACGTGTTTTTGCTTTTTCCATCTTCTCTCATTCATGTCCCCATTCAGATTAATATTTTCTCTTTAATTTAGTTGTTTACTATCTTTTAAACTACTGTATGTTGATTATTTTCCCAGATAAACATATAAACACGTGTTATGTTTTTATGGAGTTAATGATTAACAACTATGTCCAATTCGGCATGGTACCCCTGTTGTGGGATAGCATGTGTATATATATGTACTGTACTGTATGTGTATTTACATCCTTGTGTTTGTAACTTGTAGCAAAACTTGTAAATTCACTGGGATTGTTATGCATTGATTTTTTAAACTAATTTTCTTTTTTATTAAGGAAAATAATGATCCCTCTCTTTGCATATTTTCAGTATTTGTTGTTTATTTTTTAATCATCTTTAGCACCCTGTTTGGGAGTTTTTTCTCGGGAAGGAACGGGAGAGAAACTAAAATTATGAGAAAGGGCCATTTTCTCTCCGAAACTTTCTTCTTAAAAATGAGAAGATTTGAAGAATAAATGACTGCACTTCCACATATTATTATCTCAATTAAAAATGTCCAAACTCTTAATTGACCTATTCTTTTTTGTGCAGGCATTTATCCATTTCATTCTTGTTTATTGTGATGCCAGTTCTCTTGCAAATTATCGTATGAAATAATGAATCTATTTTTGTGTGGCGTCTGTATGCACCATTTAATACTTTTGGTATTGTGATTTGCCTCATAATGGCTGTATTGTAGGTACGGTGTATCTCCATTTGAGTATGCACTTGGGGAATCTGGAGGAAGCCTGCAGTTAGCCATTGTAAACGCACAGGTAAAGTGGCCAGCCGGGCCTAATCCTCCATATCCAGACGCGCTTCACCAGTTTGTGACATGGATGCTCCAGCCCCAAGGCGCGGTTCGACCTTGCATAGATGATATCATCATTCATGTTGACAAATTAGTCGCAAAGTTTACTCACTGAACAAATGGGAATCAAATAAATGCTAAATTAGTTCACAGTTTTATGGTCAAATGTTACTTACCATGCAATGTGATAAGAAGAGCATATACTAATTTGTGTCATTATTTATTGTTGGTCGTAGTTTTTAGCTATTGTGCATTGCTTTAGTTTTATTTTACCATTTGAAGGAAGTGGAATACATATGTTACATGATTTTCTAAAGCTTGTGCTTGTTTCTATTATTGTTTTGTTACCACTCGTCATTGATGTAATCACACTATTAGAGGAAGAGTAAATTTAGTTCAATCTATTTATTTATTATTTCAAATAATAATATTTACAATGTGCAATTCAATTTGTTCTCTGCCATATATGCTCATTATTTTTATTTTTTGGGGGGGGGGGGGGGGGGGGGGGGGGGAGGGGGAGAGAGATCATATATGCTCATTATTAATTTTTTTTGAATGTCCTAATCTATTAGAATAATTTATCCTAACTTTTAACTTAGGGGGAAGATTAGTCTAGGAACACAAAATTAAACACTATATCTATCTCAATCATTAAAAAGTGAATTATGATAGAAATTTTAATGTCATATCTCACTTTTTAATGGTAAAGATAGATGCAGTGTTTGGATATTGTGTATTTATACTTATTCCGGTCTAAAATTTATATATTGATAGAAGTAAATTATGCATACTAATGGACCAAGTGGTTATCGGTGTGTTTAATTTATTTAATTAATCTTAATTTTATATAGTTAACCTTGTTGTATAATTACATTTATGAAAGGAGGCCGGTATTGATAGAACAAAGATGATGATGCCCTGGTGTCGCTAAATATATATCAAATTTGGCTGCATCATTTTGCACTGACCTCTGAAAAAATTCAAGAGCAAACAAATCAAACCACGAGTTAATGACGCTCAAATTTTTTATTAAGGGATGAAATTGCAATCATGAGCAAACTTCATGGCTAAAATGAAATGAACCATTTGTTCTAGATATGCTTCAAGATTATAACTTGCATGGCCCTACTCTGTCTATAAAACTTGATAATCAAGTAACTAAAATTTGCATTGAGGTCCCCGTCACTTGTCAACTGTACATGCAATCCCAAATCCACGAAGTCAAAAGAAACAGCATGTTTTCCAAAAATTAAATTAAGAAACATTAATTCATGAGAAAATGGCCATCTGACACTTTTGAGCTGCACCCAGTTGGAGCTTCATGTGGGGTTGAAGAAATTGAGCTAAGAAGCCTTCCATTTTCCATTCTTTTTCTTCGCACCGGACCGGCAATCAACCAACACAACTGCAAGAGTCGATTTGAAGATTAGATTTATTATCTTCATCTTGATCTGGCCTCTGCCTCTGCCTCTCTTTGGGCAGGCCTTTTGATTCTTGTGTTTTGAAGCACTCATCATTTCCATCTCTATGGAATGACTAATGTCCAAAATTAGCTCAGAATTAAGCTAGTAAGAGACTAGTAGATATGTGCCAAAAACAGAGGAAGAAAAGGGAAAACAGAGTAAAGGGTTCAGATTTTATGTTTTGAAATGAGCTGCGTGTGGAGTGGAGAAACTAGAGATGGAATTTGTAAAGGTTGATAGGGAGGGACTCCATTGCAAATTTCAGTTACTTGATTATCAAGTTTTATTCTCTAAATTTCAGTTACTTGATTATCAAGTTTAATACAGTAGAGTAGGACAAATATAAGTTGGATTCCTAAAGCATATCCAGAATAAATGCCTCGTTTTATTTTAGCCCTTAAGTTTACTCATGTTTGTAATTTCATCCCTTGATAAAAATTTCGAGCATCATTAACTCATGGTTTAGTTTGTTTGCTGTTGAAGTTATTAACAGGGGCAATTGATATTGATACATCAACCAAAAATGATGTTGTCAACTCAAATATACATTTAGCATTATTTTGTAGTCGTTGTTAGCGGGCACTCAACACTTTACTCAACAATTATTGTCATGCTAATGTCATTTTTCTTTGTCAATATCAGCCGCATTTTACAATGAGAAATTTAAGTATACGCTAAGGTTGGTTATACAAAATTAGGATTAATTAGATAAATCAAAAATAATTGTCGTTGAGAGCAAGATTTAATGAAGTTTTAAAGTTTTTTTTAGGGATGAGAGTGCAATTGCTTATAAAATTTAGAAATAAAAGTATAATGATGCCTAAAATCAATAATGAACTTATATGATGTAGAGAACAAGTTGAATAGAATCTTGTAATACTACGTATATTAGATACATATTCGCTCTGTTCTAATAATTATGTACATGACGATTAAAAAGAAAATTTTTAGTTACATATTAACTATTAATCCAAAAGCAAAAAAGAGTAAGAGAGTAGTAGGTGTTTGCCAAAAATACAGCAAAAATAGGGAAAAACAAAGTAAAAAGAAGCAGCTTGAGGTTTGTGAAATAAAGAAACTAGAGAGGATAGTATTTGTAGAGGTGGGCAGGGGCTCAAAAGCAAATTTTAGTTACTTGGTTATCAAGTTTTATACAGTAGACTGGGGTCTTGCAACTTATAATCCTGAAGCATATCTGCACTAAATGGTTCATTTCATTTTAGCCATTAAGTTTACCCATGATTGCAATTTCATCCCTTAATAAAAAAATTTGAGCTTCACTAACTCATGCTTTAGTTTGTTAGCTGTTGAAGTTTTTAATAGGGCTATTAATATTATCAGAGCAAAAAACAAGGTTGTCAACTAAAATATACAATTAACATTACTTTTATAGTTGTGGTTAGTGGTGCACAAATGGCCTGCGGTCTTGGTCCGGCTTGGGCCCGGCCTGGTCAATGCCAGACCTAGTCAAAGCCTGGTCTGGCTCGGCCTGGCCTGAAGGCCACGAACATGCCACATTTTTTTGGCTCAGATCTGGTCTGGCCTAGGGCGCTTAGCCTGGCCTGGTTCACCCAAAACTCAGTTCGACCTACCAATTTTCTTTATTTGCTACTTCAATTCTTCCACTACAGACGAAAACTTCATTTTTGTGACAACTCATTCAATAAACAAAATAAAATTGACGTCTTTTAATACGTTCATTAATTCATATTTGCTTATATACGAATAAATAAATCTATAAAAATACATTAACTAGTATAATATATAAGAATTTTTTTTACCTAACTAGTAACCTACACTTCTTACAAATCTTTCATTGTATCTTTATTTTAATAAATACTTAGCATAACAACTAGAAAGTCATTTGCAAAGTAATAATAATAATAATAAAGATATTTTTCATTATTGTAATTTGAAAGCTGTAACTTGTAACTTGAAATACATTACTTTTAATTAATACATCAATTAAGCTTAAAATTTTAATTGGTGTTTTAATAATATTTAAAATTACTAAAAAAAATATTTGAATGAATCGAATCGGACTGACTTGGCCTAACCCAAGGCCTGGCCTGCAGGCCTTAACAGGCCCCCTTTTTTAAGGTCAAACCTGGCCTGACCTGGTCTACAGACCAAAAGTCAAAGGTCCGATCTGACCTGGTCAACGACCAAGGCAAACCCAGGCCAGGGCAGCCTGTTGTGCATGTCTAGTTGTGGTGGCAATCTTAACACTTTTAAGCAATAATTATTGTCTTACCAACATCATTTTGCGCTATCAATATCAGTTGCCTTTCACAATGGAAAATTTAAATAAACAAGATTGTTTATACAAAATCGGGATTAATTAGATAAATTAGAGATGACTATCACTGGGAGGAAACTTTAATTAAGTTTTTAAGTTTTGCCTTGGGGATGAAAGTGCAATTGCTAGTAAAATTTATAAATTAAAAGTAATATAAAGCCTAAAATCTATAATGAACTTGTATGATCTAAAACAAATTGAAATGCACATTGTAGTTCTACATATAACCATGCTTTACTTTAGCTAATATAATGGCTCTACATTGAAAATCATTTTTTATATACAAGGTAAAGGATGAAAGATTTGGCCTAGATGACCGGTTTAGACTTGAGATCCATGTAGTTTATTTGTCCTAATGGTAACTTTCAATCAAGTGATTTTGTCAAAATTGTGTTTCATTCATGTGACTTCTTTAAGGTAAAATAAAGATTAATTCTTCTTCTTTTCTCCTTAGGACTATGGAAAGGAAATTAAATATTTTTTATTCTTAAATATATGATATTAACTTTTAAACTCAACTTAAGTCATTTTTAAATTTAAAATTGACGTAAATTCTTGACATTTTGAAATCAACTTCAGACATTTTTAAATTTAAAATTGGCATAGATTTCTTTAATTTTAGTTAATAAAATGATGAATATTATAAAGTATAATACTACTCATCATAAGATTTATTGTTTCAAAAATTTTAAAGAATCATTTCAATTTTAACTTTGAAAATATCTCACATTATCTTTCAAAAGTCAACAATTATTTTATAATTTAGCTCAGATGTAATATTTAATAATATAAAAAAAAAATGAAATATACTAAGGGGTGTTTGATTGGAACTTAATGCATCTGAATGGTTGAATCGATCAGCCATTCAGTGCGTTTGTTTAGGACTAAATAGCTGAATCGGTCAGATTTTTGGGCTAAAGGACTAAGTCTAATTTTTTTGGCTGAATGATTAAGTCCCGGCTGAATAAAGTAAAAAAAAAATAATTAAATATTATATTAAGTAATATTAAATAAATTTACAACAATTTTGAATTTTTTCAGAGAGATAAAATAATAAAAATATGTTATTCAGATGTTTCAGACATGTCACTTATCAAACAACTTTTTTCATTAAGTATTTAAAAATCTATTTTATTCAACTAATTTAAATTACTTAAGCATTTAGATCTATTTTATTTAATTTTTATCAAACACCCCTTAAGTGTGGAGTGGAGGAACTAAAGATGGTATATGTTAAGGTTGACGGGGACCTCAATGCAAATTTTAGTTACTTGATTATCAAGTTTTATAGACAGAGTAGGGCCATGCAAGTTATAATCTTGAAGCATATCTAGAACAAATGGTTCATTTCATTTTAGCCATGAAGTTTGCTCATGATTGCAATTTCATCCCTTAATAAAAAATTTGAGCGTCATTAACTCGTGGTTTGATTTGTTTGCTCTTGAATTTTTTCAGAGGTCAGTGCAAAATGATGCAGCCAAATTTGATATATATTTAGCGACACCAGGGCATCATCATCTTTGTTCTATCAATACCGGCCTCCTTTCATAAATGTAATTATACAACAAGGTTAACTATATAAAATTAAGATTAATTAAATAAATTAAACACACCGATAACCACTTGGTCCATTAGTATGCATAATTTACTTCTATCAATATATAAATTTTAGACCGGAATAAGTATAAATACACAATATCCAAACACTGCATCTATCTTTACCATTAAAAAGTGAGATATGACATTAAAATTTCTATCATAATTCACTTTTTAATGATTGAGATAGAGATCATATATGCTCATTATTAATTTTTTTTGAATGTCCTAATCTATTAGAATAATTTATCCTAACTTTTAACTTAGGGGGAAGATTAGTCTAGGAACACAAAATTAAACACTATATCTATCTCAATCATTAAAAAGTGAATTATGATAGAAATTTTAATGTCATATCTCACTTTTTAATGGTAAAGATAGATGCAGTGTTTGGATATTGTGTATTTATACTTATTCCGGTCTAAAATTTATATATTGATAGAAGTAAATTATGCATACTAATGGACCAAGTGGTTATCGGTGTGTTTAATTTATTTAATTAATCTTAATTTTATATAGTTAACCTTGTTGTATAATTACATTTATGAAAGGAGGCCGGTATTGATAGAACAAAGATGATGATGCCCTGGTGTCGCTAAATATATATCAAATTTGGCTGCATCATTTTGCACTGACCTCTGAAAAAATTCAAGAGCAAACAAATCAAACCACGAGTTAATGACGCTCAAATTTTTTATTAAGGGATGAAATTGCAATCATGAGCAAACTTCATGGCTAAAATGAAATGAACCATTTGTTCTAGATATGCTTCAAGATTATAACTTGCATGGCCCTACTCTGTCTATAAAACTTGATAATCAAGTAACTAAAATTTGCATTGAGGTCCCCGTCAACCTTAACATATACCATCTTTAGTTCCTCCACTCCACACTTAAGGGGTGTTTGATAAAAATTAAATAAAATAGATCTAAATGCTTAAGTAATTTAAATTAGTTGAATAAAATAGATTTTTAAATACTTAATGAAAAAAGTTGTTTGATAAGTGACATGTCTGAAACATCTGAATAACATATTTTTATTATTTTATCTCTCTGAAAAAATTCAAAATTGTTGTAAATTTATTTAATATTACTTAATATAATATTTAATTATTTTTTTTTTACTTTATTCAGCCGGGACTTAATCATTCAGCCAAAAAAATTAGACTTAGTCCTTTAGCCCAAAAATCTGACCGATTCAGCTATTTAGTCCTAAACAAACGCACTGAATGGCTGATCGATTCAACCATTCAGATGCATTAAGTTCCAATCAAACACCCCTTAGTATATTTCATTTTTTTTTTATATTATTAAATATTACATCTGAGCTAAATTATAAAATAATTGTTGACTTTTGAAAGATAATGTGAGATATTTTCAAAGTTAAAATTGAAATGATTCTTTAAAATTTTTGAAACAATAAATCTTATGATGAGTAGTATTATACTTTATAATATTCATCATTTTATTAACTAAAATTAAAGAAATCTATGCCAATTTTAAATTTAAAAATGTCTGAAGTTGATTTCAAAATGTCAAGAATTTACGTCAATTTTAAATTTAAAAATGACTTAAGTTGAGTTTAAAAGTTAATATCATATATTTAAGAATAAAAAATATTTAATTTCCTTTCCATAGTCCTAAGGAGAAAAGAAGAAGAATTAATCTTTATTTTACCTTAAAGAAGTCACATGAATGAAACACAATTTTGACAAAATCACTTGATTGAAAGTTACCATTAGGACAAATAAACTACATGGATCTCAAGTCTAAACCGGTCATCTAGGCCAAATCTTTCATCCTTTACCTTGTATATAAAAAATGATTTTCAATGTAGAGCCATTATATTAGCTAAAGTAAAGCATGGTTATATGTAGAACTACAATGTGCATTTCAATTTGTTTTAGATCATACAAGTTCATTATAGATTTTAGGCTTTATATTACTTTTAATTTATAAATTTTACTAGCAATTGCACTTTCATCCCCAAGGCAAAACTTAAAAACTTAATTAAAGTTTCCTCCCAGTGATAGTCATCTCTAATTTATCTAATTAATCCCGATTTTGTATAAACAATCTTGTTTATTTAAATTTTCCATTGTGAAAGGCAACTGATATTGATAGCGCAAAATGATGTTGGTAAGACAATAATTATTGCTTAAAAGTGTTAAGATTGCCACCACAACTAGACATGCACAACAGGCTGCCCTGGCCTGGGTTTGCCTTGGTCGTTGACCAGGTCAGATCGGACCTTTGACTTTTGGTCTGTAGACCAGGTCAGGCCAGGTTTGACCTTAAAAAAGGGGGCCTGTTAAGGCCTGCAGGCCAGGCCTTGGGTTAGGCCAAGTCAGTCCGATTCGATTCATTCAAATATTTTTTTTAGTAATTTTAAATATTATTAAAACACCAATTAAAATTTTAAGCTTAATTGATGTATTAATTAAAAGTAATGTATTTCAAGTTACAAGTTACAGCTTTCAAATTACAATAATGAAAAATATCTTTATTATTATTATTATTACTTTGCAAATGACTTTCTAGTTGTTATGCTAAGTATTTATTAAAATAAAGATACAATGAAAGATTTGTAAGAAGTGTAGGTTACTAGTTAGGTAAAAAAAATTCTTATATATTATACTAGTTAATGTATTTTTATAGATTTATTTATTCGTATATAAGCAAATATGAATTAATGAACGTATTAAAAGACGTCAATTTTATTTTGTTTATTGAATGAGTTGTCACAAAAATGAAGTTTTCGTCTGTAGTGGAAGAATTGAAGTAGCAAATAAAGAAAATTGGTAGGTCGAACTGAGTTTTGGGTGAACCCGGCCAGGCTAAGCGCCCTAGGCCAGACCAGATCTGAGCCAAAAAAATGTGGCATGTTCGTGGCCTTCAGGCCAGGCCGAGCCAGACCAGGCTTTGACTAGGTCTGGCATTGACCAGGCCGGGCCCAAGCCGGACCAAGACCGCAGGCCATTTGTGCACCACTAACCACAACTATAAAAGTAATGTTAATTGTATATTTTAGTTGACAACCTTGTTTTTTGCTCTGATAATATTAATAGCCCTATTAAAAACTTCAACAGCTAACAAACTAAAGCATGAGTTAGTGAAGCTCAAATTTTTTTATTAAGGGATGAAATTGCAATCATGGGTAAACTTAATGGCTAAAATGAAATGAACCATTTAGTGCAGATATGCTTCAGGATTATAAGTTGCAAGACCCCAGTCTACTGTATAAAACTTGATAACCAAGTAACTAAAATTTGCTTTTGAGCCCCTGCCCACCTCTACAAATACTATCCTCTCTAGTTTCTTTATTTCACAAACCTCAAGCTGCTTCTTTTTACTTTGTTTTTCCCTATTTTTGCTGTATTTTTGGCAAACACCTACTACTCTCTTACTCTTTTTTGCTTTTGGATTAATAGTTAATATGTAACTAAAAATTTTCTTTTTAATCGTCATGTACATAATTATTAGAACAGAGCGAATATGTATCTAATATACGTAGTATTACAAGATTCTATTCAACTTGTTCTCTACATCATATAAGTTCATTATTGATTTTAGGCATCATTATACTTTTATTTCTAAATTTTATAAGCAATTGCACTCTCATCCCTAAAAAAAACTTTAAAACTTCATTAAATCTTGCTCTCAACGACAATTATTTTTGATTTATCTAATTAATCCTAATTTTGTATAACCAACCTTAGCGTATACTTAAATTTCTCATTGTAAAATGCGGCTGATATTGACAAAGAAAAATGACATTAACATGACAATAATTGTTGAGTAAAGTGTTGAGTGCCCGCTAACAACGACTACAAAATAATGCTAAATGTATATTTGAGTTGACAACATCATTTTTGGTTGATGTATCAATATCAATTGCCCCTGTTAATAACTTCAACAGCAAACAAACTAAACCATGAGTTAATGATGCTCGAAATTTTTATCAAGGGATGAAATTACAAACATGAGTAAACTTAAGGGCTAAAATAAAACGAGGCATTTATTCTGGATATGCTTTAGGAATCCAACTTATATTTGTCCTACTCTACTGTATTAAACTTGATAATCAAGTAACTGAAATTTAGAGAATAAAACTTGATAATCAAGTAACTGAAATTTGCAATGGAGTCCCTCCCTATCAACCTTTACAAATTCCATCTCTAGTTTCTCCACTCCACACGCAGCTCATTTCAAAACATAAAATCTGAACCCTTTACTCTGTTTTCCCTTTTCTTCCTCTGTTTTTGGCACATATCTACTAGTCTCTTACTAGCTTAATTCTGAGCTAATTTTGGACATTAGTCATTCCATAGAGATGGAAATGATGAGTGCTTCAAAACACAAGAATCAAAAGGCCTGCCCAAAGAGAGGCAGAGGCAGAGGCCAGATCAAGATGAAGATAATAAATCTAATCTTCAAATCGACTCTTGCAGTTGTGTTGGTTGATTGCCGGTCCGGTGCGAAGAAAAAGAATGGAAAATGGAAGGCTTCTTAGCTCAATTTCTTCAACCCCACATGAAGCTCCAACTGGGTGCAGCTCAAAAGTGTCAGATGGCCATTTTCTCATGAATTAATGTTTCTTAATTTAATTTTTGGAAAACATGCTGTTTCTTTTGACTTCGTGGATTTGGGATTGCATGTACAGTTGACAAGTGAGGAATTTTTCTTCTTTTTATTTATTTATTTTGTTAAAACTAAGTATAAAACTAAACAACTGTCCTAGAAAAAAACTAGAATATAACTTTAGGGAATTGATATTTTCACAAGCCAATTTAATATTTTCACAAGTAAGTTTCATTTAATTTTGTGAAAATATCAAATTAATTTATAAAAATATCAATTCTCTAACTTTATTCTATTCATTTTGCATAAAAAAGTTGTATATAGGATACTGTACGAAAAATGATTCACGTCTCTAAAATGCAATTTTTTCCTTTCTAAATGAGATGTATAGAAAAAAATTACATTCGTATTTTATTTTAGAGTTAAACTAATGATGTTAATATCTTTATTATTATTATTTTTAATTATAATTTTTGTTTTTGCAGAAGGTGGTTGTTATGTTCATGTAATATTTGTACATTATAGTCCTTTATCAGATTAATTAGTAATTCATGTGGCTGACAGAAGAGGACGGAGATTCAGATTGGGACAAATATGATTTTGTGACCCTTTTCCTCCCAACTTTAGTATTTAGCATTTTTCTCAATGCATTTTGAGAAAATATTTAGACAGAAGCTATTTGTGATCATTTATAATTTGTCAAGTCTGCTTATAACCACTTCTAAAAATTAAAAGTGTTTATTAACTTGATTTTAAAATTATTTACAATTAATTTTTATGAAAATAATCAAAAATTTCAAAATTGGAGTTTTTGATTATTTGTCAAAATTTAATAATCAGATATGACTAAATATATTATTAATTTATCTCTATTTATTTTAGTAATTCTATTTATTACCTATTTTTACTTCTCCAAAATTTTCTTTTTAGTAATTTACATTAGAGATAAGTAATAATTAATTTTTTTACCCAACATTTTTTACTTTTTAAGTGATTTTTTTTACCAAGCACAAATTAATTTTTAAAAATTAATTATGAAGAAAAGTATCAGAATCACCGATCACAATTTTTAAACGATCCCAAAAATACTCTTGAAACAAAAATTCTAAAGTCTTTTTAGTGGACTCCACTTTCATTATCTCAGAATAACAATAAAAAAATAAAAATATTTAAATAAATAAAAAATTATAAAAACATTCTTTTCCAACATCTAAAAAAGGGTGGGAGGACAAAAGAAAGAGTTGTGAGTCATCGTTATGAGATACTCAATTACTTTGTTTAATTTTTTTTTGTACCATGTTTCCCTGATTGCCTCGTTGTCTTGGTATGTACTTATGTCTCCTACTTAGGAAAAAGGAGCTACCGTATCCGTTTTGGATAAGTCTATATATAAAATATTTAATTATAAAATTAATTATTATATTAATTTTAATTATTAATAAAAAATAAAGTATAATATAAATTTTAATATAAAATTTTATTTTTTAATAATTAAAATTAATATAATAGTGATCGATTTTTATAGTTAATTTTGTATATATAAATTTATCCGTTTTAAATATTTAATAGCTTGAGAAATTTTAACGAATAACAAAAATGCATTATATCTCTCTCTCTCTATATATATATGGTTTTATAATTAATAAATATTAATTTTTTATAAAATAAGAAAATGAGATTTTGTTTTTGAGATGTTGACTAATAATCAAATGATAAGTCCTGACCCACGTTACATGATGAGCCAGTTATACGATAGAGAATAGATGGACAACCAAATCATATGCAATGACAAATTTAAATGTTTCTTTTGGAAGTTGGTAATGCAATGCAAATCATAGGCACTTGCAAACAAAAAAAATACTTACTCCCCTTTGTCCCACGAGACCCTCATTAGTCCATGTAATGACAAATTTAAAAGTTTATTTTTTAAATAAGTTTATGTAAACAAAAAATAATTATAAAAATTAACCACAAAAATAAATTTAATTATTAAAAAATATGATTTGACATTAATTTTTATGCACAGTTATATTTTTTAATAATTAAGATAAATATAGCAATTAATTTTATAATTGAATATTGTATATAGACTTTTTCTTCTTTTTTTTGGGAGTTGGTAATGCAATGCAAATCATAGGTAATTAAAAAAAAAAATACTACTGTCCCAAAAGATCCTCATTAGTCCATGATAAATTTAAATATCTGGTCTTATCTGTTATCTTATTTGTTGCGACACTTCTTGTACTACTTTTAATGTAATTTTTTATTTGTTTACGTACTTAATTGTTGATAAATAAATAATGATAATATAAGAGGGTGAAATAATAAATAAGACATAAAAAAAAGGAAAACAATAGAGTTGTACTCGTATAACGACCTCATAAACTCATTCCTCTATTAATTATAATAAGATACTTGACCAATGCAATGAAATGATGTGCAAGTGTTTTGTGATTGGTTATATTATAAAATATAATTTATTTTATTTAATATTATATCATCTGAGATATATTTGAGATTCTTAATATCACGTAAAGAAAAAAAAAAGTTTTACTTAGAGCAAAATGATATGAGAAAACTTGACAAACTTATAGCACCAAAAACTCCGAACCGCATACACTATTTCTCCAGCTTAATTAAGCTTAGGTGAACCTATTGTTGCTGCAGTGAACCTTTTGTAGTTAAAAGCCATGCAAACCATCTGTCGGTTCATTGATCACTGAATTTGCTCTCTTAACTCTATGTTTGGGTTGGAATTCCATTCCAATCTATAGTTACATTAGTGGCAACTCGCGGGTATATATTATTCGTATTTGATTGAAATTAATATTATTTGTATTCGATTAGAAGGTATTTACAAATAAAGGAATATGCATAGTATTTATAGATATTTGTTGAATACCAAATATGAATACAGATAGAGAATTTTTTTGTGAATACGGATATATCCACTGTGTATCTGGTATCGTCTTTATCCCTTTACAACTCTAATAGAAACCATCTCTTGGTCCATTGGTCAATGAATTTGCTCTCTACCCTATGTGACAACTCGCAAAAATTTTGCACATTAATCGCAACATAGTTTAGTGGGAGTTCCTTTAAACTAGTGTGAGTGTGTAGAAGCAATGTGCTCTGCCATATATTGAACAAAAAAATAAAAATAAAACAATTCTCATTTTCACACAGGCATATAAATAAACACGCGCAGACGCGCGCGCACATGATATTGCAAGGCCCAAAAGGCTGAAAAAGAACACTAAAGGGAGATGCCTGGCACATAAGAACATCCAAGACTGATAGAAGTCCCAACTAAGAAACACAGCTAACCACAAAGTCACATATGAAACCTCTCAACCACATTAATTTCCTCGCACTTTTTTTCTTCTGGATTCTCTCTCTTCCCTATAAAAATACAAGCTTACATTTTCGAAAATAAGTTGCAACCTCTTTAAAATTAAATAAGACAATACGACAAGCAAGCTAGCTATCTAGAACAAAAATGTTTACCGAGAGTTCTAATGGTAGTGGCTTTTATCCTACTTACTCTTACCCTTGTGCTGGTTGCTGTGCAAACATCTATAGTTCCAACCTAGAGGCATTGTCCCATAATCACGTATCCATGTGTACCTCATGTCTGCATGGCGCAGCAGCTTTCCAATATGAAGCTCAAGCAGCATCTTTTTCCACCAAGTGCAACAATGAGCTAAATTCGGTCAACCTACTTGCACGCCACCATGAAGAGGTAAACCCCGTCTCTGGTTTTCTGTATGCCTCCTCATCAGCCTACGCGGATCATCCATTTGTCCCTAAATTCAACATAGATTACAGAGACATAGCTCGAGAAGCCAACAGCGGAATTACCAAGCAATGTGAGGATGAAATAAATTCTTGGTTATTGTTCAATCATGAAGTCGGGCAAGAGCAGACTAACAACAATGGGCTGTTATATGCAGATGTTGATGAGAACTTGGATATTGCAAATTATCGCGCAGGTACTCAAATTGAGTACCAGCAGCGGTACAATCAGCTGCAGCCTTACAGTTTTCAGCATGGCTGTAATGGAACTGAGAGCATAGTGCCAGCTCAATCAATGCAAGCCGTGGAACAACATCCAGAACAGCTTCACAGCTTTTATCTAGAACTTGAACATGAAGCTTTTAAAGCTCGCTTCATCCAAACCCCTTCAAGTAGGTGGACTACTGTAAGTTTCTGAACCACAAGATTTCTATCAGGATTTACAATCTCTTCTTCGTAGTGTGTTTTTTATGCTTCAAAAAAAAGTATAACACTTTTTTGGGTTGTATCCTAATTGGGGTCCGAAAGGTAAGATATACCCTTTTCTTTATCTTTATTTTTTTCTCTTTTCTGAGATACATTCTTAGATATTTCGTCATCTCCTTGGACATAAAGCAGTACTTTTTCTGCAGGGAAGTCATAATTGGCTCTTTAACAAAGCATATTAATAACTGTGCGCTACCATAAAGTAGAAGATTAGTTTAACAGATCTAACTGAAAGGTCAGCTCTGATAGATTTAATTAGAGCATTCAGTTATATATTTTGGACTTTCATGATTTTCACTCGGATCATCAGGAAAAAAAATCCCTAATGGTTGTTCTATTCTTCATCTAGTTTCACTCTTATAAGCTCAACAGCTTCAAATTCATGAAGTTCTTTTTTTTACATCTGTTAATTAGTTACTCCTTTATTTCTTTAGATTCGATTTTTCCGACGATCCCTTTTTTCCCTCTTTCCTCTAAAGCTGCTTTCAACTTGTTAGATTCACATCTAGAAGATCTTACTCTTTAATTAGTGGAGTAGTAACTTACTCTAATTTGAACTTGACAAGCAGGCCTCTCTCCCATCAATGGATGCTTGCATTGTACCACAGGCAACAACGGGCAGCTACACAAATTTGGACAGCATACCTCAAGAAAGGACATATGGATTATTCTCGAGCACTGTTGAGATAGTTCCACCCCAATATTGTCCCGTGACCAGGGAAGCCAAAGTCTTAAGATACAAAGAGAAAAGGAAAGCACGAAAGTTTGAGAAGAAAATAAGATACAGCTCGAGGAAGGCCAACGCAGAGACAAGACGCCGAGTAAGTGGCAGGTTTGCTAGGAGATCAGAAATGGATCTTGAACTGGAGGATCAAATGCCCTCTATAACAGAACAAGGCTATGCAATTGTTCCAACGTCAATACGAAGTGATGGAAGAAACATCACATTCCGTCCCTAAAATGTTATTATCTTATTTCTAGGCTAATGCTGTAATAAATAACTAAGCAAGACTAACAATGACAGCTTCTTATTGTTAGTGTGCTTGAATGGCCAGAAGAAATATTCTTAAGGTGTTTGTATAGAATATATCACGCGTAAGAAATATGAAAGCTCCTTGTATTATTGACTTAAGAATTTGAATATATGGTTTCCCTCCCCCTTATCATTTCCGGCTTTTCCTGCTTTGCTCATAGTCATCACCTTATCTTATCCCCTCTCGGTAATTTTTACCGACCAAAAATTCCCATCACCGAGTAGGAGAGAGGAACCAGATCACGAGGTGGACAGCTACTTGTAATTTAATTCAGTGTAAAAGTTTACTCCAAATATTAAAATTTTAACCTTTCAGTGCAAAACTGTACATCACCTAAGCAAATATGACCCGCACATTCACACACACACACATGTATATATGTATATGTGTGTATATATATAAATATAATTGAACTCGTCAACCTTATAAGTATTTTCAAATACGCTTAGATTTTCCTTTTGGTTGATATTCATTTCAATAGGACTTTGTTTATTTAAATTTGTTGGGTATATCGATCACATAGAAATCAAATCATATAAAATACATAGGCAGAAAAGAATAGTTATAGAGGCGAAAGCTACCATGCTAGCTAGTAAGTTTTAAAGGTCACTCAACAGTCCGTTTTGTTCTGTAGTTGGACCACCAGAATGAGAATCCATTGACAATGACAAAACCAATGGTGCTGGCAGCATCAATTGTCTTCTGCAATACTATGCTACGCTTGGATTGGAGGAATGAAGGTAGAAATGGAATGACTCATTCCTATGAAATGAAAAAAAATTATATTTGATTGCTCCATAAGAATGAAATGGACCATTCTCATCCGTCTTAAATTTATGAATTTTATTCCTTAAGAGAGGGTATGGAATGACTCATTTCAACTGGAATGGAATGAATCATTCCACTTTCCATTTCATTTATTTCTTTATTTCATTCCTCCATCAATTCCATTTTTTCAATCCAAACGTAGCATAAGACGATTCAATGAACTAGACTGGACCAAAGACGACTTCACTTTTCTCTTTTCTTGGTTAGTTTCATTAGTTGTTCTTCCTAAAGTTCATTTCTTCAAATACTTCAGGAGAAGAAGACAGATGGTAATATTTGACTGTAAAAGAGTATCAAATACTTTCTATCAGATAAAACTTTACCATCTTTTAAGTTTATGGAATTTGAAAGAGATATGCATCTGTTGCATAACTTTTAATTCTATACAAAAAAGAAGTTAACAGAGCTTGTTTTGATAACTTACTACAACAAAAAGCCTATCTGCGACTGTTTATTAGCGACCGATTCCGGTCACTGATGAGTATTAGCGATCGACATCAGTCGCTAATTTCGGTCGCATATAATATAATCCTTAAAAACAAATTAAGGACTGAAATCAGCAACTGAGTTATCTATCAAAAGATACAAGTCAGTGTGAGAATTAATAGTTTATAAACCTAAGAAGAAAAAGATACTATACTTGGATTCTTCCTAAATGAAAAGTAAAATATTGAACTGTTTTGGTAACCTATCTATCAAAAGAATTCCTTATCTAATTCTACAAATTTTATACATTAATAATTAATTTTAATTTTTCTGAGTTTGTGAAGTAATTGTGATTAGAAGTGTCTCACCAACTGCAATACCATGCTCTTAGTTACATCTTCACATACATTTAAAATTTCCACAAATTCTCAGTGTTCTTGTAATGTTTTATACTTTTGATATCAATGTATTGCGTGCTAGCTTTATCTTATATACTATTTAGGGTTTGGCTTCATACTAAGAATATTGTAGTGATCTTAGAGGGTGGGAAAAGAAAAGGTGATTGCACTTTCACCTTTCTGATGGGAAAGATATGCGCACAAGAACCCAATTTGCCCCACGCGGTATTTGTGGAAAGGATCTAGTGAGTAGGAATGAGTGGGTGCATATAAAGTTGTCCTTTTCGCCTTTATCTCAATTATCCTACCTGTCCTTCACTTTTTTACTCCCTTGATCAGGTATCTAGTTCTTCACTGCCATTGGTTGCCATTTACATGGTTCCTGCAGACCCTAACCCCGCACTCCCCAAAAAAGAAATACACATAAAAAAATGCACCCACCGTCGTCAAAGTTATGCATAAAACGCCTAAGCAAAATATGTCCTTAACCAAACGATCAAGTCCTATGCAGCAGGATGCCATATCAAGCTTAGGTTGTGTTTGTTTATTTTTTAATAATTCTTAGTAGTTTCACATCTGAATCAATAAGAGGATAAAGTTACTTGTCAAAATTTTGTTTGCTTCTTATTACCTCTTAATCCGTAAGAAATAAAATTAAATCCAAATCATTAAAAACTGTCTCTTAATGAATTTTTTTCGATAATTTTTCTTTTTATAAATACATTCAAATTTATTATTCACTCGATTTTATTAAATTGAATATTTAAAATTATCAAATAAAATTTTACCCTTTAAAATGGTAAAATAGTGTTATTATGATGTTATTCACTTTTTAGTTATCAAATAGTTTTTTTGATTCAAATGCTATTTCACTAAGATGATTTAATTTATTAAAATATACTAACCATTTAGTTCTTAATTATTCAATTTTATCAAACAACATCTTAGTTTCTCCAATTTGTAATGTCCACCCTTGCAGAACTTACCCTCTAACAAGCACATTACAAAGTCAATCGTTTAAACGCTTTATCAAGTTGTAATAAACCCTAATCTTCAGTTTTTCCCCATGAAGGAGAAGAAAAGTTAGCTAATAAAGGTGCACTAGCTGAACTATAAAGTACCTAGTCCAAGTTGTACATTTCATCTTTCATGAAATGAAAGATGTGCAAAAAGTAAAGCAAGCTCAACCACAGCAAGCAAAAGTGGAATGAAAGGCTGACTGGAGTCCTCACGTATTATACAGCATGTCCAAAACTATATGACAACCTTTCATTGGTAGATGTGAACCATTTTGGATAGACAAATCCTATTTCTTTTGATTCGGATCACAAGTGATCCTCAGCACTGCATGCTCCACGTGAATTGTATCTACTTGAGCATTCTAATTGGCTAACCTCTGCACTTTATCTACTTCAGGAATGAGTGGGGGAGTTAAAGTTCTCGAGAATCATAGTCTCTTAAATAATATATGGCCCTTGTTTTCATCTTTATCTCAATCATCCTACATGGCCTTCACTTTTACACTCCCTTGATCAGGTATCTAATTCTTCACTGCCTTTGGTTGCCATTTACATGGTTCTTGCAGACCCTCACCCCACTCTCCGAAAAAGAAATACACATCAGAAAAGGCACCTCATCGATCTCAAAGTTATGCATAAAATGCCTTAAGCAAAATACGTGCACCTAAAGCTTCCTTAGCCAAACAATCAAATTCTATGCAGGTTAATTGCCACATCAAGCTGTAGCCTCTCCAATTTGTAACATCTCTCTCTACCTTGCAGCACCTAACCTCAAAAAAAAAACAGATTATAAACTTAAAGTTACCTGATTATAACACTACTGCAAAATTGTAAAATGGTTTGAATCCCCCATGCATGTATTATAAAATATAATTTTGAATGAATAGCTTAAGTACTTGAGCTTAACCAAAGCTAAACAATTAATTGATGCATGCATTATATATGTGTGTGTGTGTGTGTGTATATATATATATATATATATATATATATATATATATAATGATAATAATGACAATAAAAGAGGATAAATGACGAGAGTACTTTCTCCTTTGAAGATTGAGTAGCAAGTGAAGGTAAAATATATATAGTTTAAGGAGTAATTGAATTCATACACCTCTTAATTTCATATTTATTTATGCTGTATGTATCAAGTGGCAAAGCTAATCTTCTATTTTGTCAAGCTGAGCCGTGAAATACCTAGTCGTCCCATTCACCTTTCACGAAAGAAAGATGCAAAAAGTAAGGCAAGCTCAACCACATGAATGGAAACAAAAGTCGAATGAAAGGCTCACTGGAGTTCAATTCTCCCATAATAATGTATGTACGTATAAAATTATATATATGACATGTAGGCAAATCCAATTTCTTTTGATTTGGATCGCAAGTGATCCTCACACGTGTTCCCAAGGAATATTTTCTCCTAGCTAGCTAGCTAGAGCCTAAGGACGGACGGACTGTAGATAAAATTGTACTTCAGTACTCAATATATAAAAATTGCAGGAAATTAAATAACTGCTATATATATATATTTATCGTCATGCATGGCTTAACCATCTTTATAATTACACTCTAGATAAATAAAAATTCTACTCTCCAAAAAGTAATAACTAATTAGTATGTGTTATTTTTAGTAATATATATTACTAGGCTTCTAAAACAGTTCTAAAACAGTTCTAAAATCCACAAGTTAGTTGACAATATCATCAAAACATTTTAGGGAATGATTTTCTTTCCTTTGCTTCTTCTACAATTAGACAATTAATTAGTAGAACTGAGAAATAATATTGCATATATATATGGAAATGAGGAAGAATCCTCCAAGGACATATGCCAACTTAATTACTTCTTCTACAGTACAGCTGCTAAAAAGTAGTTAACAAGGATGACAAAAGACATGGACCACCTACTCCAACATATCAAATGTTGTGGCAAACACACAAAATTGCTTCCAAGTAATTGTACCATTTATTCTTAATATCCATCCTTTTATCTGTATGCTTGCCTCGGAATAGAAACTAGCATTTCTACCATCTTTGTTTACCTAATTAATTTTTACAATCGTATCCTCAGAAGTCAGAACATATATAATAACAAGGTATATATACAGGAACTATATATATATATAAATTGTTTTATATATCTTGAAAGAATTAAGAAGACAATGAAATGGACCCAAGTCACTTGAAGGGGTGTGTTTTTCTGTCAACATTAAATGGAATATTGCCACTTCTTAAAAAGCTTTAAAGCAATCAGGTGTGTAGTAAGGAATTCCCTTCATCAATATGGCTAATGATTGAAGGTTAAGACTACATTCAATCAGCTAGAACAATTACAATAAGCACAAATGAGACCAACAGGTATCGTATTGTTTTTACAGATATTAGGGTTAATTGGAAAGTTTACTCTCAGGTATATTATAATTCAAGTACAGCTACGAATCTCAAATGGTTCATTTGTCACAAATAAATATTTTAATGCTATTTTAATCCATGATCAATCACATTTGAGACCCCAAATTGGACCATTAGTCCATAAATATTAGTGAAGTTAATCACTAATATTGATTTAGGGAAGGCAAAGATACAAGCCAGCTATAACAATATAAAATTCAGATCATATGTACAGTCTCTCTTCAGTTAATATCATTTTTTCATATACAAGATAAAGGAGAATGTTACACCATATATAAAAATGATTTCCAATGCACGCACGTATTCACCAAGACAATAAATGAAGCTTCAAACAGATAATGAACTCCATTAATTATATAAGAATTAAAAGTGACTGTACGTACGTACAGATATTTTGCGAAGGGAGTAAAGGCGCCAATTTCATCATACGTCATGATGCATGATTTAGTAAAGTAGTTTCAAGTAACTTGGAGAATTGAATACCATGCATGCATACATGCTATTGAGTCTCATGGGATGATCAGTCGTCATTGTGTTTATCATCATCATCATCATCTTCAGAATCTACACACAAAACAAAGATTTTCAAAAATTGAAAGAAACAGAAATTGGACCAATATCCATCCAAGCTAATGCACTCCGAGTCATTTTTTAATTTTTTTGCCTTGACCCACGTGTTGGACCATTAGAGAAGCCTTGGGGCTTCGGCTCAGGCCTCACAGCAACTGGGCTGACCTCCCTGGCCTTGGGGCTTGGGAAGTGGGGTCACAGCCTGGGCTTTCTTTTTCAATTTTTTTATTAATTGTATTGGGCCAGGACTGCCCCATCTATCCTATCTAATTATCCATCAAGCTGGATTGTGCTCGGGTCTTGTGGGAATGGGGCAGTGGGAGAAGCTAGGGCTAGCACGACCTCTTTTATAACTTAGCAGGTCGGGTTTAACTAGTTCAGATCTTAATCAGACTAGATTTTAACCAGGTCAAATTTAAGCCCAATCGGCCTCAGGGCGTTTGTGCATACCTAGTTGCAAAGAAGAGAGAAAGTTTTTTAAAATGTTGGCTTGAAGATCGTATTTATGTTTAAAAATAAATATTACCTTAATTTATGAGTACAATAATGTTTGAAAATGATCAAATGTACAGTTACTTGTTACTTGTTGTTTGTTGTACTCAATTGTCTTAATTAAATCTATCTTAATAAAACTTAATATGCTTACGTGTTTAATAACCAATTAATTAAACAAGTCCCTTTATCAAGACGTAAAGTAGGAGAAAAGACAAAAGCAACCATACGTATGACATTGAAATTTGAAGAAAGAGGAAAAAATATACCATTCTCTAATTTATATATATTGCTATAAAAATGTGCCGAGTAGTGTTACATACATATGACAAATTTTAGGATGTCTAGTGGGTACATAAAATTCTCAAAGCGCATATAAATCAAACTAAGAACAACTGAACCAAGGCATATCATAATTGAACACAAAAGATGTTCCACACTAATTCAGCATACCTTTGTCCATTAATCCAAACCTAATTCCTATAAATAGAAACATAATATTACAATATCTTTAGCAATTAAGGTAGAACTAATTAATATGGCTGCAGCTCAGGTTTCCAACCAGGGATTCCTCGAGACGAGCATGACAACTACCTACATTATTTCCGGAGTTTCATTTTTCTTAGGATTCGTCGCGTTGTTTTTAATATTATTTTGTTGCTATAAACGCAATGTCGCGTCAGAGTTACAACCTGAAAGAGTCGATAAACCCGCTGCTCAACATGTGATTACGGTGGCTGACGGTGATGAACCAAAAATTGTAGTGGTTATGGCCGGAGATCGAAACCCTACGTACCTAGCAACGCCTGTTCCTTCAACCCTACATAGTGAACAAGTATGATATATTCTTATTTATTTGCAATTTGTTCAGACTAACTAACTATATGCTACTACTCGCTTTATTATTTTGATGTAAATATGACAATGTAGGATTTGAAATATTTTATGTTTGAACTCTGATTCAAGAGATGTTGTGGATCGGCGGATGAAATAATGTAGAACTATCAGATTTTTGATGGGTTAAATTATTTTTTCATCACTTTACTCGACTCCAATTTACAAATATATTATTAAATTGATTTTTTTTACAATTATATCATTGTACTGAATTTTTTTTTACAAAACTTGAAGTTTCTGTCAAAGACTGTTAACCATTTAACAGAAAAATGACGTGACGGTATTAATTTATAAATGCATCATTAAACTGGAGGTCGATTTACAGTTAAATCACTAAAAGAGAAAATAATAATAATAATAATAATAATAATCTGTACTTTTAGAGGAATCCTATATTATTATTATTATTATTATTTTATTATTATAATTCTGTGATGTATATTTGGTACATTGGTGGCTTGGACAAATTAAAATTCAGCCATTTCCATGGAATGCTAAACAATGACCAACCGGAAATATAATAACACAGAATCTAGTAATTTTAAACATAAATAGAAAACCCTTAAAAAATCACAATTCATTTGTACAACTTATATATGTACCACACATTTTGATTAAAATATGCTTTACGTCCAAAAATAAGAATTTAAGTATTATTCAAAAATGAGTAGATGGTGAGAGATTGTAGACGTGTTCGATCCGGCAAGAATCTGCAGGTTTGTTCACTGGATTTAAGAGTGCAAAAATAGAATAAATTCTTACAGAGAAATATAATAAAGACAATTTCAATTTGTACCCCTAAAATCGATTTGCACATTAATCTTTATTTTCGACTAAAAGCACCATAAATTTTAAGCAAAACAAATAAAATTGACACCCTATGATCTATTTTCTGTCCATTTAGTTGACTGTACCGTTAAAATGAGGGATAAAGTGGTCAAATAATTAAATTTTACTAATATAACTTGTACAAAGAATATATTGTTTATAGTTAAAGAATCGATATAGTTAAATAAATGAAGAAAAGAAACGTATTAATAATAAAAGGGAATTGCTATTTCTATATATAAATAAAAAATAGTATTTTTATAAATTCTCACTCACATCTAAATTGGTCATAATTATTATTAATGTGAAAGGAATTTTACAAAAATATCAATTTCTCCCATGCAATATCAAATCCTAACAAAATCAATAAAATTAAGAAAAGTTCCATGTACAAAATGTCAAAGAGGATAAAGTACCCATATGTATCCGACGTGAAAAATACAAGGAAAAGGAAACAAAATGATTCCTTTCAATTGAAGCATATGGATGAGAATTCTAACAATTGCATTTGTCAAAAGTGGAGCTTGCCTTCTTGGATCAATCCCATATTCTTGGAAATTCCTCTACAAGTATCTAACTGAAGGATAAAAATAATAATAGTCGTAAATTAAGAAGAGAATGGCCTAATTATACTAAATATTAAATGATAATACTACTACCTCTATTTCACAATAAGAGATCTATCTTATAATAAAGAAACATGTATTTTTGATATTTTCATATGATTCTCTTTCACATTAATATAAAGTGAATCCCGGTCACTTTCATGTAAGAGAAAATTATATAGAAATATCAAAAACAAATGTGAAAATAGTGCTCCCCTATCGTAAAATATGAACAGAAAAAGTGATATATAATGCTTCAAATTATCCTTAATGAAGAGCGGCGAAACATAGATTTTTTTGATTATTAGCTAACAAGAAATTATATTATTATTTAGATTTTAAATTAACTTAGTTATTAAAACATTTATTCAAAAACTAAGAAATTTCTAAGGTGGATTAAGGAGCACAACATTAGTAAAGGGAATGAAGAAGATAAGTGGGCAAGCATACTTAAGAAATTCTCTACAGCAAAAGAACTTCTCTTTAAGTTGGAATCGAACATAATAACGATGGAATAGAATAAGTAGGCCGAAAGTCTTCGGTCTTCGTTTTAATGATCCACTAACTACACATTCAGATGCCATCTTTGCTTTACCATACTTAAAATTACCTTCTTCTTTTTTTAATTATGAAAATATTATAGAAAAAAGTAAGGAAAAGATAAAAGAAAATAAATTTTAATATATAAAACTTTATTAAATTTTCTTCACTACACTTTAATATTAATGTTAAGTTTAGATTGAAAGAATGGAATGAGTGAAAGAATGGAAAATAGAAGGTAATAGAATGGAGAGTGAAATGATTTATTCCATTTCAGGTAGAATAAGTTATTCCATACCCTCTCCTAAAAAATAAAATTCATAAATTTGGGAGGGATGAAACACAATTTTTTTTTCATTATATAGGAATAAATCATCATATTCTCACATTCATTTTTTCAATCCAAACTATTTTACCCTTTAAAAACTCACATGTTATGCACATGATTCATTTATTTTGACAAAAATTGGTCAGATGGGACAATTTTGCAAAAAAAATTAAAACGTTAGCTATGAGATTATAAAAATTAAAAAATTAGCGTTTATGTTATATTTAAATATAAATATAAGGGGACAATTTTACAATTTGATCTATGAATTGTTAAGAATATGGTTGTCTAAATAAAATATAATTGCTCTGTCGCTGTACATTTTGCCTGTTAATAGCATCTCCCTTTAAAAAGAAAAGTTGATCAATACCAAATGAAACCCTATCTTTTTTCTTTGGGATATTTTTAGAAAATCCGACCCCTTCAGTAACAAAAGAAGAATCAGATTATCCTAAATCTTGCGTTATGAAGTACTTCAGTACTTATTCTACTATGAATATATATATATATATATATATATATATATATATATATATATATAGGGATCATTAACCACATTTTATTCCAACACAAGCATAAAAATAACAAAAACAAAGAGAAAATGAAGGCCACTGGATTTTGGCAATGGAATTCTCCACTACCCTACCTCTACGGCGGTCTCGGCCTAATGTTGGGGCTCATCTTGGTGGCGTTACTCGTCCTCTCTTGCTCACGGGAAAAGCCGTCCTCACCGGAGTTGCCAAATGACGAAGAAGAAAAGCAAACAAAGACCACGAATACGCTTACTACGGAGCCTAGTTTCGTCGTCGTCATGGCCGGACATGAGAATCCGAAGTATTTAGCCAAGCCCGTCTCTACAAGTGGCCATATTGCCACCCAAGTTTGAGGCTATTTCCTTTTTTATTTTTATTTTTATTTTTTTCTTATTTGTAAAATACAGGTCCAAAAATTGTAATATATGTACTCTCTCCGTTCCCCCAAAAAAATTCCAAGTTATAACAAAATTCAAATTTAAAATGTCAGCATTTTTTTTTGGTGCAAAGGAGGCCTCATGACCATAGATTAATAAAATAAAATTAAAAGGTTTATTACAATCATTTTCTTACAATGTTACGATTTCAATTAAGACTGTAAAATAAACTAAACGGTTTGGACTCGATTCGTATTCACTCGACTAAAAGTTCGATTCAAAATATAAATAATTCAAATATGAGTAAAGTTTAAAATTCAATAAATTATTCAAGTCTCTTTAAATTATAATTTTCTATTGATAGTAGAATCATATTCGTTCAAATTGCTTAGATTCGATTCGAGATAGTGTCTGACTTGATAGCTAAATGAACCTCAATTAAACTGTATTTCATACTCGATAAATTTTATAAATTAAATCTGAATAACTTAATATTCAACTCGACTCGATTCGTTTACACCATTAATTTTAATATATAGGAGAATCCCTACTACTAATATTGTGTATGGACTATTATAATACATTTTTTCTGTATCCATATTTTGCCATTAATGCGGTTGTTAAGTTTCTTATACTAAGAAATTCATGAAGAACTGGAAATGAAATCTCATATATTGAATGTAATTAAAAAGTTACAGAATCTGCAACTGTGCACCCTATTAATACATCATGTAGCTGCTTACAAACTAAGCTACGTACTATTCTAACCATGATTAACTAACTATAGTTACATACTAACTCTAGTACTAACTGAATTCAATTTAGCATATGGGGAAATGATGTGGCATAACTAACTGTAGCTAACTCCAGCTGGCTTCCAGATTAGTTATAGATAGTGCAGTGAACTTGATGATTTTTTTTTTTATTATTAGCTAACGACGAATAATATTTTTTAAATATTTTTTAATATTCATGTTATTTTTTAGTTTGAAATTATTTTAGGTAGACGTTAAAATATCAATAATATTGATTCTGTAAGTTACAACAAGAAGGGTATTACTTTTTGAGGTTTAGTGAAATAGGTTTTTGTTAATAAAAAAGAAAAAGAGACGGATAGATTTAACAACTACTGAGACATAATATATATATATATATATATATATATATATATATATATATATATATATATATATTAATTTGAATAGACTGATTCAATAAACATGTTAGATCAATTATTTATTTAAAAAATTAACATATTAGGTGAGACTTCACCATACTTATTAACCTATCGACACTTTTGAATTTAACTGATGTAAAATTATGTGAAATATCCCAATATAATTATATTTATTTAAGTAAAATTATATATTAATAAAAAATTTATTAAATAATTGTAAAAAAAAGTTATATAAACTAACTCGGGAAGCGCAGGTTATCAAACTTGTAGTAAATAATGTGCGATTTAAAGAATTGATAAAGCATACAATCAGACTCATGATGAATTAATTAATTTCCACTCAAGTTATAATATTACAACGATAATCAGTGAAGATTCATTAAGATTCGTGATCAATTAGTAATCACAAAATAATTCAAACTCAGTAGAATCGTGTATATACTTGCCTGAAACATGTACAAATCTCAAGCATTATTAATAATTAATTAATTAGATGTTCATAAAATAAATTAATATTAATAAAACTAGCATTAATTCAGGGTGATTGATAGTATTTGTTAGCATTGCTTGTAATTGGCAGATCACATGAACGGAGGGAATATATTACTCCATTCATCACGGGATAAATTTTTTTATTACTATTTTATGTAATTTAAATTAAATATATACTTATTTTAAATAATTTATTTTTTACAATAATTTATCTATAATATTCTTAGTATTAATTGTCATATTTCTATTCTCTATGTATATTTATAGAGCATCACTAGTCATATGAAAAAAATTATGTAATTAAATAAGAATTTAAATATGAATAATTTTGTCAATTTATTACCTTTCTTTATATATACAAAAAATTAATTAAATTTTTTATTCTGAGCGTAGGGAGGATATTTTAATACTAACATACCAGTTTGAAGATCACTAACCTTTTTTTCATTTTTCTTATTGTTTCCCTTGTTGTAGATATTTGCTTCAAAAAGTGTTGTTCTGCTTTGCTTCTTTGTGTGTTTTTCTTTTTTTTGTTTTCGAGAGTTGTTTAAATAATGTTGAATGGAGGATTGGTAATTGACTTTGTAAGACCCTGAATTTTATGAAATATAAAATTTAATTTTTTTTTTCATATATATTTTTCATAAAACAGTAAGTGGTTAAATTGACAAAATTGAAAGTTAAGGATGTTATGCGCAAATTTTATTTTGTCGGACAATATTCGTTTTGTCGGGGAATATTCGGGCCGTACGACGGCGCCGAAATAATTAATTATTGGTGGACCCCACAACGGAATATTTGTCGGATATAGAAAACGACAGAAATAACCTTTTAAAATAAAAATAGTCAACGGTGTTAACTGTTAAAATACTGGTGATAAAAGAATAGTAACATACGGTAATTTATGGTATTTTTCTGTAGTACACGGTACTCTACAATAGCACACGGTATTGCACAATATCTCATATTATTGGTCTGATAATTGACACCGTAACAGTTACGCATCATTTCATCAATAATTATCACTACATAATATTTTATGTTATCAATTCAATAATTGTTGCTACATAGTATTTTGCATTATCGATTCAATAATTGTCATTATACTGTATTTCATATCATTGACTCAATAATTGTTGGTGCACTGTAGTTTAAAATTATTGAACATAATAATTGTCACAGTAGCAAACACACTGTAAATTATATTATTAAATTAATAATAATCTGTAACGTGTTTATTACATTATTATTGAATTATTGTTGTAGCATTATTTTAGTTATCGTATTACTAATTGGTATTTTTATTAGACAATATTATAATAAAAAGATCTTGGTTTTATTAAGAAAAAAAATATATATATATTATTATTTTTTCAAAAGTTACTATCCACTCCTGGAAGTTACTATTCATTCCCGAAAAAGTTACTATTCACTGACGGAAGTAACTGTTCACCTCGGGAAGTCACTGTTCATCTGCTGACAAAAGCTACTGTTCATTACTGTTCACTTTTTGAAAATTTTAAAGTTACTGTGCAAAGTTACTGTGCAAGTATAGAAAAAAAAATTAAAAACGTTTGCGCAGCCTCTCCTGCTTTTCAACACTGGTGTGTCACCTACCACTGCATAGTAACTTCTTTTTTCCTATAAATAACTTACTCAACTGAATAGAAAAATCACATCTAAAACATAAAAATTTTATATAAAAATTTTATGAGCTTTCTCTGAAAATAGTAAGGTTATTTTGAGTGTTTGAAAGCCAAAAAAAGTGCAGAAAATTTTCAAGTAAGTCTTTTATTAAAGAGTAGTAACTTCATAAATTCCTATTTTTCACGGTATTCACAAATCTTCCTATAGAAGACTCTTCTTTGAGAAGATTTATTTTTAAAAGATTTTTTTGGAAGATTTATTTTGGAATATTATTTTAAAAACTATTTTAAAATTGTTATATTATACTACAAAAATTATGTTTGATATATATAATTTTGATAGTTCATAATATATGAATTATCATACACCTTGAAATTTATATGTGGTAATTACTAATTTTATTATAAATATATAGGTTGATCAACCTCATTTAAATCAATATCCAGTCACGTGTTAAGGTAAAGAATATCATTCTTTTTACACTCTTAAATTTATTACGGTAAGGGGTATCATTCTTTTCATCACCATAAATGGATATTATTTTTTTTCTTACTAGAAGGGATTATCATTCTTTGATTCTCGAAAATAATATCATTTCTTTCTTGTGCCATTTATTTTCATGTATTAAATTATGGGAATAACCTTACGGCGCGGATTACCGCCTGTTGGTGAATAACCTTTCGTATTCATTCCTTATTAATCCTTGAGAATAACCTTACGGTGCGGATTACCGCATGTTTGGTGAATAACTCTTCGTATTCAAATTTTATTAAATTGTGGGAATAACCTTACTGTGCGGACTACCGCCTGTTGGTGAATAACCCTTTTTATTTGTCTCGTGTGAAAATAATTTGTCTACACGAATTATCACACGACACTTTTATTTCATATTCGTTTGTAATATCATTTTCTTTCATATTCGTAAGTGATATTATTTTCCTTTATACTCATAAGGGATACCATCTTTTTCATCTTCCATTATTCAAACTTACTATGATAAAGGATATTAATTTCCTTCATCTTTTGTTAATCAAACCTGCTACGGTAAGAGATATTATTTTTTTTCATACTCCTAAATCGAAACTTATTATAGAACTATTGCTTATATAATTCCTGAAAATATTATATGTTCCATAATAGTTGAACTTCATTATTTCAACTGAACCTTCCTATTTTCTGAACCTTTCTATTGAACTGTAATCGTTATTCTGAACTGTGGATATTGAATATTATTTTTAAATTTCACTCCACATCATGTTGACAATTTGGACATTATTTGAATCTGCACAAAGTAAACTTTCGATACTTATTGTTTATTCTGTTTCTTCTGTTCATCATTTGTATCACTATTATTTGTATTAATCATCAAGAATCAAGCTGTTGTGAATATCTGTGGTCGGGGGCACAGATGTGATATAATTGTTGAACAGATGATAGGTTAAATGCGGTATACTAGGTTAAAGGCGATACATCTGTTCGGTGTCTTTTATGGCACGTGGTGAAAGTTCTCTTTGGCCCGTAATGCGTAGATGAACTGTTGTTTGGTATGATTATGACCAAAGGCTGAATCTGGTATAATCATGACCGTTGGTATTATATTGAAAGTTCTCTTTGGCCCGTAGTGCATAGATGAACTATTGTTTGGTATGATTATGACCAAATGCTGAATCTGGTATAATCATGACCGCTGGTGCTATATTGAATATCTTTGGCCCGTAGTGCAAAGATGAACTGTTGATTTTTATTATCATGACTAATGGTATTTCAGATGATAAAAGTTGATGATATTTTTACTAAAAAGAGAAGCGAGTAGACGTTATAGTCTGCATTATTCTTCTAATAGATTGCTCATTTCGCTGCTATTATTGATGTGACACCCCAGGATTTTACAAAAATTCTAAATAAGAATTATGGATAATTAAGTGAAGGTTATAAAACAAAACCTAGTTAGAATGATTAAATATGATTATTATGATTTAGTAAGTGATAAAGGTAATAGATGTGACCTGTGGGGTTGAAATAGTACAGATGGATCCGTTAAAGATTTGAAATGTTTAAGAGACTGGAGATATGATGGAATAAGAATGAATATGAACGTTGTTGACCAAATGGTAATATAACGGGATTAAAATGAATTATTGACTGTAATGCCCACAATAGGGTAAATTGGAAGGAATTATTGCAAGATATGATAGTGTGTGTCAACAAATTATGGGTTGTGTACATGAATATGTGTATAGGAATATATTTGATAAGATATAGAAAGATGATTTAAAGTTTAGAAGAAATGGAAATGGTGATGTATAATTGAATTGAGAGTTGATTATGAAAGTTAAGTGTAAGTTAAATGAATAGGCCTGGAGAGGCGAGGATATGAGAATGGCAAGGTAAGTCAGTATGTGTGGAAAAGAAGGAACGGTTGACCTAATTGGTCTACTAAAGATTTAAGGAATAATAAGAATATGATATGTGAATATATGAAAATACAGAAGATATTATGCTCAAATATGAGTAGAAATGATGTGAATTGCCGGTGTGACATAATTGGACTATGTACATGAAATAAAGGGACGTAAAGTTGTAACGAAGTTATTTTAGTTTAAAAGATATAAGACGATGGATTTTGGTAATCCGGTCGAGAAAGTGGTTTATGGACAAATAAGCAAGTTGACGATATTGAGTTGTACGAAAGTAAAGTTTGTGAAATGAGGAACCAAAAAGGGTTATAAATAATTAAGAAGTTAATATAATACAATTGGTAATTTGTGAATTTTATTAATTAAGGAAAATTAAGTTTCCAGGTATGACATATAATTTGGGACAAACAAATTGGACACTATTTGATGAAGGAATAAAATTCCAGTATGATGAAACGAAATTGGATCAAAACGGATTTGATTTGGATAAGAAATGAGCAAAGAAATGAAATTATGGGGGGGAAATGTATGAAAGTTTAGTTATGAGGGGGAAAGTTGCAAGAAATGAAAGTTTAGTTAATTTGACAAATTTACCAAAATGCCCCTCAACAAATTGGATAATTACCATTGTGTCCTAAAGGGTAAAATGACCATAATACCCTTGACAATTTGGATAATGACATATATGTCCCAAGTGGTGAAATGACAAGAACGTCCCTCATTTATCATGGGAAATGACCAAAATGCCCTTGGTTAATATTAGTTATAGTTAAGTCAACTTAAACCATCTTGGGTTAAGCTTTATTTAAGCTAGCAAGATAATTTTTATCTTCATTTTTGCTGGAAAAACTTGAGCCATACGAGAGAGAGAGAGAGAGATAGCTTAAGAGAGAAAAGAAGAAGGAAGCCATGGAAGCTTTGTGTAAAAGCTTGAAACCATGAAGCTAGGGTGCTTATAGGATCAAGAAGCATGAAGAAAAGAGGAAGAGCATGACATGAGGAAACTATCCATGTCAAGAAGTTGGTCATCAAGCAAGAAAAGGTTCGATCGAGTAACCTGAGGTAAAGATGGATAGATCGGCCAAGCAAGGCGACAAATGTTAAGTAAATAAAAGCGTACAGGCAAGTGTTCAGACTTAAATGTAATAAACGTTCTATGTGAACTACGTGATAGTTAATGAGTTGAAACGTGCCTTATGTGCAACTATATGGTTTAATTGCTAAATGAATTACGTGACATTATGCACATCATAGTAAAGTAAGGGATGCATGACGCATTTATATAAACTGTAAGCATGAAATGTGTTATCTGATCTACTTGCTGAGCCTATGTGCTCACCCTTGCCATGAACTAACATTTCAGGTAAAATACAAGAAGGCCGGAAGTTCCGGTGTAGCTAAGGTAAAGGAATATGAATAGATGGACAGACATGAGGAAATTGATACATGTAAACTGTATAGAGGCCTAGATAAGCATAAAAGCAAAGTTGATCTTTGTAATTTATGTAATGGAAGCAAGCCAATTAACTATAAAATTGTATAGATGCAGTTATGTAATAATTTGATTTTAATTGTCAAACCATGATTGTAATATAAGGTTAAATGGTATATAATTCCATATAATCAAGTGTATATGACTTGTGTCATCATAGAGCAAAAAGTGCATCTATGTGGTATCCAGGAAAAAGTTATACGTATGATGAACTTGTATGTATGGTACAGATATATGTAAACAGATATATGTATGGTACAGAGGTATAAATGGAATACGTGTGATATAGATGTATGTATACAAGTGTATGTGAACAGGATCAGGTACAGAACATGTAAAATTAAATAGGGCCATGTATGAATACTTCATGGCGAAATTTTATTTAAATATTATGATAAGTCATGAATAAAAATGATTATAGAAATTGTAATAGAATAGGTCACAGCTAATAAAGGTTGACCTGAGTTGTATGATGAATAAGTGAACGTTACGATCCTAAGACAGGTAAACATTATAAGTTAAATAAAGAAAAAAAAAATAAAAAGAAAATGGACCGCATTTATGGTCAACAGAATTGGGTAAAGGTTAAAGGAGCAAGATTAACGCACGAGATCTCTGTTAAAATGGTATTAAAGTTAGATAATATAATATCCTGTGATAATCGGATAATTAAATAAGATTGGGATTTCGGGGCGTTTCAATTGGTATCAGAACAGACAGGTTATAGACCCTAGGTAGGAGTACCTTAGGCTATGACCTTTGTGTAAAGAAAAGAGATAGTAAAGCATTGGACTCTAGAGGAGTTGTGAATGAAAGAAATGAATTTTGAAAATTCGGGATTAAGGAATAGTGAATGATATTGTGAGATAAGATAAGGATAAAGGGCAAATGGGCCATGAGATCCTAGGAGATCAATAAGACGAAAACGGGACTCTAGATGAGTTGTAAATGGTAAGATAAGATTAAGGGACTATTAAGGAGTTGCGAATAGTAAGTTATGAATATAAGGTAATCGTGATGAGTTGTGAACAATAAGATGAATGGACTCTTAATGAGTTGTAAGATGTGAATTGATAAAATTCATATCAGGTAAAGAAAATTGAGGAATGTTAGGGTATGTGGGATTTTTCATTGAAGACTCATGGTAGTGGTCGAGTGTGCACTTCTTCGGTATGGGACGGGGATTTGTACTTGCTTAGCTTCCTATCGTGATAATCAGTGGAGATCCAGCGTCACGGTAAGAAATGAGAAGAGTTAAGTAAGAAAGATTAAGATTAGTTGCGTGTTCTGAAAACCCAAGCGTATAGTAAGTTCGTGACTCATGATTATGTGGTGGAGCCCCTCAGCGAATGGGCGACTATAGCCTGACTAGGACAAGCTCCGTAAACCATATGATTGTGGTAAGTTCCTGAGCCCAAATGCGTGGCAAGTTTGATGAACAGGGTTGGGTTTAGAGTAGAGAGCCATAAGTTAAGAGATATAATTCTTAGATATTGGCTAAGATTAAGGATATATGAAGAAATAGAACTATAAGAAAGAATTGAATGAATTAATGAAGTAAAGAAGATATTATTAGGATTGGGTAGGCAATCCACTCTTCTAGCTATGCTAGACCATTCATGTTTTTAAAATGTGTTTATTTTTATACGTTGGTGCAGCAAAATGCTTTGTTCAAATATTGTAAAGTGATTTTTGAAATTCCGTGATTCATGGTCTATGCCAATTGATTCGGCTAGACAAAGTTATTTTGAAAACTTCAAAATGCATTACGAAATCATTGTCACACTGTTGACTATGATGTGGAATGATAAAATGGCGGAATTCTCAACGTACTTCTATGACGGTACGGTATTAAGAGGTCTGAAATGACCAAATTCTCAACGTACTGCTAAGATAGTGCGGTATTATGAAGCCTTTTAAAGGATTTTCTTGGGTTCAAATTTTGAGCCAATGATAATATTTCTAAAAAGTTTTAAGTTTTGAAGGATGAACAGTTTAATGATGTGGGTCTATACCATTTGTTTTGGTTAGACCGTTTTGAAAAAAAAAAAAAAAAACAAAGAAATGAACAAATGTTTTTGAAATCCAGATAATGGATAAAGAAAATATTTTGAAAGTCTGAGGTGAACAACCCTGCAAAAGGGGATATAGTACAGGGGTTGGTTAACACGGTTCAACCCATAAAGCAAAAGAAAAAGGGTACAATAGGCTGATCACCTAGCGTACCAATGGGCCAGGAAAATAGAGTGGCGTGGTTGCGTCGTGAACTCATGATCCTGGTGGTTATGACCCTTGGGTATTCGCAGTCTTTGTGATTGCTAATATTCTTAACGAGTTCATTGGTCTTTATTGACCCCTCAGCAAAAGCATCAATTTTATTTTAAACGCAAAAGTTTTATGTTTTAAAGAAAAAGCTACTCTTATTTATTCATACGACTTCACAGTTGTTGTATAATTGTGAAGATTCTCGAAAAACATTCCAATCTTCTGGAATAAATGTTAGAAAGGGGTAAGATGGGTAGAGAGAGAAGAGAGAATGTAAAGGTTAGTTGAAAACCTAGCTATGTGGATTGAATATAAAGAGTTATGAATGTTGCAAAGCAAGATATGAGTACACAGCAATTTCGAGGACGAAATTTTGTTAAGGGGGGGTGAATGTGACACCCCAGGATTTTACAAAAATTCTAAATAAGAATTATGGATAATTAAGTGAAGGTTATAAAACAAAACCTAGTTAGAATGATTAAATATGATTATTATGTGATTAAATTGATTTAGTAAGTGATAAAGGTAATAGATGTGACCTGTGGGGTTGAAATAGTACAGATGGATCCGTTAAAGATTTGAAATGTTTAAGAGACTGGAGATATGATGGAATAAGAATGAATATGAACGTTGTTGACCAAATGGTAATATAACGGGATTAAAATGAATTATTGACTGTAATGCCCACAATAGGGTAAATTGGAAGGAATTATTGCAAGATATGATAGTGTGTGTCAACAAATTATGGGTTGTGTACATGAATATGTGTATAGGAATATATTTGATAAGATATAGAAAGATGATTTAAAGTTTAGAAGAAATGGAAATGGTGATGTATAATTGAATTGAGAGTTGATTATGAAAGTTAAGTGTAAGTTAAATGAATAGGCCTGGAGAGGCGAGGATATGAGAATGGCAAGGTAAGTCAGTATGTGTGGAAAAGAAGGAACGGTTGACCTAATTGGTCTACTAAAGATTTAAGGAATAATAAGAATATGATATGTGAATATATGAAAATACAGAAGATATTATGCTCAAATATGAGTAGAAATGATGTGAATTGCCGGTGTGACATAATTGGACTATGTACATGAAATAAAGGGACGTAAAGTTGTAACGAAGTTATTTTAGTTTAAAAGATATAAGACGATGGATTTTGGTAATCCGGTCGAGAAAGTGGTTTATGGACAAATAAGCAAGTTGACGATATTGAGTTGTACGAAAGTAAAGTTTGTGAAATGAGGAACCAAAAAGGGTTATAAATAATTAAGAAGTTAATATAATACAATTGGTAATTTGTGAATTTTATTAATTAAGGAAAATTAAGTTTCCAGGTATGACATATAATTTGGGACAAACAAATTGGACACTATTTGATGAAGGAATAAAATTCCAGTATGATGAAACGAAATTGGATCAAAACGGATTTGATTTGGATAAGAAATGAGCAAAGAAATGAAATTATGGGGGGGAAATGTATGAAAGTTTAGTTATGAGGGGGAAAGTTGCAAGAAATGAAAGTTTAGTTAATTTGACAAATTTACCAAAATGCCCCTCAACAAATTGGATAATTACCATTGTGTCCTAAAGGGTAAAATGACCATAATACCCTTGACAATTTGGATAATGACATATATGTCCCAAGTGGTGAAATGACAAGAACGTCCCTCATTTATCATGGGAAATGACCAAAATGCCCTTGGTTAATATTAGTTATAGTTAAGTCAACTTAAACCATCTTGGGTTAAGCTTTATTTAAGCTAGCAAGATAATTTTTATCTTCATTTTTGCTGGAAAAACTTGAGCCATACGAGAGAGAGAGAGAGAGAGATAGCTTAAGAGAGAAAAGAAGAAGGAAGCCATGGAAGCTTTGTGTAAAAGCTTGAAACCATGAAGCTAGGGTGCTTATAGGATCAAGAAGCATGAAGAAAAGAGGAAGAGCATGACATGAGGAAACTATCCATGTCAAGAAGTTGGTCATCAAGCAAGAAAAGGTTCGATCGAGTAACCTGAGGTAAAGATGGATAGATCGGCCAAGCAAGGCGACAAAGGTTAAGTAAATAAAAGCGTACAGGCAAGTGTTCAGACTTAAATGTAATAAACGTTCTATGTGAACTACGTGATAGTTAATGAGTTGAAACGTGCCTTATGTGCAACTATATGGTTTAATTGCTAAATGAATTACGTGACATTATGCACATCATAGTAAAGTAAGGGATACATGACACATTTATATAAACTGTAAGCATGAAATGTGTTATCTGATCTACTTGCTGAGCCTATGTGCTCACCCTTGCCATGAACTAACATTTCAGGTAAAATACAAGAAGGCCGGAAGTTCCGGTGTAGCTAAGGTAAAGGAATATGAATAGATGGACAGACATGAGGAAATTGATACATGTAAACTGTATAGAGGCCTAGATAAGCATAAAAGCAAAGTTGATCTTTGTAATTTATGTAATGGAAGCAAGCCAATTAACTATAAAATTGTATAGATGCAGTTATGTAATAATTTGATTTTAATTGTCAAACCATGATTGTAATATAAGGTTAAATGGTATATAATTCCATATAATCAAGTGTATATGACTTGTGTCATCATAGAGCAAAAAGTGTATCTATGTGGTATCCAGGAAAAAGTTATACGTATGATGAACTTGTATGTATGGTACAGATATATGTAAACAGATATATGTATGGTACAGAGGTATAAATGGAATACGTGTGATATAGATGTATGTATACAAGTGTATGTGAACAGGATCAGGTACAGAACATGTAAAATTAAATAGGGCCATGTATGAATACTTCATGGCGAAATTTTATTTAAATATTATGATAAGTCATGAATAAAAATGATTATAGAAATTGTAATAGAATAGGTCACAGCTAATAAAGGTTGACCTGAGTTGTATGATGAATAAGTGAACGTTACGATCCTGAGACAGGTAAACATTATAAGTTAAATAAAAAAAAAAAAAAAAATGGACCGCATTTATGGTCAACAGAATTGGTTAAAGGTTAAAGGAGCAAGATTAACGCACGAGATCTATGTTAAAATGGTATTAAAGTTAGATAATATAATATCCTGTGATAATCGGATAATTAAATAAGATTGGGATTTCGGGGCGTTTCAATTGATCTGAACATTGTTCAAGAATTTAACTGCAGTTTTTGATATAAACCTTGTAGTCTATTGTATTCTATCAAGAACTCAACTATTGAAGGTTAATGATAATTTATTCGTCATTATCTTAATCATAGTATTTCTTACTGGACTATTTGAGCTCACCCTTTCTTTTGTTCCATTGTTTTTCAACAGGAGATGAGAACGTAGCTGGGTCTAGCCGGGGAATGGAGTGAGAGTCCGAGGGATAGCTATTATAGTCTTCACGTGTTGTAAAATAGTGTGACAATAATAGTGAAGACTTAGTTGTGTATTATTATTCCCTGTATTGTATTACCTTATAATAATTTTGTTGTAGTCTTTTGACAACTCAAGTTTGGGGCTGTGTGGGCCCAGCTTTGGGGGTGTCACAGTTGGTATCAGAGCTTAGGGATATGGTCTTTAATGAAGATCTGTGGTTAGAATTAGGAGGGAGAGACGAATAGAATACGTCACTAGTGTGTCCTACCTAAATTAAATTTTGTTATCTAACGAATCGATTTGAATGTAGGGACATGAAGTGACGAGTCAGTTTATTTAAACTAACATTTATTTTGTGACCACAGTTAAGTATATCATCTGAAAATCAGGAGGTTAAGTATGAAATGTCCGAAACAAATGTAGCTGCGAATCAAGAGCCGACAAATAATCTTTCTACAAACTCAGAGTTGAATCATTTGCCTAAGGCAAAAATTATGCGTGTTCTATCCAGTAAGGATGAAGGTAAAAACTCTGCTACAGTCGTTCCAGATCCGTTATTAAAAGCAATTAAAGGATGTGATGAACTTGCGGAAATTATTGCATTTAATCTGCTCACTAATTGGAAGAATCATATCACCTGGTTATGCTCGATAACAAAGGATCAGAATATATGGACGTTTCATATAAATCTTTGGGATTTATGGTGTTCTAGCTATGATTTTCAAGATTATTTAAAAATGATGTTTCTATACTTTTGGGCGTTACAATTTAGAGGAATTCAGGTTAAGTTAGTCACTATCGTGGAAACTGCAGTCTATCGAAAATACTATTCTTATAGAAATCATTGGTACGTTACTACTGATGAAGTTGAGGAATCCGAAAAACAGTTCGTTAGAGAATTATTTAGTGGTATTCCCATGGTTGAAATACGTGAAGATCTGAATGAAGTACTCAGGATTCGATTTGACGATAACAGTCAAGAAACCGAATGAAGTGATAACCAGTAAACTATTCATAAATTCTCGTAAAGTCTACGTTGGTTAGATACTTACTCTACCCATTCTTTTATCTCACCTGCATGTGCTCAACGTTTAAACTTAACTCCTGAAAATTTGGACTTTGACTTATCAGTTGAAACTCCATTAGGAGAAATCACCATTACATCTACTGTCTATAAATCTTGCCTAGTTCAAATCAACAACCTCACACTACCTGTTGACCTTATTTCTTTGGAGATACATGAATTTGATGTGATTCTAGGAATTGATTGGTTGACTACCCATCATGCTAAAATTGATTGCTTTCATAAGATTATTAGTTTTCATATTCCTAATCAACCTGTCATGAAAATTCAATCAACTAAATCACTGAAATCTATAACTGTTACTTCTAGTCATAAAGTCATTCGTTTATTGAAAAACGAATGTCAAACCTTTTTAGCTCATGTTACTGTTTTGAACAAAAACATGTCAAACTTGAATGATATTCCCATTGTTAATGAGTTTCCTGACGCTTTTTCAGAGAAACTTCCTGGCTTACCCCAAACCGTGAAATTGAATTTTGTATCGATCTTGAACCCGGCAGTAAGCCCATTTTCAAAGTCCCATATCGCTCGATATAAGTTTTGTACTAGAATGAATGATACCGATATCTAGTAATTTCAACTCTTGGTGTTCTATGGGAGTCATTTGGTATGAGACTTTAAAAATGGGCTTAGTGCCGGGTTCAAGATCGATACAGAATTCAATTTCACGGTTTGGGGGTAAGCCAGAAAGTTCATCAGGAAAAACGTCAGGAAACTTATTAACAATGGGAGTATCATTCAAGTTTGACGTGTTTTTGTTCAAATCAGTAACATGAGCTAAAAAGGCTTGACATCCGTTTTTCAATAAACGAATGACTTTATGGCTAGAAATAATAGTTATAGATTTCAATGGTTTAGTTGCTTGAATTTGCATGACAGGTTGATTAGGAATATGAAAACTAATAATCTTATGAAAATAATCAATTTTAGCATGATGGGTAGTCAACCAATCAAGTCCTAAAATCACATCAAATTCATTCATCTCCAAAGAAATAAGGTCAACAGATAATGTGAGTTTGTTGATTTGAACTAGGCAAGATTTATAGATAGTAAATGTAATAGGTATTTCTCCCAATGAGGTTTTAACTGATAAGACAAGATTTAAGTTTTCAATAGTCAAATTTAAACGTTGAGTACATATAGGTGAGATAAAAGAGTGGATAGAGCCAGTATCTAACATGACATAGACTTCTCGAGAATTGATAAATAGCTTACCGGTCATCACCTCATTCGATTTCTTGATCATCAAGGCTGTCATCATCAAATCGAGTCTCACATACTTCATCCGGATCTTCGCGTATTTCAACCATGGGGATACCGCTAAATAATTTTCTAACAAACTGTTTCTCGGATTCATCAACTTCATCAGTAGTAACGTACCAATGATTTCCATAAGAATAGTATTTTCGATAGACTGCAGTTTCCATGATAGTGACTAACTTAACCTGAATTCCTTTAAATTGTAACGCCCAAAAGTATAGAAACATCATTTTTAAATAATCTTTAAAATTATAGCTAGAACACCATAAATCCCAAAGACTTATATGAAAAGTCCATATATTCTGATCCTTTGTTATCGAGCATAACCAGGTGATATGATTCTTCCAATTAGTGAGCAGATTAAAGGCAATAATTTCCGCTAGTTCATTACTTCCTTTAATTGCTTTTAATAACGGATCTGGAACGACTGTAGTAGAACTTTCACTTTCATCCTTATTGGATAGAACACGCATAATTTTTGCCTTAGACAAATGATTTAACTCTGAGTTTATAGGAGGATTATTCGTCGCCTCTTGATTCGCAGCTACATTTGTTTCGGGCATTTCATAGTTAACCTCTTGATTTCCAGATGTCATACTTAACTGTGGTCACAAAATAAATGTTAGTTTAAATAAACTGACTCATCACTTCATGTCCCTATATTCAAATCAACTAATTAGATAATAAAATCTAATTTAGGTGGGACACACTAGTGACTGATTATATTCGTCTCTCCCCTCCTAGTTCTACCCCATATCTCCATTAAAGACCATATCCCTAAGCTCTGATACCAACTGTGACGCCCCCAAATCTAGGCCTACACAGCCCAAACTTGAGTCGTCAAAAGACTACAACAAAATTATTATAACAAAGCACAACGTACAACAATACAGTGTATAATAATAATACACAACTAAGTCTTCACTATTATTGTCACACTATTTTACAACACGTGAAGACTATGATAGCTATTCCTCGGACTCTCACTCCATCCCCCGGCTAGACCCCGTTACGTTTTCATCTCCTGTTGAAAAACAATGGAACAAAAGAAAGGGTGAGCTCAAATAGCCCAGTAAGAAATATCATGACTAAGATAATGACGAATAAATTATCATTAGTCTTCAACAGTTGAGTTCTGAATACAATAGACTACAAGGTTTATATCAAAAACTGTAGTTAAATTCTTAAACAATGTTCAGATCAATAATAGCAGCGGAATGAGCAATCTATTAGAAGAATAATGCAGACTATAATGTCCACTCGCTTCTCTTTTTAGTAAAAATATCATCAACTTTTATCATCTAAAATACCATTAGTCAAGATAATACAACTTCACAGTTCCTGGTCATAATCATGCAGATCAACAGTTCATCTTTGCACTACGGGCCAAAGACATTCAATATAACACCAACGGTCATGATTATACCAGATTCAGCCTTTGGTCATAATCATACCAACCAACAGTTCATCTTTGCACTACGGGCCAAAGAGAACATTCACCACGTGCCATAAAAGACACCGAACAGATGTATCGCCTTTAACCTAGTATATCGCCTTTAACCTATCATATGTTCAACAATTATATCTCATCTGTGCCCCCGGCCACAAATATTCACAACAGCTTGATTCTTGATGATTAATACAAATAACAGTGATACAAATGATGAACAGAAGAACAGGATAAACAATAAGTATCGGAAGTTTACTTTGTGCAGATTCAAATAATGTCCAAATTGCCAACATGATGTGGAGTGAAATTTAAAAATGATATTCAAGATCCACAGTTCAGAATAACGATTACAGTTCAATAGAAATGTTCAGAAAATAGGAAGGTTCAGTTGAAATAATGAAATTCAACTATTATGGAACATATAATATTTTCAGGAATTATAGAAGCAATAGTTCCATAATAAGTTTCGATTTAGGTGTATGAAAGAAAATAATATCCCTTACCGTAGCAGGTTTGATTAACAAAAGGTGAAGGGAATTAATATCTCTTACCATAGTAAGTTTGAATAATGGAAGATGAAAAAGATGGTATCCCTTATGAGTATAAAGGAAAATGATATCACTTACGAATATGGAATAAAAGTGTCATGTGATAATTCGTGTAGACAAATTATTTCCACACGAGACAAATAAAAAGGGTTATTCACCAACAGGCGGTAATCCGCGCCGTAAGGTTATTCCCATCAATTTAAATACGAAGATTTATTCACCAAATAGGCATTAATCCACGTCGTAAAGTTATTCCCATCAATTTGAATACGAAGAATTATTCACCAAACAGGCGATAATCCGCACCGTAAGGTTATTCTCAAAGATTAATAAGGAATGAATACAAAAGGTTATTCACCAACAGGCGGTAAACCGCGCCGTAAGGTTATTCCCACAATTTAATACATGGAAGTAAATGGCACAAGAAAGAAACGATATTATTTTCGAGAATCAAAGAATGATAATCCCTTCAAGTAAGAAAGAAAATAATATCCATTTATGATGATGAAAAGAGTGATACCCCTTACCGTACTAAATTTAAGAGTGTGAAAAGAATGATACCCCTTACCTTAACACGTGACTGGATATTGATTTAAATGAGGTTGATCAACCTATATATTTTTAATAAAATTAGTAATTACCACATATAAATTTCAAGGTGTATGATAATTCATATATTATGAACTATCAAAATTATATATATTTAACATAATTTTTGTAGTATAATATAACTACTTTAAAATAGTTTTTAAAATAATATTTCAAAATAAATCTTCCAAAGAAAGCTTTTAAAAATGAATCTTCTTAAAGAAGAGTCTTCTAAAGGAAGATTTGTGAATACCGTGAAAAATAGAAATTTATGAAATTACTACTATTTAATAAAAGACTTACTTGAAAATTTTCTGCACTCCTTTTGGCTTTCAAACACTCAAAATAAGCTTACTATTCTCAGAGAAAACTCATAAAATTCTTATAGAAAAATTCTATGTTTTAGGTGTGATTTTTCTATTCAGCTGAACAAGCTATTTATAGGAGAAAAGAAGTTACTATGCGCGGTAGGTGAAATAAAAAAAATTTCAGCAGAGACTGCGCAGCAACCTCCACCAACCATCAAGCAAAACATATTTCTCATATTTCATGTGGGCCCCACAGTGGGTCCCACATGTTTCTTACTATTCACTTACTATTCACGTTACTATTCACGTCATTATTCACGTTACTATTTCAAATAGTAAAATTAATTATTTTATTTTTTATTTATTTATTTATTTATTTATTTATTCTTCCTGTGAGTCCAACATATAAAATAATGTTACCACAATAATGTAAGAAACACGTTACATATTTTTAATAATATAAATTACAGTATATTTTCTACTGTGACAATTATTAGGTTCAATAATTTTAAAAACAGTGCAGCAACAATTATTGACTCAATGATATAAAATACAGTGTAATGACAATTATTAAATTAATAATGCAAAATACTGTGTAGCAACAATAATTGAATTGATAATATAAAATATTATGCAGGGACAATTATCGATGAAATGATGCGTAACAGTTACGGTGTCAATAATATGAGACACTGTGCAATACTGTGTGCTACTGTAGAGTACCGCATGCTACAGTAAAATACCATAAATTACCGTATGCTACTATTCTTTTATCACCGGTACTTTAACAGTTAACACCGTTGACTATTTTTATTAAAAAGGTTGCTTCTATCATTTTCTATATCCGACAAATATTCCGTTGTGGGGTCCACCAATAATTTGTTATTTCGGCGCCGTCGTACGACCCGAATATTCCCCGACAAAACGAATATTGTCCGACAAAATAAAATTTGCACATAACATCCTTAACTTTAAACTTTATCGATTTAACCACTTACTGTTTCAGAAAAATATATATGAAGAAAAATTAAATTTTATATTTCATAAAATTCGGGGTCTTACACAAATGGCTCCAATAGAACGCCAAGAGTTGAAAGTTTAATTATTAGATATCGGTATCATTCATTCTAGTATAAAACTTATATCGAGCGGGGAATGTGAGAAAAGTTTCCAATAACTCAAGAGTAGACTTATTTCAGCTCATGTTCTGATCATACCATCAGGATTAGGAGAATTTGTTATATATAGCGATGCTTCAGGCAAAGGTCTAGGTTCTGTCCTTATGCAATATGGAAATGTTATAGCTTATGTCTCTCGGCAACTCAAAGATTATGAGAAAAATTATCCTACTCATGATCTAGAGTTGGCAGCAGTCGTTTTCGCGTTGAAGATCTGGAGACACTACTTGTACGGAGAAAAAGGTGGATATCTATACGGATCATAAAAGTCTCAAGTATTTTCTTCACCCGGAAGGAACTCAACATGCGACAACGACGTTGGCTTAAGCTGTTGAAAGATTACGACCATACAATCCAGTATCACCCGGGAAAGGCTAACGTTGTAGCTGACGCTTTGAGCAGAAGATCTTATGCGAGTACAAGTATACTGCTAACACAAAAGCGTATTTTGTACGACTTGCAAAAGATGGAGATAGAGCTAAAAACGCCAATGACCCACTTGAAGATTGCGCACGTACAAGTAAAACCTGTTTTAATCGATAAAATTAAAGCTGCTCAAGCAACTGATCCGGAACTAATGAATATGATGAAGAAAGTACAAGAAGGTGCTATTCCTGAGGCAAGAATCGACGAGAAATGAATACTTTGAGTCAACTCTCGACTCTGTGTTCCTAACGATCATGAATTAAAGCATAAAATCATGATGGAGGCACACAACATGCCGTTTGCAATCCACCCAGGAGGTACCAAGATGTATCGAGATCTTAAACATATATTTTGGTGGAACAATATGAAAAGGGAGATTGTAGAGTTTATCTCAAGGTGCCTAACTTGTCAACGTGTCAAGGCAGAACATGAAGTACCTAAAGGTCCATTACAACCACTTGAAGTTTCCGAATGGAAGTGGGAACACATCAATATGGATTTCGTAACGGGTCTTCCCAAAGTTTCTCAAGGCTTAGATGCAATTTGGGTGATCGTAGATAAATTGACCAAATCTGCTCATTTCTTACCTATACGAGAAAACTTTTCACTTGAACGTATTGCCGGTATGTACATAAATGAGATTGTGAGATTGCATGGCATGCCAGTTTCCATAGTTTCTGATCGAGATCCTAGATTCACTTCACGCTTTTGGATCAGTCTACAAAAAGCTATGGGCACTGAGCTACGATTCAGTTTTGCATACCATCCTCAAACGGACGGACAATCGGAAAGGACGATTCAGACCCTCGAAGATCTTTTGAGACTTTGCGTACTAGATTTCAAAGGAAGTTGGGATAAGTTCTTGCCATTGGTTAAATTTTCCTACAACAACAGTTACCAAGCAAGTATAGGTATGACTCCATTCTAGGCTTTATATGGACGCAAGTATCGTTCTCCAGTATGTTGGAATGAAGTAGGAGAAACAAAATTGTTGGGACCCGAGTTGGTACGCTTGAACACCGAAAAGATCCAAATGATCCGACAACGAATACAGATCGCGCAAGAACGACAAAAGAGTTACGCTGATCTTCATCGGAGAGATGAGAGATTCAACGTTGGAGATCATGTATTCTTACGTGTTTCTCCATGGAAAGGAGTTACGAGATTCGAAAAGAGAGAAAAACTCAACCCTCGATTTATTGGCTCATTTGAAATCCTCGATCGAGTAGGAACCGTAGCCTACAGACTAGCCCTACCACCAAGTATGTCTCGCATCCATAACGTTTTTCACATATCTATGTTACGTAAATATGTGAAGGACCCAAACCACGTCATTGAGTTAAAACCAGAAGTTATAGCAGATGATTTAACGTACGAGGAGGTACCTGTTAAGATCCTAGATAAGAAGGAGCATATCCTACGCTCAAATGTTATACCTCAAGTTAAGGTTTTATGGAGGAACCAAGATACTGAGGAAATGACCTGAGAGCTAGAATCTGAGATGAAATCTAAGTATCCTTACCTCTTCGATATGCCAGGTATGTCAATTTCGAGGATGAAATTTCATAAGGAGGGGAGGTTGTAAGACCCCGAATTTTATGAAATATAAAATTTAATTTTTTTTCTTCATATATATTTTTCATGAAACAGTAAGTGGTTAAATTGACAAAATTGAAAGTTAAGGATGTTATGTGCAAATTTTATTTTGTCGGACAATATTCGTTTTGTCGGGGAATATTCGTTTTGTCGGGGAATATTAGGGTCGTACGACGGCGCCGAAATAACTAATTATTAGTGGACCCCACAACGGAATATTTGTCGGATATAGAAAATGACAGAAATAACCTTTTAAAATAAAAATAGCCAACAGTGTTAACTGTTAAAATACCGGTGATAAAAGAATAGTAACATACGGTAATTTATGGTATTTTTCTGTAGTACACGGTACTCTATAGTAGCACACGGTATTGCACAGTATCTCATATTATTGGTCTGATAATTGACACCGTAACTGTTGCGCATCATTTCATCAATAATTATCACTGCATAATATTTTATGTTATCAATTCAATAATTGTTGCTACACAGTATTTTGCATTATTGATTCAATAATTGTCATTACACTGTATTTCATATCATTGACTCAATAATTGTTGGTGCACTGTAGTTTAAAATTATTGAACCTAATAATTGTCACAGTAACAAACACACTGTAAATTATATTATTAAATTAATAATAATCTGTAACGTGTTTATTACATTATTATTGAATTATTGTTGTAGCATTATTTTAGTTATCGTATTACTAATTGGTATTTTTATTAGACAATATTATAATAAAAAGATGTTGGTTTTATTAAGAAAAAATATATATATATTATTATTTTTTTCAAAAGTTACTATTCACTCCTGGAAGTTACTATTCATTCCCGAAAAAGTTACTATTCACTGACGGAAGTAACTGTTCACCTCGGGAAAGTCACTGTTAATCTGCTGACAAAAGCTACTGTTCATTACTGTTCACTTTTTGAAAATTTTAAAGTTACTGTGCAAGTATAGAAAAAATTTTAAAAACGTTTGCGCAGCCTCTCCTGTGTTTCAACACTGGTGTGCCACCTACCACTGCATAATAACTTCTTTTCTCTTATAAATAGCTTGCTCAGCTGAATAGAAAAATCACATCTAAAACATAAATTTTTTATATAAGAATTTTATGAGCTTTCTCTGAGAATAGTAAGGTTATTTTGAGTGTTTGAAAGCCAAAAGGAGTGCAGGAATTTTTCAAGTAAGTCTTTTATTAAAGAATAGTAACTTCATAAATTCCTATAATATATCATATATTTCAATTTTACGTTGTGGTTGCCTGATATTTATTACAAGGTGAGGTAATATATTTCGAGTATTGTATAGTTACAATTCTTTCTTTTCAATTCATATTAGCATAAATACTATTCAAATTTGTATTAATTAAATATTATCCAAGTTTAAAAAAAATCATATCTCTAATAGGAATAAAAAATAAGAAAATCTTTTTCTTTCCTATTCAAATTAATATAAGTATTATACGAATTTCTATTTATTAAATTTTAAAACATTCATACCTATAATAGGAATAGAAAAATGAAGATCATTTTTCTTTTCTATTCATTTCACTTATAAATTAACTCACAACAACTCATTTTTAATAAACGTCGATGGATTCCACAAAAAATGAACAAAAAAAATTCATGCAACGGAAACGTTATCGAGATATTGTTGAGAAAGAAACATCCAAAGAACAATATGATTTGAAAAAATAACAAACACATTCAAACACCAATCATTCAATAGAATTTGAGTTTAACAACTTAAAAGGTATATATTTGAATCTTATAGGATCTAATATTTATAATGTGTTAGTCATTGTCTTAAGTTTAGTACACTAAAACTTTTTTAATTAGACTATTTAAAAAATATTTTATTGTAATATGTATTTTATTTATAATTAATATTATATTTATTTTGTTCTCTCACTTTTCATTAAGGGTGCATTGGTACCATAAATATAGATAAAAAATAATTCACTGATCAAAAACCAAAAACATTATCAAGCAATAAATTAGAAAGAAACATTTGAGAAACATGAAACTAAAAATGCTCGAAAAAGAGATGAATACCACCTAAAAAAAAAAAAAAGAGTTTCTATGACAGTGTGGGAATTCAAATCTACTGTCTTTTCTCATGTTTTATTTGTTATTTCATCTCATGTATTATTTTTCACAGAAGCATTTTTTAAATACAAAATAATTATTAATAAAGAGTTAAGAATTATATGGCAATAATTCATGAAATAGGATAATAGATAAAATATGAAATGAGATAGTTGAATTGGACTCAGTGATGGTCGATGAGATTGATTTTGGTGACGGTGGTTTGATCTTAGAGGCTGATTAGTTATTTTGCTTATATGGAATTATTTTTGGTAGGTCTTTTTTTTATTATTTTGATTTATCATGTCATCATGCCACATTATATATGAATTTATAGTATGACATGTCTAATTGAATATAATTTTAAAAAGACAACAATTTGATCATCTGATGGAAAAAGTTGGAAGGACAATCAATAAAGTTGAAAAAAGTTAAGAGCGCAAGATATTAATCTATATTAGTTTATTAGCCCGTGTAAGACGAGAACATTATTATTATTATTATTATTATTATTATTATTATTATTATTTATTACATAATTTTTTTTTTTGAATAATTCAATAATCTTTATCGTTATGTATTAAATGGCATAATGTATTAAGATGAATTAATACGTAGGTATTGTAAGAATATCTCCAATAGTAGTAACAAAAAATACTTTTCAAATTAAAGTCTATTGACTTACGTAGTAATTTAAAGAGTATTATTTACTACTTTAATATTTTATAATTCATCAGTCTCTTCAATTTAATTAAGGCAAAATAAATAAAAATAAATGATATTAAATTTTAAAATGAGTTGTACATCAAACTCATCAAATAAAATAAATATTTTTAGTATTTTTTATATAATTTTGATTCTTCCAAAACAAAATAAATATTTTAAAAAGGCAATGTCAACTTACCAGTTTTGAAGAGAGAGAATAAAGTTACAGATTTAATAATTAAGATTAAATAGAATGTTAGATATAATTTTTTTAATATAACTTATTTATTTAAATATTTTAAAATAATTAAAAAGACTGTTAAAAATACTCTAAGACTTAATTTATAGATATATAGAATCACTAACATAAAGTAAAGATACGAACATAACTAATCTCAATAACTAAGGGGAAGCAAAAAAGTCAGATCTCCGATTTAGACGGTCAAATACCCGATTTTGACCATAATTTCAACAGTTTCATTTACAGTTACTTCAACGACTTTTTCCTTAACGATGAATATTTTTTTTTAATTTTAATTTCTTCATCTTATTATTGTTCTTTTATTTTTTATTTTTCTAATAGATCTGAAGAATATTTTATCATTCTTTCTGTTTCTTTATATTTGTGTGGAATTATTGTTCGTAGATTTTATTACAATTTATTGGGTATAAATAATGAGTTTAAAAAGTGAGGAGTTTTGTGTTATTTATTAGCGAATATATGAATCATAAAATTGAAAGGTCACAATATTACTAGCATCCATTCTTGCAACTCTTCGTTAATCGGAACGAAATTAAAACTCTAGTTATACCAAGTTATTCATTTTTAGAGTAAACTCGGCAACAACTTATGATTAACAAATAAAATTCACCAAAATTAAAATAAAAAAATTTAACCTAATGAACACATTACGAATTGTCTTACGCGTTATTATATATTAATATTGATATTGACTAGAATATCCATTATTCAGTGACCTAATTAATTGTCATCCTATCATAATTAATTTTACCTTATAATCATAATTATATTATCATGATCTTAATTATCTCTCTATATTATAAAGCCTCTATGTAAGTTTTGGTGAAGTTGGGTTACACTCTTTACATTCCTCTTTTACTCCTACATCATTAATATAAGACTCTGACTTTTATGAAATACAAATTTAATTTTTTTATATATATATTTTTTTCTGAAAACGGTAAATGAATAAATTGACAAAAATAAAAATTAAGAAATGTTTGTACAAATTTTATCTTATCGGAGAATATTCGTTTTGTCGAAGAATATTCGTTCTGACGGGAAATATTCGATTCGTACAATGGCGCCGAAATAACAAAATATTGGTGGACCCCCACAACGAATTATTGTCGGATATAGAGAGCGACATACGTAACCTTTCAAAATAAATATAGTCAACAGTACTATCACTTTTAACTATTAAAATAATCGGTGGTAAAAGAATAGTAACATACGGTATTACATAGCAACACACAGTATTGCACAGTAGCACACGGTATTGCACAGTATTTTATATTATTGAACTGATAAAGTGACTATTGTACTATATTAACTTTATTGAATCAATAATTGTCACATGCGTAATAATTTATATTATTGAGTTGATAATTGTCACATTAGCATATACACAGTAATTCACATCACTAAATCAATAATTGTTATTACACAATAACGTGTTATTTTCTTATTTATTTTCAGCATTATTGTTATCTCTTTTATGATGTCGATTAAACTGTTGTATTCTATTATTAATTAATTTATCTGCATATTTAACTCATAAATCCAACTACACTACATTAAATACACTGCATTAGTCATAATAATGAATTATTGTGAATTATTATTTAATAATTGAATTGATAAAGTTATTTATTTTTTTTATAATAAATTATATAAAGTTAATTGATTTATATAAAGTTAGTTGTTTTATATATAAAGTAAATTGAATAGTATAAATTAAAGATGATCTTTAAATGAATAGTTTAGATTAAGGAAATCTTAAAAGATGAAATGAGTGGTATATATTAAATGTTATCTTGAAATATACGGTTTGGATTAAATTAGAAAATCTTGGTTTATGATAAGATTTTTGGCAATAAATAGAGGCCTTAACTTAAGAATTTTTCATAAAAACTTCCTTGCTTATTCTTTCTTTCACTCTCCAAATATTTCTTTGTATAAGTTCTCTTTGAGTGTGCTAAAGTCATCTTGAGTATTTGTAAAGATCTGTAAGTGTACTAGTACTGACCAAATAAGTCTTTTTATAAAATTTATATAAGTAACCACACACATCACACGGTGTTTATAAATCTTCCTTTAGAAAATTCATTTTGAAAAGCTTCATTTGAAAGATTTATTTTAAAATATTATCTTCTTCAAAAACTATATTGAAGTTATTCTACTTTATTCTATTAAATTACTTTTGATGATTTCATATGAATTGATATACAACATGAAATTATATATGATAGTTACTAATTAAATTATAAAAAATATAGATTGATCAACTTCATATCCAGTCATGTGTTAAGGTAAGGGATACCATATTTTTCATCTTTCACTATTCAAACTTACTACGGTAAGGGATTATTATTCTTTGATTTTCGAAAATAATATCGTTTTTCTTTACTCGTAAGATATGTCATTTATTTTCATGTATTAATTTGTGGGAATAACATGACTACGCGGACTACTGCATGTTTGGTGTATAACCTTTCGCATTTATTCTTTATTAATTTGTGGGAATAACCTGACTACGCGGACTACCACATGTTTAGTGAATAACCTTTCGTATTCATTCCTTATTAATCTCTAAAAATAACCTGACTACGCGGACTACCGCATGTTTGGTGAATTACTCTTCGTATTCATTGCTTATTTGTCTCTTGTTGGTAAAGTTTCCTAAAATGATTATATATTCTTTAATAGTTTGCGCTTCATCTAATATCATTTCAATTGAACCTTCCTATTTTTCTAAATCTTTCTATTATTGAACCTTAACCGTTATTCTAAATTGTGGATCTTAAATATCATTCTTGAATTTGAGTCCAAATTATGTTGACTGTAACGCCCCCAAATCCGGGACTACATAGCCCAATTTGAGACGCCAAAAGACTATAACAAAATTATTATAATCCAAATACAGAACTCGATAATACACAATTAAATCTTCACTATTATTGTCACACTATTTACAATATGTGAAAACTATTATAGCTATCCCTCAGACCTTCACTCCATTTCCCGGCTACACCCAGTTACTCTCTCATCTCCTGTTGAAAAACAATGGAACAAAAGAAAATGGTGAGCTCAAATAACCTAGTAAGAAAATATCATGACTAAGATAATGACAAATAAATTATTATTAGCATTCAACAGTTGAGTTCTTAATTGAATATAATAAACAATAAGCTTTATATCAAGAATTGCAGTTAAATTCTTGAACAAAGTTCAGATCAATGATAACAGCGGAATGAGCAATCCATTAGAAGAATAATATAGACTATGATGTCCACTCGCTTCTCTTTTTAAGAAAAATATCATCAACTTTTATCACCTGAAACACCACTGGTCATGTTAATACAATTTCACAGTTCCTGGTCATAATCATGCAAGTCAACAGTTCATCTTTGCACTACGGGCCAAAGATATTCAATATATCACCAACGGTCATGATTATACCAGTATTCAGCCTTTGGTCATAATTATACCAAACAACAGTTATCTTTGCACTACGGGCCAAAGATATTCAAATATCACCAACGGTCATGATTATACCAGTATTCAGCATTTGGTCATAATCATACCAAACAACAGTTCATCTTTACACTACGGGCCAAAGATATTCAAATATCACCAACGGTCATGATTATACCAGTATTCAGCCTTTGGTCATAATCATACAAAACAACAGTTCATCTTTGCACTACGGGCCAAAGATATTCAAATATCACCAACGGTCATGATTATACTAGTATTCAGCTTTTGGTTATAATCATACCAAACAACAGTTCTTCTTTGCTCCCGGCCAAAGATAACATTCACCACGCGCCCTAAAAGACACAACAATTATATCGTCTTTATCCTATCATTTGTGCCCCAGGCCACAAATAACAATAAAATGGTGACACCCCCAAATCTAGACCCACACAGCCCAAACTTGAGTTGTCAAAAGACTACAACAAAATTATTATAAGGTAATACAATACATGGAATAATAATACACAGCTAAGTCTTCACTATTATTGTCACACTATTTTACAACACGTGAAGACTATAATGGCTATCCCTCGGACTCTCACTCCATTCCCCGGCTAGACCCAGCTACGTTCTCATCTCCTGTTGAAAAACAATGGAACAAAAGAAAGGGTGAGCTCAGATAGCCCAGTAAGAAATATCATGACTAAGATAATGACGAATAAATTATCGTTAGCCTTCAACAGTTGAGTTCTTGATAGAATACAATAGACTACAAGGTTTATATCAAAAACTGCAATTAAATTCTTGAACAATGTTCAGATCAATAATAGCAGCGGAATGAGCAATCTATTAGAAGAATAATGCAGACTATAACGTCCACTCGTTTCTCTTTTTAGTAAAAATATCATCAGCTTTTATCATCTGAAATACCATTAGTCATGATAATAAAAATTCACAGTTCCTGGTCATAATCATGCAAATCAACAGTTCATCTTTGCACTACGGGCCAAAGATATTCAATATAGCACCAGCGGTCATGATTATACCAGATTCAGCCTTTGGTCATAATCATACCAAACAACAGTTCATCTATGCACTACGGGCCAAAGAGAACTTTCAATATAATACCAACGGTCATGATTATACCAGATTCAGCCTTTAGTCATAATCATACCAAACAACAGTTCATCTATGCACTACGGGCCAAAAAGAACTTTCACCACGTGCCATAAAAGACACTGAACAGATGTATCGCCTTTAACCTAGTATATCGCCTTTAACCTATCATCTGTTCAACAATTATATCACATATGTGCCCCCGGCCACAGATATTCACAACAGCTTGATTCTTGATGATTAATACAAATAACAGTGATACAAATGATGAACAGAAGAAACAGGATAAACAATAAGTATTGGAAGTTTACTTTGTGCAGATTCAAACAATGTCCAAATTGTCAACATGATGTGGAGTGAAATTTAAAAATGATATTCAAGATCCACAGTTCAGAATAACGGTTGCAGTTCAATAGAAAAATTCAGAAATTAGGAAGGTTCAATTGAAATGATGAAATGCAACTATTATGGAACATATAATATTTTCAGGAATTATAGAAGCAATAGTTCCATAATAAGTGTCGATTTAGGTGTATGAAAGAAAATAATATCCCTTACTGTAGCAGGTTTGATTAACAAAAGGTGAGTGAAATTAATATCCCTTACCATAGTAAGTTTAAATAATGGAAGATGAAAAAGATGGTATCCCTTATGAGTATAAAGGAAAATGATATCACTTACGAATATGAAAGAAAATGATATTACAAACCAATATGGAATAAAAGTGTCATGTGATAATTCGTGTAGACAAAATTATTTCCACACGAGACAAATAAAAAGGGTTATTCACCAACAGACGGTAATCCGCGCCGTAAGGTTATTCCCATCAATTTGAATACGAAGAGTTATTCACCAAACATGCGGTAATCCGCGCCGTAAGGTTATTCTCAGAAATTAATAAGGAATGAATACGATAGGTTATTCACCAACAGGCGGTAATCCGCGCCGTAAGGTTATTCCCATAATTTAATACATGGAAATAAATGGCACAAGAAAGAAACGATATTATTTTCGAGAATCAAAGAATGATAATCCCTTACCGTGGTAAGTTTAAATAATAGAATATGAAAGAAGATGATATTCCAAAAAAAATGACATTTCTTACCACAATAAATTTAAGAGTTTGAAATGAATGGTATTCCTTACCTTAACACGTGACTGGATATTGATTTAAATGAGGTTGATCTACCTATATATTTATAATAAAATTAGTAATTACCACATATAAATTTCAAAGTGTATGATAACTCGTATAATATGAATTATTAAAATTATATATATTTAACATAATTTTTGTAGTATAAAATAACTACTTTTAAATAGTTTTTAAAATAATATTCCAAAATAAATCTTCCAAAGAAAGTTTTTAAAAATGAATTTTCTTAAAGAAGATTCTTCTAAAGGAAGATTTGTGAATACCATGAAAAATAAGAATTTATGAAATTACTACTCTTTAATAAAAGACTTACTTGAAAAATTCCTGCACTCCTTTTGGCTTTCAAACACTCAAAATAGCCTTACTATTCTCAGAGAAAACTTATAAAATTCTTATAAATTTTTTTTATGTTTTAGGTGTGATTTTCTATTCAGTTGAGCAAGCTATTTATAGGAGGAATAAGGGTACTATGCGTGGTTGTTGGCAGCACGTCAATGCTGAAATTGGCAGGAGAGGCTGCGCAGACGAATTCAGCGAATTTTCAAATTTGGCACAGTAACTTGCATAGTAACTTGCATAGTAACATCTGAATATAATAATATTTTTCTAATAAAACAAATAACTTTTTATTATTATATTGTCTAATAAAACAAACAACTTTATGAATATAATGTAATAATCAAATTACCAAATAATACTACCATAGTAATAATTCATAATAATGCAACAACTACTGTGCCAATTATTAGGTTCAATAATTTTAAACTACAGTGCACTAATAATTATTGAGTCAATGATATGAAATACAGTGTAATGACAATTATTAAATCAATAATGCAAAATACTGTGTAACAACAATTATTGAATTGATAATATAAAATATTATGCAGTGACAATCATCGATGAAATGATGCGTAACAGTTACGGTGTCAATTATCAGACCAATAATATGACACACTGTGCAACACCGTGTGCTACTGTAGAGTATCGCGTGCTATAGTAAAATACCATAAATTACCGTATGCTACTATTTTTTTATCACCGGTATTTTAACAGTTAACACCGTTGACTATTTTTATTTAAAAAGGTTACTTCTGTCGTTTTCTATATCCGACAAATATTCCGTTGTGGGGTCCACCAATAATTAGTTATTTCGGTGCCGTCGTACGGCCCGAATATTCCCCGACAAAACGAATATTTTCCGACAAAACGAATATTGTCTGACAAAATAAAATTTGCACATAACATCCTTAACTTTCAATTTCGTCAATTTAACCACTTACTGTTTCATGAAAAAAAAATATATGAAGAAAAATTAAATTTTATATTTCATAAAATTCGGGGTCTTACAGAAAACTTACACAAAATAATATTTAAAGAGTTAAAAAAAGAATAAGTAAAGAAGTTTTTATGAAAAATCTTTAAGTTAAGGCCTCTATTTATAGTCAAAATCCAAGATTCCTTAAGTTAATCCAAACCATTCATTTTATTATCTTTAATCTATACCATTCATCTAATAAAACAACTAACAACTAACTTTATATATAAAACAACTAACTTTATATATAAAATAATTAACTTTATATATAAAACAATTAACTTTATATATAAATCTATTATCTTTATATAAATCAATTAACTTTATACAAATAACTTTATATAATTTATTATAATAAAAACAAATAACTTTATCAATTCAATTATTCAACAATAATTCACAATTATTCATTATTATGACTAATTGTTATAAATGCAGTGTAGTTGGCTTTCTGAGTTAGATAAGCAGATAAATTAACTAATAATATAATACAACAGTTTAATCAACATCATAAAAGAGATAACAAAAATGCTGAAAATAAATAAGAAAATAGCACGTTACTGTGTAATGACAATTATTGATTTATTAATGTGAATTACTATACATATGTTACTGTGACAATTATCAGGTCAATAATATAAATTATTATGCATGTGACAATTATTGGTTCCATAAAGTCAATATAGTATGACAGCCACTTTATCAGTTCAATAATATGAAATACTGTGCAATACCGTGTGCTACTGTGAAATACCGTGTGTTACTGTGCAATACCGTGTTTTACTATTTTTTACTACCGGTATATTAACAGTTAAGAATGATAGTGCCGTTGACCATTTTTATTTAAACAGGTTAAAGTTGTTGTTTTCTATATCCGACGATAATTCGTTGTGGGGGGTCCACTAATGTTTGGTTATTTCGGCGCCGTCGTACGAATCGAATATTCCCCGACAGAATGAATATTTCCCAGCAAAACGAATATTCTCCAACAAGATAAAATTTGTACAAAATATTTTTAACTTTAACTTTTGTTAATTTATCCATTTACTGTTTTAGGGAAAATTTTAAATTGTATTTCATAAAAGTCGGGGTCTTACATTGACAATTTGGACATTATTTGAATCTGCACAAAGAAAAATCATAAATTTTTGATATTTATTGATCCTACTATTTCTTTTGATTCATCATCTATATCACTGTTATTATTATAATCATCAAGAATCATATTGTTATGAATATTTGTGGCATGGGGCACAGATGATAGGATAAAGACGATATAATTGTTGTGTCTTTTAGGGCACGTGGTGAATGTTCTCTTTGGCCGGGGGCAAAGAAGAACTGTTGTTTGGTATGATTATCACCAAAGGCTAAATACTAGTATAATCAAGACCGTTGGTGATATATTGTATATTTTTGGCCCGTAGTGCAAAGATGAACTGTTGACTTGCATGATTATGATCAGGAACATTGAATTTGTATCATCATGACTAGTGGTGTTTCAGATGATAAAAGTTTATGATATTTTTCTTAAAAAGATAAGCGAGTAGATATCATAGTCTACATTATTTTTCTAATGGATTGCTCATTCCACTACTATCATTGATCTAAATTTTATTCAAGAATTTAATTGCAGTTCTTGATATAAAGCTTATTGTCTATTATATTCGATTAAGAACTCAACTGTTGAAGGTTAATGATAATTTATTTGTCATTATCTTAGTCTTGATATTTTCTTACTGGGCTATTTGAGCTCACCGTTTTTTTTGTTCCATTATTTTTCAGAAAATGAGAGAATAGCTGGGTCTAACAAGGGAGTAGAATGACGGTCTGAGAGATAGTTATTGTAGTATTTACATGTTATATATAGTGTGACAATAATAGTGAAGACTTAGTCGTGTATTATTGAATTCTGTATTTCTGTTATATGTACTGTTTGTATTGAAAATCGTGTATTTTATAGCGTCTCAAATTGGGCTAGATTTGGGAACGTCACATTTAACTATATATATTAGTTTCTCCATTTTAAGATAAAAGTTCTAGTTGACTTTTTGCACATATTAAGAAAGAGAATAAAATGACAAAATTGTTCATATTTAAATTTTCATTTAATTACATAGTTTTCTACACATGACTAGTGATACTCCATAAATATGCATAGAGAATAAAAACATGATAATTAATACTAAAGATATTATAGGCAAATTATTATTAAAAAAATAATTATTTAAGGTAAGTAGACATTTAACTTGAGATTACCTAAAATAGCGATAAGGATTTTTATCCTGGGATGGAAGAAGTATTATTTTGTCCTTTTTAATAGTAAATCTTTTATATCTTTTTTATTTAGTCCTCAAAATTTTATAAAATTCTTATTTTGCCCATGTAACGGATGTTCCAGTGGGTACCACACAATTAGTTGTCACAATGACTTGATTAATTTTTATTCGTTACTCTCTTAATTCTAAAATTAGAGATACATTTAAACTTTTTAAAGCTAGTTTGTGAAATCTTAAAACTTGAAATTTATATAATTTCGTTCAAGTTTTGAAAACAACATATATTATAATTATTAATATTTTATAGTTAGTTTACAATTGTTATATTTATTTGTATTAAAATTAAATAACTTCATACCAATTTCAAAATTTAAAATTTCACGAATTGACTTTAAAAAGTCAAAATATATCTTTAATTTTGAAACTGATTTAACATTATTATAATTTGAATAACCAGGTGTATCATTAGTTTTCACCATACATTTACTTATTACTATATGATCATAATCTGATTATTATAACCTTGTTATGATGATATTATTCAGCTACACCAGTTGTTTGCACCAAAACTGATGAATTTTTGTATTACTGATGATATTCTGATTAGCATAACAAGATTTACCAAATTATGATATTCTTTTTATATATATAATACTTTAGGAAAGGTTTTCTATTTAGCATCGAGGTTTTGAACATGCATAATGCAGTAACTTTATGATATCTAAACACATTAATTGTCACTCCTCAATTCCAAAATATGTGTCAATCTTTAAATTATTTTAATTTTAACTTTTTGGTTCCAAAATAAGTGTCAAACTGAAAAGTCCAATAATTGTTTTTGAAAAAGAAAAAGAAAAAGAACATTCACAATTGTATAAGAAAAATGTGCTCTATTGTGTGAATAAAATACATTGTCCTACTGTGAAACTGCAAATGGGGCCCACTGGTAATTAAATCACTTTTTTTTTTTTATCAAAAAAATAAAATATTCATTCTTTACTATTTTACTTGAAATAACAAAAAGTGACACATGTTTGAAAATGAGCAATTAATTTTCTATAAATAAATAATTAATTCACTTAATTGCTTTCTCAAAACATTGCCTTGGAATTTATTGCAAATTACAATAATCTTCATCATACACTACAGCAATTTCTTGACACTTAATGGGACTTTACAAAATTACATATATATTATACATACATAGCCCATATGCATGTCAACATAACAAAATCATAATCCTGACCAATTAAGAACTTCACACCATTTCAACAATGGCTCCTCTAAGCGCTACAAATTGGATTAATCTCCTCCTAACCCTCCTTTGTTTGTCTCTCTATTTCCTTCTTCCTTCACCAGCAAATGCACAAACCTCAAATTTAATCATAGCGGTTTGCAAGGCAGACGAGTTAGTTGATTTTAACTCTACACAATGTGCCCAAATTTTTACATCCATCCCAGCTATTGCCTCGGCCTCAGATCTCCCCTCCCTAGCAACGGCCATTATCGAGACAGCAATAAACAACGCGACAAACGGAATTTCATTAATCGGAAATGAAAATATCAAAAATAACGATCCGGGCACGGAAGATGAGCGACAACATGTGTTTGCTATTGTGGATTGTATGGCGTACTATCAAAATGCTGCTGATTCGTTCAACTTCGCACTCAACAATCGCGACTATCAATACGGTCCGGCTTATATTTTGTACGTAGCTAGAAAAAATATTGAGCTATGTGAAAATACATTGATCGATAGGAAAGTTTGTGATTTAAATATTTCAAGTACAAACAAATTTTTAAAATTATTTATTGCGACGGGACGCGACGTTACAAAAGTGATTGGTTGATATCTTCTTAATTTGTAATGCCAATAATATAAGTTCTTTTTATTATTCATGATTTTAGTGTTTGTGTTTTGAATATTTCTTCGTATAATCTATTCTCCATAATAAATATAGAATCCACTTTTACAAAAATAAAATGAAAATACTATATATTAATTTCGAAAAAGATATCTAATTCTCATTTACTCACTTACATAGCTATTATAGTATTAAATTAATAATATAACTATTATATATTATTTTATTTTGTGAGAACAAAATTGTAAATATATATTATAATTTTATTTTGCTAGAAAAATCCTAAATAAAAAATGTTTCTCCAAAACTATAAAAAAAAATGAGATTTCGCAAGAGATAATAATAAAACCCTTCTATAAAAAAAGTTAATTATTTTAACAAAAACAAGTCACGCTTAAAAGAAAGGTAAATTAACTTGACATGATAATTTTATATACAAAATATTTAAATATAAAATCAAACTCTACGTCTATCTTAATTATTAAAAAATAGAGTATGATATAAATTTTAAAATCATACTCTACTTTTTAATAATTAAAATAAATATAATATTTAAATATTATACACTTATTCAACTCAACTACCTTGAAAGTGACAGGAGTGTTACTGTAGTACTATTTAATAACAATAATGCATATAAAGTCAAAAAGGTAAATGTGAAAATAACTTGTTAAAAAGGCCGTAGTGTTTGACCCTACCATTCACTAATGTTATCTTATTCGCAAATATAAATACATGTAATACGACAGAATTATAAAAAAAAATCACATTAATTTATTTTATTTTATTATTTAAAATTTTATATTAATCAAAATTTAATTTTATTATAAAATTTGTCGACGTGTAGTTCATTTTCCTCAAAATAAATAAGATGGGCATGCTTAAGAGGACAAGCCAACAAGAATAATTCAAGGGGCCTAACTTGTCTGGAATTGGGATAAAATAAGTCACGAGAAAGGATTAAATGTGGGGAACCATAAAAATGATAGCTTAAAATGGGATAGAATTAGAAGAGGCAAAGTGTGCCCCAATCCAACCTGGTTCTGATCTCCTTAACTCCTTTTTGTTCCTTCCTTTGGAATTAAAGAAAAGGACCCTCAAGAAAACAGCCAATTTTTTGGTCTTCCCCACCTATACATTATTATAAAAAACAAAAAAAAAAAAGTGCCGTTAAATTTGTTAAAATTTTACCCTCGTGTGATTTTCTCTTGTATTATTACCTTAGGAGGACTTCAACTTGTGCAAATAAACCCCTCTATATCATTGTAGAATTGATTAATGTATTTTATATTTCATCATTCGAACCCTATGATAAATATTTTTTGAATTTTATTTTAGTTTCACGAGTATGAAAAATAAAGTACATTTAACATATTGTCTTACTTAAGGTTTGTTCGTTATCAGAGTTTATACTGCTTGTCGCAATAAATATTAGTACATTTGGCCATCACACCAAAAATAATATGATACGTTTAAATTTCGAACGTTATATTTGCGAGTAAAATAAATTGCGTTTATAATAAAACTCTCATAAATGAACAAATTTCTCAATTGTATTTAGAATTTTAAACATACCAAACGTCTTATAAACTCATAAAAACTTACTTTAGAATTGAGTATAAGTAAAAGGATGGAGCATTACTGGGTAAGTGAATAGAAAATGTCAATTCACTCTTAGTCATGGTTGTTAAAATATGATCCAGATCAAAGGATCGCGATCCCATGAAAGAAAAATGATTCAGATCATAGTAAGATCACACAGAATCATAGAATTATAGGATCAGTGTGAGATCGTATAATCTTATCAAAGTGAACTAAAAATATGTATTTTAATTTTTTTTGACTTCAACAAGTGGCTCAACTAAATTAAAAACTTTTAAACTCCTAATTTCTAAAGCTTTAAAACCCAAATTAATATTACTCAAAACTTTTAATTTAACATGTATAAACTATGGATGAAATGCATTTGATTTTTGAATATTGCGACTAGGTACGTCTTTCATGATTAGTGTTCAGCATGATTCGTTGATACTCGTCGCTTAATATATGTGAAATAAGTAATTGATTTTTTCAAGCTTTGAGTTAATTGATGATATATGTTTGTAAATATAATAAAAATCATATTTTATGTGAAGGTTATGGTTGAAATTCTACTAAAAATGTAGCAAGTAACGTTAGAATTTACACTTTAATATTCTCTAACAATTTAAATATGAGATGATACAAATATAAAATATTATTATGATAAGTGCTGCAAATTGAAACTATATTTTCACATTAAAATAATTTATATTTATTTTTTAATAGAATCTTACGATTCTACAATTCGATCTTACGGTCTGATTTTGTGCATCCAAAAATCAATAAAAATAAATCAATAAAAATAAATATGTCAGATTAGCACCGAATTTCACTGTGTCTTATAAATCTGATAGTATAATAAAAATTGAAACACGTTTGTCGTCCAAAATTTTGATAAGATTAAAGTTTGAAAAAAAACTTTGATTGGACCGCAGCCGAAAGTTTTGAATTTTACGAAACCACAATGGACTGGTAATGATGTTACGAGCTCAAAACAGTGAAGAGATAATTTTGAGACAACAGAAAAACATGACAACTAATTTGGGAGGAAACATGTTTACAAGTGGAAATCAAAAATCAACTCTCTCTGTCCCCGAAAAATAATTTTATTTTCGTTAATATGTTATTCGTCCCAAAATGAGAGTAAGCTTTTTGAAATAAACTAAAACTAACATGATGTCAGTTATTTTCTTTTCTTTTGTTATAAATGAAAAATGATTAAACCTAACTAATTTCATACTCCCTCATTTCCATTATATATGTCGTTTTAGAAGTTTTTTTTCTTTTTAAAATATAAGTCGTTTTACATATATCTAGGAGAACAAATTTAATCATTTCCTATTCTATCCTTAAAAATGAAATAATTAAGAGAGAGAGAAGGAAGAGTAATTAATGAGTGTATGAGTAGTAATGGAATTTCAAACCAACATTAATTGCCTAACATTAGTATTAATGACATTTCTTAATATGTATAATCATGTCTTAAACGACTTATATAATGGAAATGAGAGAATATAATACTATGTCGGTAAATGTACAATTTTTCAAAGTGTGACTCCGATCTTGGGAAAAATGAGCAAATGATAAATGTGACAAATAAATGTTTGTGTCAAACATAATTGCGGACGGTAAATGGTACTTTTTATCGAATAAATTTAAGTGTACAAAATTTAAAACACAAATTCTATTTTTATTATTAAAAAGTGGAGTTTGGCGTGTGTCAAGTCTTACTTTTTAATAGTATAGATATAATTTATATTTGAGTTTGTATTCTAAAATTGTGTTAGTAGACTTGTCCCTTTTTGTTAGATCAAAAGTTAAAAAAAAATCATAAAATACTCTAATTTCCATTGGAAAAAAATATCATTTACAAAATATGTAAATTTTAAGATTTTTTTTTAATATTTATTTATTTTTGAAAATCTATTCTATTACAATTCAATTTCTAAGGGTACAAATTCATCCTCTAGGCCTTACGAAAAAACTTGAGAAAGAGGCCTGGAGAAACTTGGGACAAATTTACTTTTTCACGTAACACCTTAGTTGATTCTAAATCTTTTGCCTAGACTCAAATTTATAACTTTATACAATGAAGAGGATATTATATCTTTTAGATATCATCAATAAAAAAATAACTCTTTCAAATGGGACTCTTTGACGGGACAGAAGTTATAATATATATATATATATATATATATATATATATATATATATATTCTTTTTTCTCTAACCTATTTAAGAACAAGGGTCACATATTCTTTAACATCGTCATCATATATAGAGTCAGAGACTGGTGTATGTGTTAAATAAGTTCACCAGTATTTGCATTGAAAGCTTCCCCCGTCTTCGGCCTGTTTATAAATCAGAAACGTAGAGAAGTAATAAAGTTGATAACATCTTCTTCTTCTTGTCCTTCAATAATACTGTCCCTTCAAATTCAATAACTTTAGGAGAAGATCTTTATATATCCCTTTTGTTTGCTCAATTTATGATGAATTTCTTCTGTCATTATTTTTCTCGACAGCTTCTAGCTGCCTTCTGTTGATGTAAGGTCAGAGAAATAATGCCATTTATTTAGAAAATCGAGGTGGTAGACGAATTTAATTCATTTATTAAATTTAACATAAGAAAATAAAATATATTAAATTGTGGGTTTTGTGTAGCTTTCAAAACTATATTATGGGTATCTCTGTTATTTTTATATAGAGCTCTGTTTTTGTTCTTTCTTTTTCCTCCGCTGTTTTTCCATATTTAATGGATTCTTCTTCCCAAATCTTTGGAGGGTATAATAAAGAAGATAAAGAAGAAGAAGAATGTCATAGCAGTGAATCTGGGTGGACTATGTATATTGGATCCCCCATTGATGATCATAATGAAGAAGATGAAGAAAATCAAGAAGAATTTGAAGGTGATGGTGACGATAATGGCGATAGTGATGATTCAATGGTTTCTGATGCTTCTTCACGCATGGCGTTATTTAGCAGGGATAATTTAAAGGGAAAGGAAAACGAGGAGAAGAAATTATCTAATGGAAAGAAAATGGCTGTGGAAAAGAATGGATATGAAGAAAGGAAAGGGGGAGTAGCTGGTGTTGTTCCTGCTCAAAGTGGTAACAAGGGGAGGAGGAATTGGATTGGGAAGAAAAAGGGTTGAATTTTAATTTTTATTTATTTTGTTTATTTAGGGTTTGTTAGTTTTTGTAGACTAGTTAGGAGGGGAAAATGGATTGGGATTTGTCAATGTTGTATTTTGCTTTATAAATCTCTATGTAAGGGTACTCTGAAGTTTGATATTTTAATGCAAGTCACTAGATAGTACTACTAGTACATGCATTTTTAATGTATCTCTACTACTATAAGGAAAATATTATTAGCGGTAAGAATAATGATTTGTCCGAACAAAAACGTCTATTTTTGTGCCAAGTACTAGACATAGGGTCAAATTGTTCTTGAACTTGTAAATATTTACTTTTGTGCCGACTAAATATAGCAATATATTGTTCTTCAACTTATAAATATTTATAGGCCTAAATATAGATTAATATCTTGAACTTTTAACATTTTTTACTTTGAGAATTGAGTTCTCAATTTTTTTAATTAAGTGATTAAATTTTTAATTTTTTTCACTTTGAAGATTGTTTTATCAGTTTTTTCAATTAGGGGATTGAACTTTTAATTTTTTTCACTTTGGAGATTGTCTTTTCAATTTTTTCGAATTACGTATAATTGATAGCTATATGTTTGTTTAATTTATTTCTTTTTATTGAATGAAATTATATATTTCCTTCGTTCCATATTAAAAAATTGTTATTGACTTTTAAAAGTTAATTTAAAATATTTTTAATCTCAAAATTAATAAAATTTACTAAATATCAAAATTTTAATTAGTAGTACATTATACATTTTAAATATTCATCATTATGTTGATATTGGTGAATTTTTTTAAGCTGAGTTTGTAATGTCTTAAATTTTACTTTAAAAAATTAATAAATACATAATTATAAGATTATCTAAAATCATCATTACAAGATTTTAAAAGTATCAATAATCAATATAATGACGAATATTTAAAATGTATAAATGTACTAATAATTAAAATTTTGTTATTTTATAATTATAATATATTTTATTAATTTTGAGATTAACAATATTTTAAATTAACTTTCAAAAGTCAATAACAATCTTTTAATTTGGGACGAAAGAAAAAACATAATTTCATTCAATAAAAAGAAACAAATTGGACAAACACATAACTATCAATTAGACGTAAACAGAAAAAATTGAGAAGATAATCCCCAAAATGAAAAAAAAAATGTTTAATTCCCTAATTGAAAAAACTTATAAAACAATTCCCAAAGTGAAAAAAAATTAAAAATTTAATCACTTAATTGAAAAAAATGATAGTTTAATCTCCAAAGTGAAAAAACGTTAAAAGTTCAGGGTATTAATTTATATTTATGCCATATTTATATGCAAAGAAAGTCTTTGACCCGAGTTGTATTAATCAACCCATGATAACCATGAGGTTGGGAGATCGAGTCTTAATATGCCAAAAAAAAATGTGTCAGTATGTTTAAATTTTTCACTAAAATTTTAGACGATAGTATCAATAAGTAAATTTGTAATTTATGATTCTTTGAAACCAACAAACTATAGATAAAAATAAAGGAAGAAAAATATTTTCATAAGAGCCTCCTCAAATAACTAGTAAAAGGGTGTCAAATTCATGTGAGCGACGATAGTAGTATTAATTACAAAATGTAATAATTTCAAAAGTTAAATGAATCACGGTAATTTTAAATTTAAGATTAGTAAAATTTATTAAAAAATAAAGTTTTTATATTTTAATAAATAAAAGGAGTATTTTCAAATGGGAGAGTATCTATGTGTATGCAGTTTCAATAACAGGGAGACATTGATTGTCGGCTGTCGCGTTGCCGCATGAGTCACAAACTTATGCGTCATTAGGAAAAGGACTCAACCAAGCAATACAAGACCATCTTCAGTCTTGCCTGTCCTTAGATTATATGCCGATTAGGAGATTAGCATTTTAAGATGATAATTTCTCATTTGCCACTAAAATAATACGGAGTAAAATAATTTGAAAATGATAATTGAAAATAAAATTAAAAAAAACCTTACCAATATTACTAAAAGATGTTTTCCAATCAAAGGCAAAAAATGATCCACCCATGAACACTTGTAAAAACAAGAGACGGAAAGAAAAGAAAGAAAGAGTAATACATACCTTTCGGCCCCCTCGATGGATGGGTTTTAAGGAGGAGGGCGGCACTCTAAATCAATCAACAAGTTTATTGATTTCATTGAAGGGAATTAAGACAATTAGCTTAGCTAGCATTTTGGGAGAATCTATTCATTTAGTCAGTTTATAACAATATTTGTAAAGCAAGGGACAAAACTTCTACAATAGCTTCTCTCTCATGTAGTTGTTGGCCTTCCCTAACCTCCCTTTGCTGTTTCTGACCAAGTATCTTTCAGTAGAGGAAAGAAGGTGACTAGTCGCTTCTAGCGAAACTAGGAGTTCATGAGGAAGTGAGTGAATGAGCCATGTTCCAAAAAGGAGTGACTACCTTTGTTTTCTTCCCTTCCCCTAACCCTTTAAGGCCTTTGTATAGGTTGGCTGCGAGCACTTAACTGATAAAATAGAAAAGTAAGGCTTTTCTACTAAGCGAAGTTGTAAGCCTACCCTTCTTGAACCTACTTAAATAGCTTATGCTTACCAAGCCTTAGGTACTAAAATAGGCTACAACAAGCAAAACAAGTTTTTCTCCTTCGTTTGTTATGGGTTGTGCCTCACCGCATGCACTGAATGAATGAAATGAGCGGGGAATTAAGGTTTTGCACGTTGTGTCAAATTAAACCTCATGCTCCATCACTTGTGCATGCCCTTGTCAATTTCTTTGTGTTTTGGTTTTGCAACCGTACTCCCAAAGCAGAGTGTTTCACGCGTTAGTTAGGCTCATGATTTGCGTAAACTAAGAGCGAACACTCATTGTTTACGGCATGGAGTACTACGATATTTAATCCTATTCGCTCCTCATGCTTTCGGACCCCAACTTTGGTGGGGATCCTAAGAGCTACCTTCGCTTTTGACATTCCTTCGTAGATATCTAATTTTCATCCTTACAAACGAAATTTCACTCTCCTTTGTCTCACTCAAATGAATTGGTTTCGAGAACATTCCGCCAATTTTTGGCAACTTACACTTTCTACGTGATTCACTGTCTATGTGACGCCCCCAAATCTAAGCCCACACAGCCCAAACTTGAGTCGTCAAAAGACTACAACAAAATTATTACAACAAAGCACAACGTACAACAATACAGTGTATAATAATACACAACTAAGTCTTCACTATTATTGCCACACTATTTTACAACACGTGAAGACTACGACAGCTATTCCTCGGACTCTCACTCCATCCCCCGGCTAGACCCTGTTACGTTTTCATCTCCTGTTGAAAAACAATGGAACAAAAGAAAGGGTGAGCTCAAATAGCCCAGTAAGAAATATCAGGACTAAGATAATGACAAATAAATTATCATTAGTCTTCAACAGTTGAGTTCTGAATAGAATAGACTACAAGGTTTATATCAAAAACTGTAGTTAAATTCTTAAACAATGTTCAGATCAATAATAGCAACGGAATGAACAATCTATTTGAAGAAAAATGCAGACTATAATGTCCACTCGCTTCTCTTTTTAGTAAAAATATCATCAACTTTTATCATCTGAAATACCATTAGTCAAGTTAATACAACTTCACAGTTCCTGGTCATAATCATGCAGATCAACAGTTCATCTTTGCACTACGGGTCAAAGACATTCAATATAACACAACGGTCATGATTATACCAGATTCAGTCTTTGGTCATAATCATACCAATCAACAGTTCATCTTTGCACTACGGGCCAAAGAGAACATTAACCACGTGCCATAAAAGACACTGAACAGATGTATCGCCTTTAACCTAGTATATCGCCTTTAACCTATCATCTGTTCAACAATTATATCACATCTGTGCCCCCGGCCACAGATATTCACAACAGCTTGATTCTTGATGATTAATACAAATAACAGTGATACAAATGATGAACAGAAGAACAGGATAAACAATAAGTATCGGAAGTTTACTTTGTGCAGATTCAAATAATGTCCAAATTGCCAATATGATGTGGAGTGAAATTTAAAAATGATATTCAAGATCCACAGTTCAGAATAACGATTACAGTTCAATAGAAATGTTCAGAAAATAGGAATGTTCAGTTGAAATAATGAAATTCAACTATTATGGAACATATAATATTTTCAGGAATTATAGAAACAATAGTTCCATAATAAGTTTCGATTTAGGTGTATGAAAGAAAATAATATCCCTTACCGTAGCAGGTTTGATTAACAAAAGGTGAAGGGAATTAATATCTCTTACCATAGTAAGTTTGAATAATGGAAGATGAAAAAGATGGTATCCCTTATGAGTATAAAGGAAAATGATATCACTTACGAATATGGAATAAAAGTGTCATGTGATAATTCGTGTAGACAAATTATTTCCACACGAGACAAATAAAAAGGGTTATTCACCAACAGGCGATAATCCGCACCGTAAGGTTATTCCCATCAATTTGAATACGAATAGTTATTCACCAAACAGGCGATAATCCGCGCCATAAAGTTATTCCCATCAATTTGAATACGAAGAGTTATTCACCAAACAGGCGATAATCCGTGCCGTAAGGTTATTCCCAAAGATTAATAAGGAATGAATACAAAATGTTATTCACCAACAGGCGGTAAACCGCGCTGTAAGGTTATTCCCACAATTTAATACATGGAAATAATTGGCACAAGAAAGAAACGATATTATTTTCAAGAATCAAAGAATGATAATCCCTTCAAGTAAGAAAGGAAATAATATCCATTTATGATGATGAAAAGAGTGATACCCCTTACCGTAGTAAGTTAGAATATGAAAGAAGATAATATTCCTTACCACAGTAAATTTAAGAGTTTAAAATGAATGGTATTCCTTACCTTAACACGTGACTGGATATTGATTTAAATGAGGTTGATCAACCTATATATATTTTTAATAAAATTAGTAATTACCACATATAAATTTCAAAGTGTATGATAACTCGTATAATATGAACTATCAAAATTATATATATTTAACATAATTTTTGTAGTATAATATAACTACTTTAAAATAGTTTTTAAAATAATATTCCAAAATAAATCTTCCAAAGAAAGCTTTTAAAAATGAATCTTCTCAAAGAAGAGTCTTCTAAGGGAAGATTTGTGAATACCGTGAAAAATAGGAATTTATGAAATTATTACTCTTTAATAAAAGACTTACTTGAAAAATTCCTGCACTCCTTTTGACTTTCAAACAATCAAAATAACCTTACTATTCTCAGAGAAAACTCATAAAATTCTTATATAAAAATTTTATGTTTTAGGTGTGATTTTTCTATTCAGCTGAACAACCTATTTATAGGAGAAAATGAGGGTCACTGTGCGTGGTTGGTGACTGGCGTGCGCATGCCAGTGTTGAAGATTTCAGCAGCCGCCTGCTGCTGCCTTTATCACCAAACTTCAGCAATTTGCATGTTTATATTTCATGTGGCCCCCACAGAGGGTCCACATGGTTACTATTTAAAATAGTAAAAATAATTTATGTTTTTTTTTTTTTTTTTTTTTTTTTTTTTTTTTTTTATGTGGGTCTTTCATATATAATAACATAATGCTACAATATTAATTTAACAATAATGTAAGAAACACATTACAGATTATTATTAATTTAATAATTTAAATTACAGTATATTTGCTACTGTGACAATTATTAGGTTCAATAATTTTAAAAACAGTGCAGCAACAATTATTGACTCAATGATATGAAATACAGTGTAATGACAATTATTGAATCAATAATGCAAAATACTGTGTAGCAACAATAATTGAATTGATAATATAAAATATTATGCAGTGACAATTATCGATGAAATGATGCGTAACAGTTATGGTGTCAATAATATGAGACACTGTGCAATACCGTGTGCTACTGTAGAGTACCGTGTGCTACAGAAAATACCATAATTTACCGTATGCTACTATTCTTTTATCACTGGTATTTTAACAGTTAATACCGTTGACTATTTTTATTTAAAAAGGTTACTTCTGTCGTTTTCTATATCCGACAATTATTCCGTTGTGGGGTCCACAAATAATTTGTTATTTCGGCGCCGTCGTACGACACGAATATTCCCCGACCAAACGAATATTCCCCGACAAAATGAATATTGTCCGACAAAATAAAATTTGCACATAACATCCTTAACTTTTAAATTCGTCAGTTTAACCACTTACTGTTTCATGAAAAAAATATATGAAGAAAAATTAAATTTTATATTTCATAAAATTCGGGGTCTTATAGTCTATGTGCCTGTTACGCCTAGTCATTTCGTAGAACACTTGCCCCCTCCCCCACTCACGTCTATTATAGTTGCTAGCACGGAGTTAGCTGAGACTTCTTTCTCGAATTTGTCATGATCGCGTATTCGACGAAAGAGCTTTACAAGCAGTATTGCCCTTCTTCACTCACACGATATTGATGGATCAAGCTTTTTCCATTGTCCAAGATTCCCCATTGCTGCCCCGTGGGAGTCCGGGTCATGTCCAAGGACAAATTCATAGTTGAGCAAGGATGGTCAATTGACCACCCATAATTTTCTATCTTAATTTACTACTACTAAGGTATTTTTAAGAAAATATATAAATATAGAGGAATAGAGGAATAGAGGAATAGAAAAAAATATTACACACCCTAAATATTATTCCCTCCATTTTAAAATATAGGATTAGACATTTGTAAAGTTATACTTAGAGATATTCTTATATTCAAATTTGATGTGATTTATTTAATTTTTTAAAACATTAAATCTTATAATTGTAAGACCCCGAATTTTATGAAATATAAACTTTAATTTTTCTTCATATATATTTTTCTGAAACAGTAAGTGGTTAAATCGATAAAGTTTAAAGTTAAGGATGTTATGTGCAAATTTTATTTTGTCGGACAATATTCGTTTTGTCGGGGAATATTCGGGCCGTACGACGGCGCCGAAATAACAAATTATTGGTGGACCCCACAACGGAATATTTGTCGGATATAGAAAACGACAGAAGTAACATTTTTAATAAAAATAGTTAACGGTGCTAACTGTTAAAATACCGGTGATAAAAGAATAGTAGCATACGGTAATTTATGGTATTTTACTGTAGCATGCGGTACTCTACAGTAGCACACAGTATTGCACAGTGTCTCATACTATTGTTCTGATAATTGACACCGTAACTGTTACGCATCATTTCATCAATAATTGTCACTGCATAATATTTTATGTTATCAATTCAATAATTGTTGTTACACAGTATTTTGCATTATTGATTTAATAATTGTCATTACACTGTATTTTATATCATTGAGTCAATAATTGTTGCTGCACTGTTTTTAAAATTATTGAACCTAATAATTGTCACAGTTGCAAATATACTGTAATTTATATTATTAAATTAATAATAATCTGTAACGTGTTTATTACATTATTGTTGTAGCATTATTTCATTTTATATGTTGGACCCACAGGAAAAATAAAAAATTTTATTTTTCAAAAGTTACTATTCACTCCCGGAATTTACTATTCATTCCCGGAAAAGTTACTATTCACTGACGGAAGTTACTGTTCATCTCGGGAAAGTTACTGTTCATCTGCCGACAAAAGTTACTGTTCATTACTGTTCACTTTTTGAAAATTTTAAAGTAACTGTGCAAGTATTGAAAATTTTTAAAAACGTTTGCGCAGCCTCTGCTGAATTTTTTTTTTAGTTCACCTACCACGCATAGTAACCTCTTTTCTCCTATAAATAGCTTGTTCAGCTGAATAGAAAAATCACACCTAAAACATAAAATTTTTCTATAAGAATTTTATTAGTTTTCTCTGAGAATAGTAAGGCTATTTTGAGTGTTTGAAAGCCAAAAGGAGTGCAGGAATTTTTCAAGTAAGTCTTTTATTAAAGAGTAGTAATTTTATAAATTCCTATTTTTCATGGTATTCACAAATCTTCTTTTAGAAGACTCTTCTTTGAGAAGATTCATTTTTAAAAGCTTTCTTTGGAAGATTTATTTTGGAATATTATTTTTAAAACTATTTTAAAGTTGGTATTTTATACTACAAAAATTATGTTAAATATATATAATTTTGATAGTTCATAATATATGAGTTATCATACACTTTGAAGTTTACATGTTGTAATTACTAATTTTATTATAAATATATAGGTTGATCAATCTCATTTAAATCAATATCCAGTCACGTGTTAAGGTAAGAAATGTCATTTTTTTTACACTCTTGAACTTGCTACGGTAAGGGATATTATTTTCTTTCATACTCCTGAATCAAAACTTATTATGGAACTATTGCTTCTATAATTCCTGAAAATATTATATGATCCATAATAGTTGAACTTCATTATTTCAACTAAACCTTCCTATTTTCTGAATCTTTCTATTGAACTGTAACCGTTATTCTGAACTGAGAATCTTGAATAACATTTTTAAATTTCACTTCACATCATGTTGACAATTTGGACATTATTTGAATCTGCACAAAGTAAACTTCCGATACTTATTGTTTATCCTGTTTCTTCTGTTCATCAATTGTATCACTATTATTTGTACTAATCATCAAGAATCAAGCTGTTGTGAATATCTGTGGCCGGGGGCACAGATGTGATATATTTGTTGAACAGATGATAGGTTAAAGGCGATATATTAGGTTAAAGGCGATACATCTGTTCGGTGTCTTTTATGGCACGTGGTGAAAGTTCTCTTTGGCCCGTAATGCATAGATGAACTGTTGTTTGGTATGATTATGACCAAAGGCTGAATCTGGTATAATCATGACCGTTGTTGTTATATTGAAAGTTCTCTTTGGCCCGTAGTGCATAGATGAACTGTTGTTTGGTATGATTATGACCAAAGGCTGAATCTGGTATAATCATGACCGCTGGTGCTATATTGAATGTTCTCTTTGGCCCGTAATGCATAGATGAACTGTTGATTTGCATGATTATGACCAGGAACTGTGAATTTGTATTATCTTGACTAATGGTATTTCAGATGATAAAAGTTGACGATATTTTTACGAAAAAGAGAAGCGCGTGGACATTATAGTCTACATTATTCTTCTAATAGATTGCTCATTCCGCCGCTATTATTGATCTGAACATTGTTCAAGAATTTAACTGCAGTTTTTGATATACACCTTGTATTCTGTTGTATTCTATCAAGAACTCACCTGTTGAAGGCTAATGATAATTTATTCGTCATTATCTTAGTCATGATATTTCTTACTGGGCTATTTGAGCACACCCTTTTGTTCCATTATTTTTCAACAGGATATGAGAACGTAGCTGGGTCTAACCGGGGAATGGAGTGAGAGTCCGAAGGATATCTATTATAGTCTTCACGTGTTGTAAAATAGTGTGGCAATAATAGTGAAGACTTAGTTGTGTATTATTATACACGGTATTGTTGTACGTTGTGCTTTGTTGTAATAATTTTGTTGTAGTCTTTTGACGACTCAAGTTTGGGCTGTGTGGGCCTAGATTTGGGGGCGTCACAGTTGGTATCAGAGCCATATAACGAAGAGCCCCGAGCCTCTCGCTGGTGACTTCCTAGGGAAAGGGGATGCACCGAAGCCAGACTCTCCGTAGGGGACGCCTATAGTACAGGTGGCAAACTGATAGGTACCATTGTGAGGTGTTGTCCCTATAGTGGGATGAGAGTCACAGTTGGCATCAGAGCTTAGGGATATGGTCTTTAATGGAGATCTGGGGTTAGAACTAGGAGGGGAGAGACGAATAGAATCAGTCACTAGTGTGTCCTACCTAAATTAGATTTTATTATCTAATGAGTTGATTTGAATATAGGGACATGAAGTGATGAGTCAGTTTATTTGAACTAACAATTATTTTGTGACCACAGTTTAGTATGGCATCTGGAAATCAGGAGGATAACTTTGAAATGCCCGGTACGTCAATTTCGGGGACGAAATTTCATAAGGAGGGGAGGTTGTAAGACCCCGAATTTTATGAAATATAAACTTTAATTTTTCTTCATATATATTTTTCTGAAACAGTAAGTGGTTAAATCGATAAAGTTTAAAGTTAAGGATGTTATGTGCAAATTTTATTTTGTCGGACAATATTCGTTTTGTCGGGGAATATTCGGGCCGTACGACGGCGCCGAAATAACAAATTATTGGTGGACCCCACAACGGAATATTTGTCGGATATAGAAAACGACAGAAGTAACCTTTTTAATAAAAATAGTCAACGGTGCTAACTGTTAAAATACCGGTGATAAAAGAATAGTAGCATACGGTAATTTATGGTATTTTACTGTAGCATGCGGTACTCTACAGTAGCACACGGTATTGCACAGTGTCTCATACTATTGTTCTGATAATTGACACCGTAACTGTTACGCATCATTTCATCAATAATTGTCACTGCATAATATTTTATGTTATCAATTCAATAATTGTTGTTACACAGTATTTTGCATTATTGATTTAATAATTGTCATTACACTGTATTTTATATCATTGAGTCAATAATTGTTGCTGCACTGTTTTTAAAATTATTGAACCTAATAATTGTCACAGTTGCAAATATACTGTAATTTATATTATTAAATTAATAATAATCTGTAACGTGTTTATTACATTATTGTTGTAGCATTATTTCATTTTATATGTTGGACCCACAGGAAAAATAAAAAATTTTATTTTTCAAAAGTTACTATTCACTCCCGGAATTTACTATTCATTCCCGGAAAAGTTACTATTCACTGACGGAAGTTGCTGTTCATCTCGGGAAAGTTACTGTTCATCTGTCGACAAAAGTTACTGTTCATTACTGTTCACTTTTTGAAAATTTTAAAGTTACTGTGCAAAGTTACTGTGCAAGTATTGAAAATTTTTAAAAACGTTTGCGCAGCCTCTGCTGAATTTTTTTTTAGTTCACCTACCACGCATAGTAACCTCTTTTCTCCTATAAATAGCTTGTTCAGCTGAATAGAAAAATCACACCTAAAACATAAAATTTTTCTATAAGAATTTTATGAGTTTTCTCTGAGAATAGTAAGGATATTTTGAGTGTTTGAAAGCCAAAAGGAGTGCAGGAATTTTTCAAGTAAGTCTTTTATTAAAGAGTAGTAATTTTATAAATTCCTATTTTTCACGGTATTCACAAATCTTCCTTTAGAAGACTCTTCTTTGAGAAGATTCATTTTTAAAAGCTTTCTTTGGAAGATTTATTTTGAAATATTATTTTTAAAACTATTTTAAAGTTGGTATTTTATACTACAAAAATTATGTTAAATATATATAATTTTGATAGTTAATAATATATGAGTTATCATACACTTTGAAGTTTACATGTTGTAATTACTAATTTTATTATAAATATATAGGTTGATCAATCTCATTTAAATCAATATCCAGTCACGTGTTAAGGTAAGAAATGTCATTTTTTTTACACTCTTGAACTTGCTACGGTAAGGGATATTATTTTCTTTCATACTCCTGAATCGAAACTTATTATGGAACTATTGCTTCTATAATTCCTGAAAATATTATATGATCCATAATAGTTGAACTTCATTATTTCAACTGAACCTTCCTATTTTCTGAATCTTTCTATTGAACTGTAACCGTTATTCTGAACTGAGAATCTTGAATAACATTTTTAAATTTCACTCCACATCATGTTGACAATTTGGACATTATTTGAATCTGCACAAAGTAAACTTTCGATACTTATTGTTTATCCTGTTTCTTCTGTTCATCAATTGTATCACTATTATTTGTACTAATCATCAAGAATCAAGCTGTTGTGAATATCTGTGGCCGGGGGCACAGATGTGATATATTTGTTGAACAGATGATAGGTTAAAGGCGATATATTAGGTTAAAGGCGATACATCTGTTCGGTGTCTTTTATGGCACGTGGTGAAAGTTCTCTTTGGCCCGTAATGCATAGATGAACTGTTGTTTGGTATGATTATGACCAAAGGCTGAATCTGGTATAATCATGACCGTTGTTGTTATATTGAAAGTTCTCTTTGGCCCGTAGTGCATAGATGAACTGTTGTTTGGTATGATTATGACCAAAGGCTGAATCTGGTATAATCATGACCGCTGGTGCTATATTGAATGTTCTCTTTGGCCCGTAATGCATAGATGAACTGTTGATTTGCATGATTATGACCAGGAACTGTGAATTTGTATTATCTTGACTAATGGTATTTCAGATGATAAAAGTTGACGATATTTTTACGAAAAAGAGAAGCGCGTGGACATTATAGTCTACATTATTCTTCTAATAGATTGCTCATTCCGCCGCTATTATTGATCTGAACATTGTTCAAGAATTTAACTGCAGTTTTTGATATACACCTTGTATTCTGTTGTATTCTATCAAGAACTCACCTGTTGAAGGCTAATGATAATTTATTCGTCATTATCTTAGTCATGATATTTCTTACTGGGCTAGTTGAGCTCACCCTTTTGTTCCATTATTTTTCAACAGGATATGAGAACGTAGCTGGGTCTAGCCGGGGAATGGAGTGAGAGTCCGAGGGATATCTATTATAGTATTCACGTGTTGTAAAATAGTGTGGCAATAATAGTGAAGACTTAGTTGTGTATTATTATACACGGTATTGTTGTACGTTGTGCTTTGTTGTAATAATTTTGTTGTAGTATTTTGACGACTCAAGTTTGGGCTGTGTGGGCCTAGATTTGGGGGCGTCACAATAATTATTAGTACTATTATGATAGTTTACGATTTTTATAAAATGTACGATCTAAAACAAAATTAATTTATATTAGTTTTGAATTTTAAAATATCTCAATTTAACTTGAAAAAATCAATATTAATTTTATATTTTAGAATAAACAGAATATGACTTAGTACCTACTTACATTGAGAAAGATGTATTTAATGCCATTGAAAATGAAACAATTATAAAACATCAAAAAATGAGACATTGAATAATGCTTTTGTAATGATTTTTATATTGAAGAATGATTTTGTAATGAATTTTATACAATTTTGGTGAAAATTTACAATACGCGAATTTACTTTATACATATTGTCATTTTTTTTTTCATAACTAGAATTTTTTATAGTTTTTTTTAAGGGGAAAGGGGAGTATTGTACTAATTGGTCAAAAACTCGGTGGTAATTTTTTAAAATTACGATATTGACCACCCTTAATTAAATTTATGCGTTCGTCACTGTTCTTCACTGGCCGTGTCTCAGTTTGACTAATCATTTGAAAAGACCAACTAAGCATCATTAGTTTGGTCAATTTTTACCTGATAATTTCTTAATACTATGCAGGCTCATCAAATAATATACAAGAAATCCAATTTGATTTATATTTTTTTAATCAATTTATAAAACTATTAAATTTAAAATTGATATGAAATTTATCTGATTTTGAATAATACAATAATTAGAATTATGAACTATTTAAAAAAGTAATATTACATACAAAATTGTTATTTCAAAATGAAAATATATTCATATCATAATTTTAATTTTAAAAAAATTAACTAGAATATATCAAAACTAAATATAATTCTTTTTGTGGAACATGAGAGTTAGGAGTATAAGAGAGGAGAAGAAATGGAATTAAAATATAAGAGAATTAATATTTCCACAACTAAAAATATTAGATCCACAGTGTCCTTCCTCATATGAAACTAACACTTTTACTTTCTATGTAGCAGTTCCGAGTTCATTCCTCTCTCTCTTCATGGACTAGGATCTCCCTATTACAACATTCATCTAATTTTTCCAATCACATTTAGCGAGATAATTATTTTTAATGATAGTATTAAGATATAATTATTTGTGATAAATTTTATTTTATAATTAAATATAATATTTTTGACACTAAATGTGTATTAAAGAAATTCGGATGAAATATATAACAGAGGGATCCTAATCCTCTTTTTACAGTTTGATAACCTCCATTGATCCCCCCTCCAAAGTAACATCCGTTCAGTTAACTGTTACTCATGAGAGATGGGGTTCATAACTAACAGGGTGTTTACCCATTTGACAAAATTCATGGTGTATTCACACACACTCTCCCAACCTCTTCAACTTTCACTCCATCTTCCCAGTAAAAAGGTAGGATTCTTGCTGCAATAATAAAGCTTAAGGCTTTGGGCCTTTGGGGGAACTTTGGCCCAGAATATGAATCAAGCCCTTGTCTCTAAAGATGTCCTAGCCTTGCAAGAAACTAGAAAGGTTAATTAAAATATTTGGTAGGCCGAGTAACTTCTTCCCTAATTGCAACTCTAAGTATTTGAACTGCTTTGACTAATTCATACTATATCTTAAATTATAAGACTATTATTAACCTTTAAAAATTAATTTATGATATTTTTAAACTTAAAATTGAGATGACTCATTAAAAATTATAAAATAATAGAGTTTACAATAAGTAACACTTTTTAAATAATTTACAATATTCATTATCGTATTGCTTAAAATTAAAGGAAACTACGCCAATTTCGAGTTTAAAAATATCATAAGTTGACTTCAAAAAGTTAATAACGATCTTATAATATGAAACAGACAGAGTAAATATTACAATAGAAATGAAAGTTAACTATTGACTATATCATAAATTAAACCCTACAATTTAGATTACAAATTAAATTTTCATCCCCAATTCATTAAAAGCGCCATAAATTTTAAGCGAAATTAGGATGCAAATTATTTTGGTGCCTAGGGTGTGATGAGAGCAAATTATTTTGGTCATAGTGTTTGAGGATAGCAAATTATTTTTATACTTGAAGTTTATGATGATTGTAATAAAAAACAAAATTTGTGGTAGAATTCGATTTTGAACCTAAATTATAGGATTCAATTTTTGATTTAGTCTTAATTATTTTATCGCTACAAGTTATTTTGTAGAGATATACACAAATAGTTCATCATAAAATTACGTTGATATATTGAAATATATATTATTTTTATTATTAATAAAAAATTTCCATATAAAATTAAAAAAACTAGTAAAAGAGACTTGTTTTGTGAAATAGAACCAGCATTTTTTCTTGATTTTTTTTTTAATTAATTTATATTATGTTTATTGAATGAGAATAAATTATACAAAGATTACCAATAAAATTGTTATTTTATATTATTTAATAACAATATACTACGTAGGTGAATTTAGAAAATAGGCTAAAAATTGTAATTATTTAAAAAAAATTATTTATATTATATATTGCTGTTAGATGATGTAAATAATAATTCTAACGACAATATTGATATTAGACTAGTCCACGGCCTTTGGAGTTGTTTGGCGCCATCAAAAGATGAGGACGACGTGGTATTAGTTCAGCCTCGTCATCCTCTTCCTTACTTCCCAAAACCAACACTGTTAACTCGTCAGTCTTCATCTTGTTCTTCCTCAATCCCCAATTTCTAGAGGGAGAAAGTTGCAGCAATACTACTATGTCGAAGCTCCTTCGTACTTCTCACTTCACTTTCGCTGCAATTCTCTCCAGACCGATCCCTACAACCCTTCCAATTCACCTCTCCTTTCTCTTACCTCCCAATTTCTCTCTCTGCCCAAAACCCCTCATTCTCCCCAATTCCCGTCGAAATTTCTCCATTCGAGCTTTCGAGTCCGCTCCCAAAGCCAAAAACGACGGCGTTTTAGCGGAGAAAGAGGAGAAAACTGAGTCTAGGGCTGGGCTTGATGAGAATGGAAGCTTATTGGCTGGTAAAGGTGATGGGGAGGATTATCCGAGCGGCGAATTTGAATTTCAGAAGCCTGGTGGTTGGAAGAGCTTTGTGGTGAAGCTCAGAATGCTAATTGCATTCCCTTGGCAGCGTGTTAAAAAGGGTAGTGTTTTAACCATGAAATTGCGCGGCCAGGTTTGTTTTTTTCTTTATAGATTTTGTATAAATGTTTAATCTTTAATTTTCTCTTGTTTATTGTGCTAAGTAGCTTTGAACACGGTATATATGCTTATTATGTTAAAGGGTCTTTTTGGATTAGGCAATGTTAATTATTTTACTAGGCAATGTTGAATGTTTTTTTTGGGACTTGCATAGTACTCTCTGTCTCAATATGAAAGTCTGTTTTTGAAATTAATGTATTATATCTCAATTCTTATTTTTGATGTTGACAGTTAATTATGTGAAAAAATAAAACTTTCGTTGAAAACTTAGACTTTTAAAATTCAATTTTGGAAAAAGTGTTATGAACAATGTTGTTCACTAGAACGAAAACAAGTTGTGTGGTTAATATTAATGCTCTTTCTGCAAGAAGGACTGAAAATAAGTAACAATGAGCTCTAGCTCTAGTGATAACACTCTCATCCTTTAGCGGGGATGTGCAGAAAAGATCGAATCCCGTTAGTCTATATATACTGTGTGGAAATTTCTTCTACAAATTTTCTCTTTTCTTCTTTTGTAGAAAAACTTTCTTGGAAGTCGGATTAGGCTGATAGAACAGACATTCTTTACTTTCTTTCTCTCTGTATTTGCTCACCCTTCTACGGTCTCTAAGGTTGTTATTTGTTGAAAAGTTTTATGAAAGAAAAGAACACGAAACAACTGCAAGCTATTTACCCATGATGTGAAGTGTTAGATTCTCATGAATTCAGAGCCTCAGCATCGTGAAAAATTCCAATTCAGTGACTCATTATTGTGTCATCCCTGCATTGATATCGTTAAAGATAATTGGATTCAGTTCTGTTCATTGATTTCTATTGCATTATGTACTTCTATCAGAATGCCATTAGTCTGCATTTCTTTGGAAATCTTTGAAAGTTGAATCTGCTTAAGCCGTCTATTTCACTGACAAAAATAATAACTTGTTTCTAGTTTTTGGTGTGTTAATTGCTAATTTCTCTTGACATTATTTGTCTGGTTTGATATTTTTTTTAGTTGATATTGAGTTGAAAATTCTATTACATTTTTGTCTTCAGATATCTGATCAGCTGAAGAGCCGTTTCTCTTCAGGATTATCTCTACCTCAAATTTGTGAAAACTTCACAAAAGCAGCATATGATCCTCGTATATCTGGTATCTATCTGCACATTGAACCTCTGAATTGTGGATGGGGTAAAGTCGAAGAAATCCGTCGCCATATTTTGGATTTTAAGAAATCAGGTATTGTTCTTCCCCTAGTTTTTGTTTGGGTGGGTTTAAAATATACCTAAAGTGTATCCTTCTCTAAATTTAAGATTGACAAATTGTAAGTTAAAAAGGAATGAATTCTGGAATTAGAGCTGATAATTTTAAACTACATCCATCACATTCTGCATATATTTACACAAATGAAATTATGAATTTCTTGTGCAATTGGAACTAGAAAGTCTGTAGTTGGGTGCTTGTCCATAGGTGCTTCTGCTTCACAACTTCCTTGAGTGTTAGATAATTACATATTTACATGCAAACACACGAACCTAGATGGGTTCAATGGCTGTTGTCCATAGCCCAAGTTGGCAGTTCTAATAACATCTCTTCTTGTTTGGTTTTGTGGGCGGGGTCTTGTGGAGGTTTTGGGGGAGCTTGAGTAATGGATCCTGTGTCACAATTGTAGTGATGGGGGTTTGGATCTTACTTTAAATAGTGGTCGCAGTGACCCAGGACTAAGAGAATGTTAAGATATGGTTACGGCTATAGGAGACATTAATTTCTATTTCAGTTCACACCTCACCTAATTGTGAACTGTATTCACTGCATACTAAAAGTACAACTTCAGTCACTTCCAGTCCATCAAACCCATTGTTTTAACATAATTTATATGTAGTTTTTTCTTTCAAGTTTCAAGTCACTAAATTCAACTCTTTAAAACTTTTAGCGCAATGCAATCAGTGACAATATATGTTTTCTTTTTAATTAATTAAAAAAAACATATAATGTTCTGAATAAAACATATCCATGGATTATAAACTTAGTCTCCAAGTCAATGTACAAAATTTACCTATAAAAAACTTATCTTGTATGTAAATTTTCTTTTTACGGTAATATGTACATAGTATGTTATTGATGCTTGTTTTGAATTAGATCTATGTAGATATAAATATAGAGGGAAAAATACATTGGTTGAAGGAATATAGGCAATAAAAGACTTATCTTATTTTGTTTCATCATATCATTTTATCTTAAACTTAAAAGATGTGGTTTATCTAATGGTCTTGAATGTATGTAGCTTCTTAGAAAGGTACTTAAGTTAACAATTATCACTTTCATGTTGTGAGGATATTATGTCTGTTGATTTCACTATAATTAATTAAGTTGTTCAGATTCAGGCCTTTGTTGTCATCTGATAAAATTACTTCCAAATTTCTTGCATTTCCATTAACACCGGTGACTTTGGTACTTGTAGGAAAATTCATAGTGTGTTATGTCCCTGCATGTGGAGAGAAAGAGTATTACCTTGGCTGTGCTTGTGAAGAGCTATATGCCCCTCCAAGCGCCTACTTTGCTTTGTATGGTTTCAGTGTTCAAGCATCATTTCTTGGAGGTAAGTTGTTTTCTCTTGTTTCCAGGATGCTTCCATAAGCACGTTGCACATGTATAGATAATAGCATGTGTGTGGAGCATGGAACAATCTATTATCTTGTAAAGAAAGTACAGATGCAAATTCAATACCATCAAGGTGTTTAATTATTTAGTACACACTATGAATGTGGTAAGGATCTATGGTACTTAAACTATGCCTTACTATCAGTTTAAGCTTCTGCATTCATAGTTTGCTAGCTTGGTTTTAGAGCATGTTTCTCTTAATGGTGTTTATAAATAATTGTTCCAAAAACTTCATTGTAGTCTCTAGCAAGCGGCAATTTACGTTGCAACAGAATTTGCTCTCATGGAAGTGTGACTCTGAAATAATTTTGACTGTCCACTTCTAATGAATTTTAAACAGTTAGATCAATGCTGCCTTGCAATACATTCAAGGTTTAAGAGTTCTGAGTAGCCCTCTCTCTCACGAGTGAGCAACTTGCGCTCATAAATTCCAATTATCAGGGTAATCTCAATATTTGCAATCAAGACTTTGCTTGCTTCAATAGATGTAAAGCCTCCAACCAAAATCATTTACCACTGTTAATTGAAACTGTTGACTCAATCAAAATTTAACCTTTAAGAAAGGTTATTTGTTTAACGTGGCATTGGAGTATCTGGTTTCTAAGAAATTCATATCTTTCACCATGTAGACAATTATTGTTATATGCACAGGCTTTACAACTCCTCAGTAGAGTTTGGCATGCATGAGTGAGTGTGTACTTAAGTTACACTCTTTCTACCAGCTTAAAATTTTGGAGAAACTTACACTTGGAAAAATAAAATATTTTTTTCCACTTGTTAATTAACCTTATAAATGGCTTATTCTTGAATTAGATTCATTACTATAAATGCATTATTAATATTTTATATTTAAGTGGGATAGATAGTCAAACATTTGGATTTGACTAAAGTTGCATAAAATATATTTCATATGACTTTCTCTAAATTATTACCATTAGAATCGACCGGGCTAGAAGGCACTGGAGAAGGAGGATCAGGGTCAAAGCAGAGCTGTTGTGGTAGCGTAGGAGCAGTCTTGTCCTTGTCTCTTCGAGAATAGGTCTTCAACACAAGCTTATCCAAATTGTCATGTGATTCCTAAGAATGATTACTAGAGACTACAGGAGAAATGATATGAAGAATAACAAAACTAGGTTCAACAACCATCAACTCCTCAATATTAGTGTGATTCTCCCTCTGAGGAATAGATGAAGAAAGATAGAAAGATTCTGATTTACAGAAGGTAACATCATGAGTAACACAAACTCGGTTGGAAGGAGGATGATAACACTTGTATCCTTTTTGAGTAGGAGAGTACCCAATAAAAACACATCGAAGGGATTTAGGGTCAAGTTTACCACGAGTAGGATTTTTATCATGAACATAGCGCACGCATCCAAAAACTAGCAGAGAAAGTGAAGGACTCGAAAAACGTGGAAGGAGAGATATGGGGTTGTGGTTTTTAAGAACCCGAGTAGGGAGCTGATTAATTATAAAAGTAGCAATAAGGGCAGCATCTCCCCAGAGAGATTTAGGTGTATGCATAGTGAACATAAGTGTGCGGGCAATCTCAAGCAAATGACGTTTTTTTCTTTCTGCTACCCCATTTTGTTCAGGAATTTTCACACATGATGTTTGAAGGATAGTGCCATATTAGTAAGATAAGACTCAAAAGCACCATCAACATATTCACGGACATTGTCACTATGTAAAATTTTTATTTTGGCATCAAAGTGGGTTTGTATCATTTTGTGAAACTCTTGAAAAAAAGAAAAATCTTCATTTTTTGAATGAAGAAGATAGAGTCAAGTAGTATGAGAATAACAATCAATAAAACTAACAAACCAACGATGACCCCACACATCAGTATGAATAACAACAAAAGATTCAGAATGATGTTTATTAATTGCAGAATAATTTGACCGTTTGTGTTTGCCTAGTTCAGAAGGCTAACAAAGAAATTGATTTTTATTATATTGCTTTGTAAAATGTGGAAATAAAGATTCTAAAACACCAAAAGAACGATGTCCCAGACGGCGATGCCATTGATGGAGGGAAACCAAACTAGAATCAAGGACAAATTGAAGAGCTTGAGTAGTAGTCCCATTCGAATCCAAAGGCACACTAGATTGAGGAACATCTAGATAGTAGAGACCACCAACTGCACTACCACTGCCAATTTTTTGCCTCGTTACCAAGTCTTGAAAAACATAGTGAGAAGAAAAGAATGCGACTGAACAATTTTGAGATTTAACTAGACGTTGAACATATAACAGATTGGCCGTAAATGAAGGAACATGAAGAACAAAGGATAAAGATATGGTCGGAGTACAAACAACTAAATCTCTTCCCGTGATGGGTGAGAGAGACCCATCAGCCTCTAGGACCTTATCTTTACCGGAACACGGTGTATAAGAGTCGATTTTAAAGACTCCGTCACATGCTTTGAAGCACCAGAGTCAATAATCCAAGTTGAACATGCGGCTGAAACACTAAAGGCGTGAAAAAGTATGTCTGATTGAGCATAGTGAGAGGAGGCACTAGGAGCACTAGAAGCAGAAGGGGAATAATTGGACATAAGAGTTCGAAATTCGACTATTTCCTCAGGAGTAAGAGCGTTATTAACAATATTGATTATGCCATATTAAATAACAAGTGCAACAAGAATATCCAAGAAAAAAATTCAACCAGGATGCCAAAACTTGCAGTACTTTTGACAAAATCACTTCCAATGACTGAACAATCAGTAACACTAAATAATAGAGGCTAATATACCTGATTACAGTAATTTCGCTGCAACAAATAAATGAAAACGTTCCAAACAACGAGAAGTTGAGAAAATCCAGGTGCACAACTACTGCACGTGTTGAGGGAAGAGAGATGCGTCTACCGGAACAATCGTCGCCAGAAAAAAGTGTCTCACTTGTCGGCCCGTGAAGGTGCTGCTTCCTTGATCATGGTCGCCCGGTGGAGACGATCATGATAATGACTTCAAAAGTCTGATTTTGACTCAAGTTGTTGGTTGTTCTGAGAAAAAACTCAGATTTTGACCAAGTTTTTTATGAAACTATGTTGCTTAGGATTGAATAAGCGGATCAGGCTCTGATACAATGTAGAAACTAATATTATGTTAGAGAGAAAAGTCTAAAAATGGTGAATGAGAGGTAATTTCCTTCTCATCATATCATTGTATTTATACTACCAATTGGTTATAATTAAGGAGTAACAATCCAGGCTAAAATTAAGCTAGGCCCCAATCATAGTTGTCCTGGTGTTGCCTATATGACGACTAGGCATTCTGGTGCTATAGAAGGACAAGACAATATCTTGGATGCCAAATCGCCAAGACTCGTGCCTTGGTAGCTGGTCCAAGTTAAGTGATTAAGTCATTTTGTATTCATGACTTATCATAACTCATGGACTAGTCCATGGTGTAATTTTATTACTTATTAGACTTGTGATGAGTGTTGACTTGGTTGATTCTTTATTTTTTACGTACAATTTGTTGACTTGTTCTACTAGTTTTCAATGCCAAGTGTTTTATTGTTGAGTTTTGATTGTTAAGTATTCATATAATTGTGTTTTTAATTATATTTCATAGCGTTAGTGATTATATTTTGAGTTTTAACATGTATACAATTTTATTGTCCAATATACTTTTGAAGTAAAATAAATAATGTATAAATTGTACATTGTTAACAACTTGTCATCATATGGATGCTTTGTCGCCTAGGCATCCTAGTGGTCAACTACCGCCGTGCGCCGTGATAATTATGGCTACAATCAAGCTATACATTCCTAAATTAGCTATTTCCCAACTTAGATGTAATTAGCTATAATTAGGCTATCTATTTACAATTCTAACAATTGTAATTAGGCTATTTATTTTAAATTCTAACATTAACTAATAAAAAAACTCCCGCAACCTAGGGCACTACCACAACTTTGAACTGTGTCTTGTATTGACCATATGAGAAATGGGGTCTTCTTCCTATCTAATACCTCTCCGAGGCACAAACATATCAAATTGCTCACTATTCCACATAACTGAGAATTTGGGCTAGTGGCACATAAAACACATGTGCTTCTAAAAGAAAGAGATACACTTACTTGATGTTACTTGATGTTGTGCATGGATATAGCATTTTTATACAATTGTAAGACTTACTATTACATTTTATGTATTTTTTTTTTATAAAAGAAGAAGATTTAATTAGAATGAAGATAGATATACAGTGCAAAGGGAGGACAAGACAATTCATTCACACAAGAAAAACTAAAAGAGAATAGAAGTGGAAAAGTTATTTATTCTGGTAGGTTTTTATCGTGCATACAATTGCGTAATCTAACTACTCCATCTATTTTAAAATTAGAGATATAATTTGACTTTTGAGGTCAAACGATGACATATTAAACTTTAAATTGATGTAAATTTATTTAATTTTAGTTTATACAATTATTATAATTGTATAGTACATAACAAAAATTATAAATAACAAAATTTCAATATAAACTTTTATGAGTCATATTAATTTTGAAGTATAATGTGCCGTTGTTTGATCTCAAAAGTTAAATTATATCTCTAATTTTGAAACAGAAGGAGTATATTATTATCAAGAAACGAAATAGGTCTCACTTTTAACTAACCTAAAGCTCCTTTTAGTCCAAGTAACAAGATTTTTATCTAAAACTATAATAATAAATTGGTAGTCAGAAGTTGTGAGATGTTAATTTAACGAAGAAAAGTAGTGTAATAGGTTGTGTTATATCCATATACGCCTTGGTATAATTAGATATTTATCTGTTCTTTGATTCTTGGATGATTATGTGATCAATCCATATGATATATTCTTGCAATATAACCACAATGGCATGTTATTGTAAACATGACACTACATATTGTATGGTTTGGTTATATGATGATATCAGTTGTTGTTTGAGCCATGGTTAGACCTAATAAGTCAATTAGATATTTATCTGTTCTTTGATTCTTGGATGATTATGTGATCAATCCATATGATATATTCTTGCAATATAACCACAATGGCATGTTATTGTAAACATGACACTACATATTGTATGGTTTGGTTATATGATGATATCAGTTGTTGTTTGAGCCATGGTTAGACCTAATAAGTCAGCAACGAGTGAACTCTTGCCATTCAAAATAGGTGGACAGTTTACTGACTATGTTGGGATTTTGTGTATGTTGCTAAATGATTACATTGGGAGTAAAATCTATTTTTCTTATTCTCCCTCCGGCCCATAATGAGACGTCTCATTTACACTTTTTTCACAAATTTAGTAAAACAAAAGTAGAGAAAAGAGTATAAATCAGTTTCCATTTTAACCACGATGGACCCCACATAAGTATACTTAATATTCTTTCTTTTTCTTAAAAGTAGCGGACCTCACTTGAGTACTTTTGAGGATAAAATATACTTTATAAATAACATTTTATATTTGAATTGTGTACTGTAGATATCTTTTGTGAGTCAAAATTTTCTTGTACTCTAGTCATATTTTGTGGGATGGAGGGATTAAATATATATGTAGATATGTATGATTATATTGTATATGTTATTATTTTTATGCACACATATTTTATATTCCCTCTTTATCAGGATAAAAATCCTTATTATTATTTTAGGTAGTCCCAAGTTAAATATCTACTTACCTTAAATAATCTATTTTTTACAATAATTTGTTTATAATATCCTTAGTATTAATTGTTATATTTTTATTCTCTATGCACATTTATGAAGTATCACTAGTCATGTGCAAAAAACTATACAATTAAATAAGAATTTAAATATGGATAATCTTGTTATTTTATCATCTTTCTTAATATGCGCAAAAAGTTAACCAGGACTTTTATCCTTGAACGGAGGGAGTATATATGTATATACATATATTTAGAAATGTATAAACCTGAAAACTTAATAAGCTCGTGATTCCTTTTTAACTGCAGCGGAGTGCCATCAAACATTGTTTTGCAGGTGTTTTCGAGAAAGTTGGGATTGAGCCACAAGTGCAGAGGATTGGTAAATATAAGAGTGCCGGTGATCAACTTACACGGAACAATATTTCTGAAGAAAATCGTGAGATGCTAACTACATTGCTTGATAATATCAATGAGCATTGGTTGGACAAAGTTTCTCTAGTGAAAGGTGAGTTTTGGTACTAAGTTGTTTGGTTTTAGTGTTAGTATCAAACACAGTAATTGCGAATCTGATTTTTGTCTACAGGAAAGAAACGAGAAGATATTGAGAGTTTCATTAATGAAGGAGTTTACCAAATTGATAGGCTTAAAGCAGATGGTTGGATAACAGATATAAAATATGATGACGAGGTAAAACTATTATCTCCAAGCCACTGAGAGTTGCACAAATGACATTTATTTATATTTAACTATTTATGGTCATTTAGATATACATATAGTTAGACAACACTTGATTAATTGATAGTCTCCCTTATTCTGCATATTTCAGTCTTTAATTTTTAGTAATTTAAGATGGATAAAACAGCTGATGTAGAAATTTCTAGTGCTATCGTCTCAATAACATCTTGTGAAGTCCTGAGTTCTTACCTTATTCTTATGATTGTTATTATGCTTGCTACTTATGAAATTGAAATATAAACGTTTCAGATACAACTCTGTGTGTGTGTGGGTGCGCATTTCTTTTTGTTATCCAACACTGGTCTTTACTGTTTGTGTAAAAGATGCATCTTATATGATGATAGATAGCAAAATGGTGAGTCCTACTAAAAATTAGAGGTGTGTAATTGTAGTGACTTTTGCACCAGGCGGTAATGTAGTCACGGCTAAATCAATACCAGTTTTGTTTTTCACATGCTTACAAGGAATAATCTGATGCATGTGAATCAGGGCCATGACAAAGTAAAATTTTAATAATAGCTAATACTAGATATTACCAAAAAGATTAATATGTTGGCAAAATAGCATGACCCATGGATGAATATACATAATCTACATAATGTGGTGGTCACAATATCGTGCCTCGGACACCCTTGTGCCTTGGGCTTAATCCCAAAAATCCGCCCCTTAACATTGGCACTATGCCTTAACAAAGCGAAGCCTCAACTCATGCCTAGGTGCGCGCCTTTAACCACAGTGATGGATAGGAACGATGTATCCAGAAACAGCACATTCTGCTACCTTGGTTCTATTATTGATAGAGAAGGGTGATTGACGAGGATTTTATCCATAGGATTATAGACGGATGGCTGATATGGAAAGGTGCCTTGGGGATACTGTGCAATAGACAAATCCCCATTAAATTGAAGGGGAAATTTTATAAAAATGCAGTGAGGCCAGCTATATGCTTTATGGTTTGGAGTGTTGGGCAGTAAAGAAATAACATGCACACTAAATGAGTGTAGTGGAAATGCACATGCTTAGAGGGCCACACAGGAAAGGATAAATTATTCAGTGAAGATATTAGTAGTAAGGTGGAGGTGGCACTGATCGAAAAGAAGATGAGAGAGAATAAGTTGAGATGGTTTGGACACATTGAGCATTGACCTAAAAATGCACCATGTGGAAGAGTGATTTGTTACAAATAGAGGGAGCAAAGCAAGGGAGAGGGAGACCAAAACTTACGTGGGTAGAAGTATTTGAGAAGGATAGGTATGCAAGAGGAGTCACACGGACATGACCCTAGATGTGGTGGTATGTCAACAAAGGATTCATATACATGGCCCAAAATTGTTTGGCAATAAGCTTTGTTGAGTTAATTTGAGCAGCTTGCATATCACTTCAATTCTAGGTTATTTAATATTATGGTCTAAAGTATACTTCCTTTGTTTCAAAATCTACGATCAACTTACTAAAAATGTTAAATTTAAGGTGATAACTTATCCTCCTGATAGATGAGGCATTCACTTGTATATTTATACTTTTAAAGTCAATTTGATCATAAATTTTGGAGCAAAACTTAAATCATTTTGCTCTTCTATTTTGGGTTGGAGCAAGTATAATGTTTTCCCAGGAACTCTCTCTCTCATTTACCTTTTTTTGCTAATATTTTTTCTCCTTTTACTTTCAGTCTTTCACTCTTATAAGGTCCAATATTGATTTCCTTGCCATGATGTTTAATCAGCTTTATTATCCATGTTTACTGACTTGTCATTATTGATTGACTTTTATCACGATCATTAGCTTTTGGGAAGAGTGTTTCTCGTTATTCATGCAAGATTGACATTGTGATTTGTTTATTAATTTAGAAGTCTTGCTAGTAATTCGTAACCTTTTCAGATTACGTCTATGCTGAAAGAAAGGTTGGGACTTCTGAAGGATAAAAACCTTCCAACAGTTGACTACAGGTTGTCCTTTTTTCTTCTTCTCTTCCCTTTTCTCCCGTGGGTCCATAAGCATGCCTATTTTATATCTTCATGACACAACTATTCTCTTTTAGTTTTCTGATAAGAAATAACATCTCATTTTATTTCCTTACCTCTAATCAAATTAGCATTTATGATTATTAATTTTCCATATCAATTAATGTGTTCAATGCTCTAGCATGATATTTGAATGCAAGAAGATACCAACTATATTTATAGGTATGAATTTATTAGTCTTTTTCTGTATCTGATCCATGTCTTTCTAATTTATTGGACAATTATACGCGTATGAATTGACATGAAAATTCAACAAGGTATGAAATTATTTCAAAAAACTGTATGTTTAAATGGGTGAGCATAAATCTGCATTTCTTCAGGGATGTAATATATTTGAGTCGAGTCATACTATGGATTCTTGAATTTAAGGTTCTTATTGCTTGTAGCTACTCGAGTTCAAGTTGAGCGAACTCCTGAGGGTTTGAAACCTATAGCTTAGGAGATAAGTGTCATATAGCTTTTGTGTTATGTCTGAGTATGCCTATATAACTAAACATACAATATAGTTTGTATTTGACCAAGCTAAAAGAGTTAAGTCGATCTTCGATGAGCCAACTCAAGTTGTTGACTTCGATCATTCGAGTCTAACATTAGATTAAATTTGATTATTTAACTCACTTGTTAAGTTTAGTTGACTTTGGAGCAGCATGATTCGTTTACTGTCGATTTCTGTTTGTAAGTTCTTCTATTATTGCCCTTGCCCAACGCAAACCCCCTTAATTTTCTTGAATTTATTAATATTAATGCCTGTTCTCAATTTGGATATATTGGACTTAATTTGGTTTTGTGATGTCAAATGAGCTAGTACTTTGTTGTCTAAATTTTCGTATCATTAGTAAAGTTTACTCTCTTCCTCTCGCATTCTAGTTGTTGCTTATCGCTTATAAACAATTATTTAATCTAAATACAGGAAGTATTCACGGGTAAGGAAATGGACTCTTGGTTTATCAGGTGGCAAAGACCAAATTGCTGTAATTAGAGCATCTGGAAGCATTAGTCGTGTACGGGGTCCATTTAGTACACCTGGTTCGGGGATAATTGCTGAGCAATTCATTGAGAAGATTCGTAGTGTAAGAGGTATGTTCCATCTATGGTATTAACAAACTAATGGAACTATAGTTTTTCTTATTTTAGTCATGGAAGAGTTGTGTAAGTTCTAGTTATATTTTCCCTGCATTGAGCTGGCTACATTCATCTATCCTGTTGCATGTAAGCTCTAGTTACACCGACCTTGTTTAAGTTAAGGTCATGGGAAAGGCGTGGAAGTTGTACTTTACACCCTCTTCTGTTTAAAGAGTAAGGTATTTACTTACTGAGTATATTGGTTACATTCGACCACTATAGATAATATGATGTTAATGCATTGTTTGCATCTCTAACCTCACATCCCTTATTTATTTTGATCTTCTTGATTCACTCACTATTTCTCAGTTCTTGAATAGACGTACTTAGACCTTCTGTTGTTGGTCTTTTTACATTTACTTGGCCATCGTTCAATGCTCCATTTTCCTCATCTATTCTTCTCTGGTTAATTTGGGATCTCTTTCCAGATTCCAAAAGGTACAAGGCTGTTATAATCCGGATTGATAGTCCTGGAGGTGATGCTCTGGCTTCTGATTTGTAAGTGCAACTTTATAGTTTCTCTTTTATGCTTCAGTTATGTTTTTGTTTTCATTTACTGAAAAAGGAAATATTCAACAGTTTTAATCAATTCATCAGTTATGTACGATTTAATTAGTATTACATCTTTTTTTAAATCATATTTTGGGGGGTTTTGGGGGAGGGAGGGGGGAATAGGGAAGTTTTATGAGTCGCTGTGTCTTAATGATTTTTTTGCATCATTAAGGTAAACTTCTTGTGTTATGATGTCACTTTGTATTTAATTATGATGATATAAGCTGACATGAAAGTGTGGTTTTTGGTTTGTCAATATATGCTTCTGAAATGGCAAACCAGGTAGATTTTTGCGGTGTCTGTTGACATGTGTGGAGAGCCTTTGAGATAGTTCTGTTCTGTTCCACATTAACGATTGACTAGAAGAAAGACTTGTTAAGTTCAAAAATGAAGCGGATTCACATTATCTATCGATTTAAAGAAAGAGGGTTATAACTTGAATTAAGCAAAGAATAGACAAGGCTCTATTTTTTTTGCTGCCTAGCACAATAACATAGCTTCTTGGCTTGGACCTATTGAGGGCCTGAGTTCGAGATCAACTCTTCGCTATATATTTTTGTTTCTTTGAATAAAAAGCTTTGTTTATAATATTCATAATGTTCCTACTCTTTTTTATATATCACGTGACTGCTCTATGCTGCTTGAATATTGCTTCAAGCCTTCAAGTCCCACACTAGAGGTTTTTAGAGAGTTAATACTGAATTGTTTACTCTATAGCCCTATTTGCACAATTTTCTAAAAGAGTGACATGTGTAGTTTATAATTTGAGATTTGGAAGCTTTTTGTGGGCTAGGTAAACTTTATATTTGTATCTATTAGCATTCTAATATTACTGTAGTTGCTTTTCAACCAATTCTCTGTCATCTTATCTTTGAGATGCACCAAAGGGGTGAGTTTAAAATTTTAACTCTTGTGCTACTTTAAATTGGTTTTAATTTTTGCCTGTAAAGTTTAGAACATTTTTACAAAACGGACACTAATACATACACTACAACCGGTCACTACATATGGGGTATCAAGCCTCACTTTTTAATGGTTGAGATACATGTAGTGAAAAATGTAGTGACCGGTTGTAGTGTCCTTAGACTAATTCTTACAAAACAGTCAACGCAAGATTTTTAAATTGAAATGAATATTCATCCAAAATATTTTGTTTCCTGAGACGAGCACATTCTTGTAGATTCAGCTAATGAAGTTTTAAGATTTTTTTCCTTTTTTATTTTCTTTGTGGATGGAAATTTCTATTTTAGCTATGGATTTAATTTGTGTTTCTCAATAAAAGAAAATAGTTTAAAATTCTCTATAAAAGAAAATAATTTGAAACTTAAAAAGAGAAACATTGAGAAGATAGTATGGAACATTTTAGTATAATCTTGCAGTAAATTGACTGTCTTGGATGTTTATGATGTGCAGAATGTGGAGGGAAATCAGACTTCTTGCTGCCTCTAAACCTGTCATTGCATCAATGGCTGATGTTGCAGCTAGTGGAGGATACTATATGGCAATGGCAGCAGGGACTATTGTTTCTGAGAATCTTACCTTGACGGGTTCTATTGGGGTGGTCACAGGTAACCACAGTTTCCTGTGAACACTAAGCTTTCTCTTGAATAACCAATGAGCTAATAGTGAAATGCAACATTCTTGCATCAGTAGGTTTGGAAAATTAAAACGAGAAAGAACAGATCATCAATCAACAAGAGAAATGAGTATTTAATTGGTGTAGTTTTACACAGTAAGGTTTGGCACCTGCCTTGCTTATCTTTTCCATGACTCACTGCCTCAAAAACCTTCTGGAAAATTTCTAGCTAAAAAAATTAAGTAAACAAACTAAAGTGGGATACTGGGATCACAGTGTGTCCATGTTTTTCAATACATTTATTTTTGGTGGATATTTTCTCCTCCTATTCTGCTTCTGCATGACTTCTCTCTCTCTCCCTCCCTCTCTCCCCCCCCCCCCCCCCCCCCCCCCCACCCCCCTGTTTTTGATTTTTGTTGTGGTAAGAAGGGGTTAGGGCCTGTAAACTGAGAAAAAAAAACCTGTTCGATTTTGTTTAGTCAATATGCATTGACGATTTGAATTTTTTGCTTGTAGGAAAGTTTAATTTGGGGAAATTATATGAGAAGATAGGTTTCAATAAGGAAATTCTATCAAGGGGAAGATATGCGGATCTTACTGTAGCTGATCAGCGACCATTTAGGTGAGAACCACCCTATTGTGTTACTAGGTATTAAAAATTTATGGATATGGAAAATGAAATGAGTGAATTTCCTCAATTAGTTGATGTATGATAGGATTCATCAACTAGTCCTGCCTCCACCATGGTGTCATCAAGGTCAACGTGGACTATCAATGGATCAGACTTTAATATGTCCCAATCTGAAATCTAATCCATTTATTTGGATATCGATATAATATGTTTGATCTGATAATTCAGTAATGTGATTATCTAATGGATCGAGTATGGATAAGGATGGATCCGATCTGTTTAAAAATACTTAACTATGTTGAAAATAAATCATTTATATTAGATATACATCATTGCAATAAAATGTATGTAATTATCTATCTATTATATAATGGGAGAGAGGGGGCTGTTGACATCATTTCTGATGTCATCAAGAGGTTGCGTCACAATTTTTTCTCCTTGTCCCTACAAGTTTGGTTAAAAATACGATTTTATCCACCATATATATATATTTTTAAATCTTCTATTTTATCCTCAAATGTGATGAAATTCTTATTATATTCTCGTGGAAATTGCACATATAGCGCTTCACAGGGACTAGATATAATAAATACTCCCTCTATTCCACAAATTTCCCATTTGCCAAAAAAAAAAAAAAAAAAAAAAAAAAAAGAAGCCCCATTTCTTTTTATGGTACTATTAAATTGTGGAGAAAGAAAAAGGGGAAGATTCTTATTGTTTTTGTATCTTACAATGTACACTAGAGCCTTTGTATAGGCTTAAGGTTGTAGTACATTTGGAAAGTAAATCAATCATCCTTTAATTATTCAATCCCTCTTATTATGCAATCCTCAAATCATGCAATTAGATTAATATTCTAGAATCCTCTAGAATATCTACTTACACTACCCTTCAAGCTGGAGCTGTATATCAATCATGCCTAGCTTGTTGCAAATATATGTAATTCTAGTAGCTCCCAAGGCTTTGGTGAACACATCATCAAGTTGTTCGCCAGTCTTAACATGGCTTGTGGATATAATTCCTTCGTGTATCTTTTCACGAACAAAGTCGCAATCCACTTCTATGAGTTTAGTCCTTTCATGAAACACCGGATTAGAAGAAATGTGAAGAGATGTCTCATTATCACACCAAAGTTGGATAGGTACCGACATGTTGAATCCTAGTTCGGTTAATAAATGCTTCATCCAAATCAATTCACACAAAACATGAACTATTGCTCTATATTTTGATTTCGCTCTAGACCTATACACAACATTCTTCTTCTTACTCTTCCATGCTACGAGATTTCCTCCAACAAATGGGTGTGTTAGTTGGTTTACATCCTAATAATCCAGTCTCCAAAAGATCTAAAATATATTTTCTTTTAGACAAGAATATACCCTTAGCCACTTCAATGCCCAAAAAATATCGCAGCTTTTCCAAATCCTTAAATGTCAAACTTTCGCATCAAGGACTTTTAAGGCACTAATACTTTATTTATCATCCCCTGTAATTACAATATCATCTACATAAACTAGTAAGATTTGGTCCGCTGAAGTCTCCCAATGAAACATCGAATGATCACTAACACGCCTTGATAAACCAAACTCAACAACCACCCTTGTAAATTTGCCAAACCAAGCCCGTAGAGTCTTTTTCAATCCATACCAAGATTTCTTTAGCTTACATACCAAACCAGACTTCCTTTTAGCAACGAACCCTGGAGGTTTCTTTATGTACACAACCTTAAGTATATCACGATGGAGAAATATATTTTTAACATTTAACTGATGTAAGGGCCAGGGATAAGAAGGTGCCAGAGAAATCAACAAACACACATAAAGCCATTTTTTCAACAGGAGAGAATGTCTTAGAATAATTAATGCAATAAATCTGAGCATATCGACAACCGGTCGAGCTTTTTAAGCGAGCAAGAGATCCATCAAGATTCACCAACTGTGTAAAACCCATTTGCATCCAACTATGGATGCGTGAGGAGGTAGCACAACTGAATCCCAAGTATCATTTTTCTCCAAAGCCATCATTTTGTCCACCACTGCTGCTTTCCAACTAGGATGAGATAATGCTTCTGTGATAGTCTTAGGTATAGAATGAGCTGAAATAATAGATAAACAAGTAAGATAGGAAGAAGATACACCAGAATAAGACAAGGAAGCTCAAATAGGATATTGGGTACATGTGCGCTTACCTTTTCAAAGGGCAATAGGCTTATCTAAGTTAGATTCCTCACAAGGCATTTTAGAATCTTCTAATGAAGTGATGGTAGCATCAATTGACGGGTCAGGAGGGACTATTTCTGATCTAGGTTGGAGAGAATATACATGCCAAATGTCTTGGGTAGGACGAGGTAAAGACACGTAAGGTGGAACATGTTGGATGACATATGTAAGGATGTCCTCATCTAAATTTGTACATGACCCTGACTAAAAGGTAAAGGGCGTGGTCTCAAAGAAGGTGACATCTGCACTAACAAAATACCACTTGAGTTAAGGAAAGTAACATGTATAGTCTTTTTTAGTCTGAGAATATCTAACGAAAATACATTTCAGAGCTTTGGGATCTAATTTAGACACATGAGGACTATGATCTTGAACAAAATAGAGATTCAAATACTTTGGAGGTAATGAAAAAAGTAACCGGGACGGAAAAAGAACTGAGTGTGACTATTCCCATTTAAAATAGATGAAGGTATGCGGTTAATTAAATACAATGTAAGAACCGGATCTGCCCATAAACCCTTAGGAAATTGCATCTCAAACAATAATGCACGGACAACTTCCATAAAATGTCGATTTTTTCGTTGACACCATTTTGTTATGGTGTATTTAACATCTATGCATGTGGATTGATGAGCCATACCATGTTGTGCCATAAATGTAATGAACGAAGAAGAACCATACTCAAGTGCATTGTCACTTCTTAAAGCATGAATTGGAATACCAAACTAAGTGGTAACTTCACGAACACAATTAGTGAAAATAAAGAATAACTCGACGATTTTTCATTAGATAAAGCCAAATAACCCTCGAATAATCATCCACAAAAAGTAACAAAATATTTAAATCCTAAGTGAGACATTCCAAGACAAGACTCCAAACATCAGAATGAACTAAATCAAAATGGGTTCGTAGACCGCTTATCGACTTTGGGTGGGTAAGTCACCCGATGATACTTCCTAAACTGTCACGACTCACACTCTATGCTAGACAAGAAATGAAAGTTGAGCATCAACTTCTTTAGGTTAGAAAAAGAGGGATGTTCTAACTGACAATGGACTTGACCCGATGCGCGACATCTACCTATCATCTTTGTCGTAAGATCTTGAAAAACACAAGAATTAGGATAAAAGGTGACTAAGCAATTAAAAGCTTTTGTCATTTTGCTAACAAAAAGTAGATTAAAGGGAAATTTTGGAAGAAACAAGGTAGTTTCAAGAGAGAGAGTAGGGCTTAAGGGAATAGTGCCTATGTCTTTAACATTGACTGTGGACCCATCCACTAGAGTAACACCAGCATTGGTTGATATTTTTTGAAAGGAAGAAAGATTATTAGAAGTACTTGTCATATGATCGAAAGCCCCATAATCAATTACCTAGGGAGGAGAAGTACTGAGGCAAACACTACTATTACCTGCTCGGATAAAAGTAGCAAAAGAGGATGGTGGTTGATGAGAAACTTGGTACTAAGTATATTGTGCTTATTCATCAGCATTCATAGTCACTGTTTTCTCCTCAATACTTTGGTAAACCCTTGGTTGGACTCCATTATCCGACCTAGCAACAACATTAGCACATCGTGGTTGCCCCTGAGAGGATCGACCTTGTAGATGTTGATAATATCGTTGAATATGGCTAAGCTTATAACAATGAAAACAAACAATTTGACTTGATCCAGAAATGTCAAAACTTTGACCTCGGCTACTCCCTCAGCCTCCATGGGTGTTACCATGCCCACGACCACTCCAACAAACACCAATGTGACCTCTGTGAAAAACATCTGAAGTATCTTGCTCGGTTCCTCTACCATGAGTAGTAACAAGTGCAGCCTTCTCGGAAGAAACACGAGGAGTAGAACCTTCACGAGATATTTGTAGAACACTTGTAAAAGTATCAATGAGTGAGGGCATTTCAGAGCTACTCGAGTTGTGAGTGAACCGATTCAAATTTTGGACCTAGAGCACCAAGAAGCCCCATGACCGTCAATTGCTCTTGTTGAACTTGCATTTTTGTTACATCGTTTGTGATAGGAAGCAAAGTATTATCTCTTCATATATTTTCTTATGATTGGCAAGGACGGAGTCGATGGACGTCTATCTATGTACTTGTAAAATTTTTGAGACATCATAGATTCAAGCAAGATTATTTTTACTAGAATAAAGTACCTCCAAATAATCCCATAATCCCTTAACTGTATCAATATGAGTGACCAAATCCACAATCTGACTATCTATAAAATTAAGCAACTGATACAAAAATGCAAGCGGCCATCAAGTCCCATTCTTCTTTTGTTACTATAGAGGGTTGTGTTTGGGTCAAATTATTCTCTTGTTCCTTCCCAATCAAACATAAGTGGACAATTTTCCGCCATTCTGGATAATTATGAAGACCCTCTAACTTCTTGTCAATAAGATGATTAGAGGATGAAACCACCTCAACAACAATAGGAGAATTCTTTGAAACCATTACCATAGACGTCTCGCTTGACTTTGTTGTCATCTTAAATGTATCAAAAACTCGACAAAAAATAGAGATAATCCAACCCCTAACCAATGTTCTAAAAGGTGCTAGGTGGGCGGGGTGGCCTAGGGGGGATTTTTTTATCTAAAGCTAATTTTAATATTTTATCTTACATGTATCCAAACAAAATAATAATATAAAGCAAAACAATCTATAATAAAACCATTTGCTTAAAGTTCAAACATATATCTATATTGCCAATGTTAAAGTTCAAACACAAACATGCAATTGTTCAAAGTTCAAACACAAACAAATAATAAAAAATACAAATTAATAGTCCTCATTTCCATATCCCTCTATTTCTCTAACTCTTCTTCTCCATATCCCTTCAAGATAATGTCTCCATTGGACTCCCACTCATACTCTCATCTCCCTCTTCTTCCGTGTCATCATCAGACCAAAAATATTCTTGACGGAGTTCTTTTACTTCAACATTTCTACTACTTCTCCTATGCTCTAGTACGTTATGTGCTCCGAATGCTTCACCAACTGCCTCCCAAGTAAGGTCCGAACAGCCTTCAACCTCATTATCCACTACCACGACGTCGTTTTGTAGCTTAGTTATTCAAATAAAAAAAAGCCCTAATTTCTCCGCCTAGGCTTTGCTTAATTTCTTCGCCTTGCCCGCCTAGTTCCGTCTAATTTCTTGGAGGGATTTTTTTTCTGCCTTGGGCCTAGGCGAAGCGCCAAAGGGGGCCTAGCGCCTAGATGGGGATTAATCGGACCTAGGCGGAGATTTTTAGAACACTGCCCTTAACATAATAACATCAGGAATAAGACAACCAATTGTCAAATATCCATCGACTAAAAAAAAACTTCATTAAAAGGCTAACCCACCTTCTAAATCATTTAATAGAACTGCAATCGAAGATCAAACTTACTGACAATATCGATGAGTAATACTTCGCAACGCCGCCGATGAACCGTGCTTCTGCTACAATGTCAATGAATTGTGTTTCAGTTATAGTTATAGTTGTCAGAATCTTACGATACGTGATACGTATCATACGATACGATACAGAGAGTTCGATACGTATTACAGAGTGAATCGAAAATGAAACCGTATTTTACAATTTAATTACGATTCTTACGATACGATATAATGTACAATATTTTTTAAAAGCAACCAATTTGAAAAAGTTTTAATATAAATCCAAAAGACTAAAAACAAAACTTTTAAAGCTTTTACTATTTCAATTGAAGAGGTTTTCTAGTACAAACATATTCTATATCGCTTCATAAGCCTTTAATCATTTTTTAGAGTATTATATCTTATACAAAATGTCGCTCTATTTTTCTCACGTCACTTTCTATAAGCAGATATACAAATCTCTAGTTGTTAATTTGAATTATTCTCTTTTCTTTTATAGATTAAACGTGAATTTGAAATTTCGTTTTCTCTTGTAATTACTCTATGAAGATGGCTGAAATAATATCTAATAAATCAATTTAGAGTATTTTGGCTACTGTTTACTTGACTAATTATATATATAGTCAAGCTAATATGCTTGATTATCTAATAAATTGTATTTTATATGTTTAAATATATATTACTGCATTTTTTATTTTGTTTCTGTATCGTACGATACGATACATGAAACACGATATAGGGGTATTCGATACACGAGACGATTCATGATTTGACAATTATGACTAGGGGTTTGCATATTATTCAGTATTTCCGGATCAGTCCGAACCGGTCGGTTCTAGACAAAAAACCTGTCCGGTACAAAAAAATCGATATTACCGATTTTTCAATACTGGTATCGAGTTTCTATTATTAGGTATTTACCGAATCGTACTGGTTATACCGGTTTTCTAATTTTTATTTATTATTATTATTATTAAATAATTAATAATAATAATAAAAAATTAAAAAATAATAATAATTATACTAATTTTCGGTATTTATTCGGTTTTTACTGGTATCGAATTGACTTACCGGTTCGGAATACTGGTCCAACTGGTATCGGTATTGGTACCAAGATTTGGCTAATTTCGGTACCGGTCCGGTTCGGTAAATACCGGTTGCACACCCCTATGCTTAATAGTGTTTATGCTACAATTTTTTTTTTTGCAAAAGAAGAAAAAATTAAGATACTGTAGGAATGAGAACCTTATGGTTTGATACCATGTGGAGAAAAAGAGAAGGGAAGATGCATATTGTTTATGAATCTTACAATGTACAATGGAGTCTTTGTATAGGCTTAGGGCTGCAATATGTTTGGAAAGGAAATCGATCATCCCTTAATTATGCAATCCTTCTAATCATGCAATCGCCCTAATCATAATCCCAAAATCATGCAATTAGAATAATATTCTAGAATCCTCTAGAATATCTACTAACAAAAATTATACAATGTTGTCAAGCTTACCATTACTATTTCATTATTATGGCATTACTGTTAAACTAAACATCAATGAATTTTGGGATAAATAAGGAACAAAAATATATCCTTGTAACTTTTAAATGGGTCTCTTTTTTGTAACAAAAATATATGTATGTACAGTGTTTGTATTAAATTTGTATTTTTTATGAAATTGAAGATGTTAATAACGTAGGTCTGAATCTGATAACTGATCTGCATCAGCAATCTAATGATTGATTGGATTATCAGATCTGATTCAATCCATGATATTCCTTAACAAATCACCATAACTCGATCCAAATTGTAATTAATATTTTTCTGTGGTTAACAATTCCCCTGAAGTTGATGCTTTAAGTTCTCTTTTGGCATTATAGGACTGCAATTAACAAATATCAAATTTGGCTTTCAGACCAGATGAAGCAGAACTCTTTGCCAGGTCTGCTCAGAATGCATATTCACAATTTAGAGACAAGGCAGCTTATTCAAGATCAATGACAGTACGGTAGTGAATTAGAATACGAGTCAGATTTCAGTAGTACTTCTGATAGATCTTTGACTTCTGGTATTCATGGCAGGAAGATAAAATGGAGGAGGTGGCACAAGGCAGAGTTTGGACTGGGAATGATGCCGCTTCACGAGGTTTAGTTGATGCTATTGGTGGAATCTCTCGGGCTGTTGCTATAGCAAAGAAGAAGGCGGATATACCCCAGGACAGACAGGTAGTACTGAGTTGCAATATTAAAACATGGAATAAAAGCAATAATCTCAAACATGGTCTTTACTTGGTTGCAATATTGAAACAAATTGCAATATAAGAAACGCATTGATTTCAAATTTAGGGACAAGCAAATGCCGCATAGTTGTAGAAATTGCATTATATATTGGAAATTCATCGAACCACCAAACAGTCTGAGACTCTTATTATGGTTGTTCTAATGTGTCCTTGAACGCATCCAGGTTACTCTTGTCGAGCTGTCAAGACCCTCCCCGACCCTACCAGAAATCTTGAGCGGCATAGGAAGTTCCCTAGTTGGAGTGGACAAAACATTAAGAGATCTGCTGCAAGACCGAACATTTTCTGGAGTTCAAGCCCGAATGGATGGGATCATGCTTCAGGGATTGGAGGACGCTACATATGGCGACCCTATTGTGACTCTGATAAACGACTACTTAAGTTCCATGTAATGCCAGGTGACTATCCATCATTTCGTTTTCATTTTTCTGAAGTACGCATCTCCAACCATACTACTATATGAGGGTTGGATATTTTTGGACAAAATGGGTCACAGAATCTTGTATTGGGAAAAGAAGGTAGAGAAGACCAGCCTGCATTTTTCACTTAAAAAGAAAAACGAAAGAAAATTGCCTGAAATTGGGTGAGGTTCTTGACTAATTAATTAGGTCATCTGTTTCTAAAGTTCGAATATCCAGGCATCCTTCTGTAGTTCAATGCAAAGACTGGATATATGGGCAAATATGGGAATGGAATTTAATTGATCAAGGAACAAAATGAAGGTAAGAGGGGATGAGCCCGTATAGAAGTGTTACGGTAAATATATATGAGATTGTTTTTTCTTGTTTCTTTCTTTTCCTTTAGCGGGCATGATTTTTTAAATTATGCTAAATAAGCCATATGAATTTCCTTTAATATTACAAGGCTATGTATATCTGACTTTCCCCATGAGCCCTGTGCGGTAGGTATATACGACTTTTTATTCTTCTATGGCTTTCTCGTTTGATATATAGCTGTGATATTTGATGAAGTTTATTTCATGCAAAAAGACGTACTATATATTTTACATAAAATCATTCAGTTGCAGTACCACTACTTACAGTTGGAACTTAATTATCATATGGTAGGTCTTAGGCTTCTCTAATTACTTCCATCGTCATTGAGATGAATTTAGATACATGTGTCTGTACACATTTACAGCAACAAAGTCCTAATTATCTAATGGGGCCAAGTAAATAAAAAGTTTTCCCCATTCGCTGAAAACAGTAAGTTATCTCATCCTCCACCTCCATCTTGACCACTCTCCTCTCCTTAGATTAGGATAAATTATTATAGATTAGGACATTTAAAAAAAAAAAAAAAAATCCCTTCAACAAGCATCATAATTATTATTTAATTGGCCAAGCACATGAGAAGTTTCCTCCCTTAGCTGAAGATAGTCACTTTGATTTACCTAGCAACTTAAGTTGATATATCTTGATCCTTATAACCTCTAGTCACTTAACAAATCCCCCTTCAACATGCATGCGAGTACCCATATTAAAACAACTTCCTCGAGTGTGAACGTATTACTGGCGTCGCGTCTTGGGATTAACGTACCTTTGTATTAAACACTTCAAGATCACACACGAACACTACTGCACGACGTACAACTTGCGTTACTTAACAACATTATATTGTTTTGTTTTTGTATACATAGTTAAATATATAAACAACATTATATTGTTTTGTTTTCGTATGTATAGAAAATTAACGTAAAAATGTGTTTTTCAGTATTCTTGAAATTTGTGTTCAACACAACTCGTCAGATAATAAACGGGCTGTAACTGGAAATCTTGATGAATCAATAAATTTTGCGACAAAGAGAGAAGCAAAGGCCAGGGATATAGCAAGAGAAAGTGCATAAGATGAAGTTTGAGTAGATTGAACGGCTATTTCAATGGCTGAAGTGAAGCAAAATGAGAAAATTAGCCTACTCCATCCAAGCTTAATCTGTTGGTCAATAACCGGAGGAATTTGTTCATGTGGCTGCTGCTCCACCACCGTGATTTTGGTATCGATAGATGAATCTTTTTGCCTTGGTGGAACATGTGGGCTGAATTCAAGGACAAATTGAAGAAGCATGTTAAAATGATACAAGAAGGTGTTGAGGAAAGTTTTAATGTCCATATGTAGAAAGCAAGATAGACCCGGAAATAACACCAACACAAACCCTAATGTTTCGAGAGAATTCACATGTATATTGACGCTGGAGTGGGATAGGGATTATCCTGTCGACAGGGTAAACAGATACATTCATAGGCAAAATAAATGAGAGATTGGCCTGAAAATAAAAGCAGAAAAAATTCTTTAGTTCTTAGATTCAATATTATCAAAATCAAAAATCCCCTTCTCTTAACCCACAAGCCGAGTGATAGAGTTGAGAGTTCTTGGGCAACAAGAAATAACTTTACTCCTATAATTACATGGCAGTTATCCTAAAATTATGCCATGTAAAAAGGTACTACCAATTGTACACATGTTACCCGCATAACTAACTCTGATGCTACTAGTAAAAAAATGCCACGTAGCATGCCCTTACAGCCTTATCATGTGAATATTCCTTTTGACGCTATAACAGAAAATATTTACAAATCATTACTATGAAAAAGGACTCAGGCCTATGTTGTAAGACTCCGACTTTTATGAAACACAATTTAAATTTTCTTCATATATATATTTTTTCTGAAACGGTAAGTGGATAAATTGACAAAAGTTAAAGTTTAAAATATTTTGTAAATTTTATCTTGTCGGAGAATATTCGGAGAATATTCGTTCTGTCCGAAAATATTCGATTCGTATGACGAAGCAAGAAAATAACCAAACATTAGTGGACCCCACAACGAAATATTGTTGAATATAGAAAACGACAGTGGTAACCTTTTTAAATAAAAATGGTCAACGGTATTATCACTTTTAACTGTTAAAATACCCAACGGTAAACGAGTAGTAGAACATGGTATTGCACAGTAACATAAGGTATTACATAGTCACACATAGTATTGAGTAGTATTTCATATTATTGAACTGATAAAGTGGCTATTATACAATATTAACTTATTGAACTAATAATTGTCACATGCACAATAATTTATAATTGATAATTGTCGCAGTAGCATATGCACAGTAATTCACATTATTGAATCAATAATTGTCATTAAACAGTAACGTGCTCTTTCTTTTATTTATTTTCTACATTATTGTTATCACTATTATGGTGTTGATTTAACTGTTGTATTATATTATTAGTTAATATTTTTGCTAGTATTATGAGTCTCTAACTCAGAAAGCCAACTACACTGTATTTACAACAATTGGTTATAATAATGAATAATTGTGAATAATTGGTGAATTATTGTTGAATAAATTCATAAAGTTATTTGTTTTATATACTTTATATAAATTTAATTGTTTTATATAAAAAGTTAATTGTTTAATATATAAAGTTAATTGATTTATATAAAGTTAACTGTTTTATATATAAAGTTAATTGATTTATATAAAATTAATTATTTTATTAAGATATGAAATGAACATTATAGATTAAAAGAAATTTGAATGAATTGTTTAGATTAAAGAAATTTTAAAAGATGAAATATGTGGTACAGATTAAACATTGTCTTGAAATGTACGATTCAGATTAAATTAAAAAATCTTGGATTATGATAAGATTTTTAGTTATAAATAAATGACTTAACTTAAGAAATTTTCATAACTTCCTTATTTATTCTTTCTTTCACTCTCTAAATATTACTTTTTGTAAGTTCTCTCTGTGTGTGCTTAAGATATTATGAGTATTTGTGAAGATGAACAAGAATACAAGTAAGTTTTTATAAAAGTTATATAAGCATTCACGCACATCATACGGTGTTTATAAATTTTCTTTTAGAAAACTCTTCCTTTAGAAGATTTATGTTGAAAAACTTCCTTTCGGAATATTTTATTTTGAAATATTATTTTCTTTCAAAAATTATATTTAAGTTATTCTATTTTATTCTATCAAATCACTTTTGATGATTTTATAAGAATTGGTATATACCATGAAATTTATATGTGCTAGTTACTAATTAAATTATAAATATATAGGTTGATCAACTTCATATAAAATCAATATCTAGTCACGTGTTAGGGAATGAATATCATTTTTTTTTCATACTCTTAAACTTACTACAATAAGTATTGTTAGGTAAAATTTTCTGAAATGATTATATGTTCCTTAATAGTTTGTGTTTCATTTAATATTATTTTGCGTGAACCTTCCTATTTACCTAAACCTTCATATTGATCTTCAACCGTTATTTTGAATTATGGATCTTGAATATCATTCTTAAATTTGAGTCTACATCATGTTAACAATTTAGACATTATTTGACTCTAGACAAAGTAAAATTGTAAACTTTCAATAACTATTGTTTATCTTGTTATTATATTTATTCTGTTCATCATTTATATATCTTTTATTATTCTAATCATCAAGAATCAAGTTGTTATGAATATTTTTAGTCTGGGTGTAAAGATAATATAATAGATGAATATATGTGGCTTAGGGTACAAATGATAAGATAAAGACGATATAATGATGATGTGTCTTTTAGGACACGCGATGAATGTTCTCTTTGACCCGGGGTAAAGAATATTGTTGTTGGTATGATTATGACTAGTGATGTTTCAGATGATAAAAATTGATGATCTTTTTAAAAAAAAGAGAAACTAGTGGACATCATAGTCTACATGATTCTTTTAATGGATTTCTTATTCTGCTGCTATTATTGATATAAAAATTATTATTTATTATATTCTATCAAGAACTCAACTGTTGAAGGCTAATGATAATTTACTTATTATTATCTTAGTCATGATATTTCTTTACTAGGCTATTTGAGCTCACCTTTTCTTTCGTTTCTTTGTTATTCAAGAAATGAGAGTGTAGCTGAAATTAGTCAGGGAATGGAGTGAAGGTTCGAGTGATAGCTGTAGTAATCTTCATATGTTGTCAAATAGTGTGGCAATAATAGTGAAAACTTAATTGTGTATTATTGAACTCTGTATTTTTGTACTACGTAGCTTTTTATAATAGTTGTCGTATATTTTGGCGACTCAAATTAGTCTGTATATACCCAAATTTGGGGGCGTCACACATTTGCTAAAAAAAACCAAGAAAAAATAAACTGATAAGCCCGAAGTCCAACCCCGAAGATAAAGTCCAACGTTTTGAAGCAAACCGACTATCCTATCCAAAGACACTAATGTTTGCCGACCTTACGCCGATTCTTTAACTCCAGATAATTTAATGTCATCAATGCACTTTTCGACAAGTCGGCATTTTCGAACTCAGATCCTCCTGCATCACATATATAGCTGATCATTTTATAGTGCTCCGTTTTCTTTAGGGATAGTGACAATTTCATGGAAGCCTCAACTGCCACAACATGACAACCCATCCAAGAAGTAGGAATTAAAATATAAGAAGGCAAATGGATCTAAACAACTTTGAGATTATAGCGTACAACTTTGAGATTATAGAGTGTAGTTATATATGATGGTAAATTTATTTTGATAAATATTATTGACATATATAGCTAGATATACATATGTGATAGGAGGATGTAAATAAAGAACTCATATGTTATTATTTTATTTTATTGTTTACAGTTTTATGTTAGTTGCAATTCACATTCAATATAAAATTACATTGCATATAAATTATTTTTCTATATTCTATTTGCATATGATATTAAATTAAATAAAAAAAATATTGATGCACGTGTGAAAGAAAATGCAAGCATTACAACTTAAAAAGAATGCAACTCCAAACGGTCCCTTATCTCTTGCTTTTGAAGAAAAAAAAGACAATAAAAATGTTTTTTTTTTTCTCATGAAGGCATAATAGGTACTTTTTTAAACAGTAGTGCATATAAATGAGAAATAGATTCTAAGTGTATTATTATAATAATAAGTGTATTATTATTATTGAGGTGATTGGTGAGCTAGGAGGCCTAATAGTGAACCTCAACCCGTCAAGGATATATGGGATTATTAGATATCGACAGCATCAACACGCCATAACTTTAAAGTGGACATGTTGTAGGCCATGTCAAGTCAGCATGCACGTTCTTTACCGTTTAAGAATTCTATTTTACTCGAGGAAACTAGCTAGCTCATAAATTCACACATCTAGCTAGCTATAGCATTGACTTATTGTTAACACGAAAGTGCACGTCTTGGATCAAAATAATCAAAAGATAACCAAGGAAACTACCTGAGAATTAAGCATATCTAGTAGTAATGATGGCATTGACTGATTTCAGATCAAGACTTTCTAAAAGCTGAATCTTACCCCTATAAAATTAAGTAAGAAGAATCTCCAATAGTCATCCTTAATTGTCCGTATTGAGAGCCATCAACTTCATGCCATAAAAGTCTTAGAGAAAAAGACAATGGTAACAACATTTCCTCCCCCCCCCCCCCCCCCCCCCCCCCCCCCATGATAACTCTAACCCACCTTCTAAATCATTTAATAGAACTACAATCGAAAATTAAACTTGCTGACAATATGGATGAGCAATACTTTGCAACAGCGCCAATGTCAATGAACTGTATCTCAGCTACAGACCTACAGTGTTGATGAACATTGTTTCCAGTACAATGCCGCTTAAAAGTGTCTCTACTACATTAAGATACCGTAGGAATGCGGAACCTATGCTTTGATACCATGCGGGGAAAGAAAGAAGGGAAGATGCATATTCTTTATGTATCTTACAATGTACTTTATATAGGCTTAGGGTTACACTATGTTTGAAAAGTATATCGATCATCTCTTAATTATGCAGTCTCTTTAATGATGGAATTGCCCTAATCATAATTCCCAAATCATGCAATTAGAATAATATTCTAGAATCCTCTAGAATATCTACTAACAAAAATTATACGATGTTGTCACGTTTACCATTATAATTTCATTATCATGACATTACTATTAAACTAAACATCAATGAATTTAGGGATAAATAAAGAACAAAAATATATACTTACAATTTTTAAATGGGTCTCTTTTTTGGAACTGGGCATGTACTATGTATTATATATGTATATGCCTAGTTTTTGTATTAAATTTGTATTTTTTTTATGAAATTAAAGATATTAATAAAGCAGGTTGGAATCTGATAACTGATTTGCATCAGCAATCTAATGATTGCTTGGATTATCAGACCTGATTCAATCCATGATATTACAATTTCATTATCATGACATTACTACTAAACTAAATATCAATGAATTTAGGGATAAATAAAGAACAAAAATATATCTTTATAATTTTTAAATGGGTCTCTTTTTTGGAACTGGGCATGTACTATGTATTATATATGTATAGGCCTAGTTTTTGTATTAAATTTGTATTTTTTTTGAAATTAAAGATATTAATAAAGTAGATCGGAATCTGATAATTGATCTGCATCATCAATCTAATAATTGCTTGGATTATCAGACCTGATTCAATCCATGATATTACTTAACAAATCACCGTAACTCGATCCAAATTGCAATTAATATTTGTCTGTGGTCAACAATTCCCCTGAAGTTGATGCTTTAAGTTCTCTGTCCACATTATAGGACTGCAATTAACAAATATCAAATTTGGCTTTCAGACCAGATGAAGCAGAAATCTTTACCAGGTCTGCTCAGAGTGCATTCACAATTTAGAGACAAGGCAGCTTATTCGAGATCAATGACAGTACGGTAGTGAATTAGAAAAGGCTTCAGATTTCAGTACTACTGCTGATAGATCTTTGACTTCTGATATTCTGTGGCAGGTAGATAAAAAGGAGGAGGTTGCACAAGGCAGAGTTTGGACTGAAAATTGTTATATATTGCACCTTATTTTATATTTTTGTGACTTATTATTTGTCATATTTGAGTTTGATAAAACTCATTTGTAGATATAATTTAAGTAAGTATAAAAGGTGTAACTTAATGTCCTCTATGTAGAGAATACCAATAATTCATTTGGTTCAACTTGGAATCATATGACTTGTGTTTAACAATGACTTAAGTGAAACATTTGATTAGGTGCAAGTTGTTTGTAAAAACTAGTTTGTTTTAGTTCCATAATGATTAATAAAAGATTACTAGTTACTTTATAAGAATTAGTCGTGTAATCTTATTTAATTATATGAAGAAAAAAAAAGTCCAATATATTTTGAGTTTGACAACTAGTTAATCTTTTAATGTGACTCTGTATTTTTTCTATTTAAATTATATTATTGTTAATAATTTGTAACTTCCAACATTATATTTATAATAATGAGTAATTAAAATAGAAATAATAATAGTTGTTACTATTATATATGTATACACATATATCTATATGTGTATATATGAAAAGATATACATATATGAGAAATGGAGAATAATTACATTATAAGAAGAAAAAAACTTGCACATAAATTTTCATTAAACATTGTAATTATAATTATTATATAATTAGCAATGAATTAAAATTTTTGTACTAATTAATTGTGCATTAGATAATTAAATAAATGTACTTATGTGTTTGTATATTTATTTAAACAATTAAAGCAAGGTGTATAATTAATTAAAGCAAATCTAATTGGATTATATTTTAAATCCAAATGAGTTGTAACTAGGTTAAATATATTAACCTAGTAGCCCATGTAATTAATTTAATTACTAGTCCATGTAATTAATTAAACAAACCCATTGTTTATTTTAATTAAAGGTAACATAGTATATTAAATGTTAGCCCAATATAACAATTAAACGGAGTCCAAACAATTTAATTGAATGAGCCCAATAGAATTTATTTTCAATTCCAATGTTGTAAGACCCCGAATTTTATGAAATATAAAATTTAATTTTTCTTCATATATTTTTTTCATAAAACAGTAAGTGGTTAAATTGACGAAATTGAAAGTTAAGGATGTTATGTGCAAATTTTATTTTGTCGGACAATATGTTGTAAGACCCCGAATTTTATGAAATATAAAATTTAATTTTTTTTCATATATTTTTCTGAAACAGTAAGTGTTTAAATCGATAAAGTTAAAAGTTAAGAATGTTATATGCAAATTTTATTTTGTCGGACAATATTCGTTTTGTCGGGGAATATTCGGGTCGTACGACGGCGCCGAAATAACTAATTATTGGTGGACCCCACAACGGAATATTTGTCGGATATAGAAAACGACATAAATAACCTTTTTAAATAAAAATAATCAACAGAACTGTTAAAATACCGATGATAAAAGAATAGTAGCATACGGTAAATTATTGTATTTTCTGTAGCACACAGTACTCTACAGTAGCACACGGTATTGCACAGTGTCTCATATTATTGGTCTGATAATTGACACCGTAACTGTTGCGCATCATTTCATCAATAATTGTCACTGCATAATATTTTATGTTATCAATTCAATAATTGTTGTTACACAGTATTTTGCATTATTGATTCAATAATTGTCATTACACTGTATTTCATATCATTGACTCAATAATTATTGCTGCACTGTTTTTAAAATTATTGAACCTAATAATTGTCACGGTTGCAAATATACTATAATTTATATTATTAAATTAATAATAATCTGTAACGTGTTTATTACATTATTGTTGAATTATTGTTGTAGCATTATTTTATTTTATATGTTGGACCCACAGGAAGAATAAATAAATAAATAAATAAATAAAATTAATTAATTTTACTATTTGAAATAGTAACGTGAATAGTAAGTGAATAGTAAGAAACATGTGGGATCCACTGTGGGGCCCACATGAAATGTGAGAAATGTGAATTTGCTGAAGTTGGTTGGTGGAGAGCCTCTGCTGAATATTTTTCAGCCCACCTACCATGCATAGTAACTTATTTTCTCCTATAAATAGCTTGTTCAGCTGAATAGAAAAATCACACCTAAAACATAAAAATTTTCTATAAGAATTTTATGAGTTTTCTCTGAGAATAGTAAGGTTATTTTGAGAGTTTGAAAGCCAAAAGGAGTGCAGGAATTTTTCAAGTAAGTCTTTTATTAAAGAGTAGTAATTTCATAAATTCCTATATTTCACGGTATTCACAAATCTTTCCTTAGAAGACTTTTCTTTGAGAAGATTCATTTTTAAAAGCTTTCTTTGGAAGATTTATTTTGGAATATTATTTTAAAAACTATTTTAAAGTAGTTATATTATACTACAAAAATTATGTTAAATATATATAATTTTGATAGTTCATATTATACGAATTATCATACACTTTGAAATTTATATGTGGTAATTACTAATTATATTAAAAATATATAAGTTGATCAACCTCATTTAAATCAATATCCAGTCACGTGTTAAGGTAAGGAATATCATCTTCTTTCATATTCTATTATTTAAACTTACCACGGTAAGGGATTATCATTCTTTGATTCTCGAAAATAATATCGTTTCTTTCTTGTGCCATTTATTTTCATGTATTAAATTGTGGGAATAACCTTACGGCGCGGAATACCGCATGTTGGTGAATAACCTATTGTATTCATTCCTTATTAATCTCTGAGAATAACCTTACGGCGCGGATTACCGCCTGTTTGGTGAATAACTCTTCGTATTCAAATTGATGAGAATAACCTTACGGCGCGGATTACCGCCTGTTTGGTGAATAATTCTTCGTATTCAAATTGATGGGAATAACCTTAAGACGCGGATTACCGCCTGTTGGTGAATAACCCTTTTTATTTGTCTCGTGTGAAAATAATTTGTCTACATGAATTATCACATGACACTTTTATTCCATATTCGTAAGTGGTATCATTTTTCTTTATACTCATAAGTGATACCATATTCTTTATTATTATTATTATTATTATTATTATTATTATTATTATTATTATTATTATTATTTTAGTGGTATGGTGAATTATGGTAATTGTTATTGATAATTGCAAGTTTTGTTGACATGTTTAATTTTTTCTGTATATCTATTTTTAAAAGAAAATTATTTATTATGGCGGTGTGGTGAATTATAATAATTGTTATGTGTGATTGTAAGTTATTTAGGTTGTAAAACGTTTTTAAATATTGTAGTATTTTTCAAATTTTAATCTAATTTTTCGTTACGTCGTGCCTTCAGGCAAGTGCAATTACTAGTACTTATTAATAAATGAATGTTAATTTATTTATTTTTAATAAATGCAATAATCAATAATTTAAATTACAATTCAAATAAGTTTTCATTATTTTTAAAATTCAAAATGAATGCTCTACTTATTAATGTTTAGACGTCCATTAATAAATAGATACCTATTTTATATGTTAATTTGAAATAATATTGCAGTGTGTATGAATATTTATAATCTATAATTATAACATTTAAATTATATTTATAACACTTGTTAAATGATACATTTTAGATATGTTGTAACACTATATATAACTATAATAATGGGAAAAAAATAATGAGTTTTAAAGTATAGTTTATTAATGAATGAATATTAATTTATTTATTTTTAATAAATACAATAATCAATACTCTAAATTATAATTTAAATAAGTTTTTATTATTTTTGAAATCATAAATTCAAAATGAATGCTCTACTTATTAATGTTTAGATGCCCATTAATAAATAGATGTTTATTTTATGTGTTAATTTGGAGTAATACTGTAGTGTGTATGAATATTTATAATCTATAATTATAACATTTAAATTATATTTATAAAACTTGTTAAATGATATATTTTAGATATATTGTAACACTATATATAACTAGAATAAGAGGAAAAAATAATGAGTTTTAAAGTATAGTTCATTAATGAATGAATATTAATTTATTTATTTTTAATAAATACAATAATCAATGCTCTAAATTATAATTCAAATAAGTTTTCATTATTTTGTAAATCCTAAATTCAAAAATAAATGCTCTACTTATTAATGTTTTGATATCCATTAATAAGTAGATGTTCATTTTATGTGTTAATTTAGAGTAATATTGTAGTTGTCATATATTTATAATATATAATTATAACATTTAAATGATATTTATAACACTTGTTAAATGATGTATTTTAAATATATTGTAACACTATAGATAACTAGAATAAAGGGAAAAAAATAATGAGTTTTAAAGTATAGTTCATTAATTAATGAATGTTAATTTATTTATTTTTAATAAATAAAATAATCAATACTCTAAATTACAATTCAAATAAATTTTTATTATTTTTAAAATCCTAAATTTTAAAATGAATGCTTTACTTATTAAAGTTTGATGTCCATTAATAAGTTGATGTCCGTTTTATATGTTTAGAGCAATACTGTAGTGTGTATGAATATTTATAATCTATAATTATAACATTTAAAGGATATTTATAACACTTGTTAAATGATCCAAAAATTATATTGTAACACTTGTTAAATGATATTTATAACACTTGTTAAATGATACATTTGAGATATTTTAACTTTATAATAGTAAAAATTCATTAACTACACTTAAATCAATTTATTAAATTATAATAAAAGTGTTATTTTCTACTTTTTAGAAGTGAAATGACATATTTTAAAAATAATTTTCGTATAATAGTGAAAACTAATTATTATATTAGGAAGACCACTTAAAACTTAAAAAAAATTATTTTGCTTATTATATATATATAAGTTATTCGGATACGAATTCCGGATACGGATCCAAATTCGGATATCGGATTCCGGATATCCGCCGGATATATTTATGGACGGATGTTAAACGAATATGAATACGCCTATATCCGTATTCGTATCCGTTTATTTGCGGATACCTTTAAACCGAATACGGATATATCCGTTTTTTTCTGGATACGAATAATATCCGTTTTTTTCCGAATACGAATGCGAACGAATACGAATTTTTCGGTTACCATTTACAGCCCTACAAACAGTCCGAGATTCTTTTTATGGTTGTTCTAATGTGTCCTTGAGCGCATCCAGGTTACTCTTGTCGAGCTGTCAAGACCCTCCTCGACGCTACCAGAAATCTTGAGCGGCATAAGAAGTTCCCTAGTTGGAGTGGACAAAACATAAGAGATTAGCTGCAAGACCTAACATTTTCTGGAGTTCAAGCCCTATTGGATGGGATCATGTTTCAGGGATTGGAAGACGCTACTTAGGGCGATCCTATTGTGACTCTGATAAAAAACTACTTATGTTCCATGTAATGCCAGGTGACTATCCGTCATTTCGCTTTCATTTTTCTGAAGTTTGCATCTCCAGCCATACTACTATATGAGGGCTGGATATTTGGACAAAATGTGTAGCAGAATCTTGTATTGGGAAAAGAAGGTAGAGAAGATGAGTCTGTGTTTTTCACTTATAAAGAAAAAAAGAAAGAAAAGTGCCTGAAGTTGGGTGAGGTTCTTGACAAATTAGGTCATCTGTTTCTAAAGTTCGAATATCCAGCCATTCTTCTGTTGTACAATGCAAAGACTGGCTATATGGACAAATATGGGAATGGAATTTACTTGATCAAGGAACAAAATGAAGGTAAGAGGGGATGAGCCTGTATTTGTACTCCTCAGAATTGTTACTGTAAATATATATGATATTGTTTTTTCTTTTTTCTTTTCTTTTTCTTTAGCTGGCATGATTTTTTAAATTATTCTAAATAAGCTATATGAATTTCCTTTAATATTACAAGGCTATGTATATCTGACCTTCCCCAGCAGCCCTGTGCGGTAGGTACGACTTTTTATTCTTCTATGGCTTTCTCGTTTCATATATGTTTGATATAGCTGTGATATTTGATGAAGTTTATTTCATGCAAAAAGACGTGCTATATATTTTACATAAAATCATTCAGTTGCAGTACCACTATATACAGTTGGAACTTAATTATCACATGGTAGGTCTTATGCTTCTCTAATTACTTCCCATCGCGATTTAGAACAAGTTATATACATGTGCCTGTACATATCTACAGCAACAAAGTCCTAATTATCTAATCGGGGCAAGTAAATAAAAAGACATCTCCTTGGATTGAGATAAAATATTATAATAGATTAAGACATTCAACATGCATGCGAGTTGTTATAACACTTACTTGAGTGCGAACATATACTAGCAACATATAATATTTTTTGTTTTTGTATATATAATTTAAAATTAAACGTATAAATGTGTTTTCAGTGGTCTTAAAATCTGCGCAACTCAATAGAGGTGACTATCTTTGCAGGAAGAACGGACCGAGATACAATATATTTGGTTCAGATAGAAAGGGTACAGCATTCTATATATATTTACATAGTCATTCAGTTACACCACTACTATATATCATATGCCTGTACACATATTTACATCAACAAAGTCATCCTATTTATTATTTAATTCGCCAAGTACATGAAAAGTTCCCTCCCTTAGCTGAAGATCGTCACTTTTTCCTACATGTGCTTAGCATAGATTAATTTGATGTACGTACCGAAAGCACAATTTTTGTAACCTAGTAACTTTTTCCTACATGCATGCGAGCACCAATATTAAAACAACTTCTTCCTCGAGTGTGAACATATATATTGTCTCGACGATTCTTGGATCAACCTTTGTATTAAAATAGGGTGCAGGTATTAAACTAGGGTGCAGGTATCAAAAGGTGACCATCTTTAGAATCAGATAAGAAAGCTAGGGTGCAGGTATCTACTAGTAGAGACGGCATATGAAAATCGTTAGCAAAGAGAGAACATAAACAGCCCATGTGGTACACTTGATATAAACTGGAAATGGGAACGAAACAGCGTGAAAGAACGCGGTGGCAGCAAAAAAAACTGCGAATCGCTCCAATACTTGGGCTGTAATTGGAAATCTTGATGAATCAATAAATTTTGCGACAAAGAGAGAAGCAAAGGCCAGGGATATAGCAAGAGAAAGTGTATGAGATAGTGGAGATGAAGTTTGAGTAGATTGAAGGGCTATTTCAATTGCTGAAGTGAAGCAAAATGAGAAAATTAGCCTACTCCATTCAATATTAATCTGTTGGTTGATAACCGGAGGAATTTGTTCAGGGAGTTGTTGCTCTACCACCGTGATTTCGGGATCGACAGATGAATCTATTTGCCTTGGTGGAGCATGTGGGCTGAATATAGGGACACGCTGAAGAAGCATGTTAAAATGGTACAAGAAGGTTTTGAGGAAAGTTTTAATGTCCATATTTAGAAAGCAAGATAGACCCGGAAATAACACTAACACAAACCCCTATGTTTCAGGAGAATTCACACGTATAGCTGGTCATTTTATAGAGCTCCGCTTCCTTTAGGGCTAGTGAAAATTTCATGGAAACTTGAACTGCCACAACATGACAGCCCATCCAAGAAGTAGGAATTAAAATATAAGAAGGCAAATGTATCTAGATTACAGAGTGTAGTTATATATGATGGTAAATTTATTTTGATAAATATCGACATATATAAATATATGTCATAGGATGATGTAAAGAAATAACTCATATACTACAATTTTATTTTATTACTTACAGTTCTACGTTAGTTGTAACTCATATTCAATGTAAAATTACTCTGCATATAAATCATTTTTCTATATTCTATTTGCATATGATATTAAATTAAATAAAAAAATATTGACGTATGCATGAAAGAAAATGCAAGAATTACAAACTTAAAAAGAATGCAACTACTTATTATTATTATTACTACTATTTTATTTTATCACTTACAGTTCTACGTTAGTTGCAATTCACATTTAATATAAAATTACCCTGTATATAAATCGTCTTTCTATATTCTATTTGCATATGATATTAAATTAAATAAAAAAAATATTGATGCACGTATGAAAGAAAAGACAAGAATTACAAACATAAAAAGAATGCAACTAGCTACTATATTAACAGTGAACCTCAACCCAATTATATATCGACAGCATCAACACGCCATAACTTTTAAGTGGACATGTTGTAGGCCATGTCAAGTCAGCATGCACGGTCCTTTACCGTTTAAGAACAAAGGAAACTACCTGAAAATTAAGCATATCTAGTAGTAATGATGGCATTGAGTGATTTCAGATCAAGAGTATCTAAATGATGAATCATTCCCCCATAAAATTAAGTAAGAAGAATGTCCAATAGTCATCCTTAATTGTCCGTATTGAGAGACCATCAACTTCATGCCATAAAAGTTTTTGAGAAGAAGACAATGGTATCATCATTTTCCCCCCATGATATTGTTAAACAAATAGGATTCCACACAATCAAACAAAGCAAATTTGAAAAAAAAAAAAAAAAAATCAAAAGTTAATCTGTCGTTCTTGAAAGTTTCTCGTCACTAACGCTAATCTTCTCTTTTACAACTCATGCTTTAGACCATGATTTGATCTGCTCCGTTTGCCTGTTTGGCCGAGTAACTTTGTACTTATTTTGTACGGAAGGGAGCAGTACTGGATTAATTAATACTGCGATTATCTAATCTTTTGACTATTTGAACTTTGTGTTACCACTTGTAGCATATATTTTTGCATCCACTAAAGAAGAAGCCTCTATGCAATTTCAGAAGCTGAATTCAACTGCCGGAATGAATAAATTTTAGGATTTGTTCGTTTATGGAGTTTGATTATTGGGGTTTGTGAGTTTGGAACAAACGTTATCATATGTTTAAGTTAAATAAATCGTGTTTGTTATGCATGGAAGGAGTCAGAAGCAGAGTCAGGATATGAGTTTGTCTGATAACTTCAAACGGACAAAGCTTTTGATCCATTTGGAGTTAAGACGTCCATAATATAGAAGCGGAATCAGAGTAGAAAATGAAGCACAAATAGATTTCGTTTCCAAGGATCACAAAGAATAAAGCACAAACAGACATTCTTACAGAAAGTAGAAGGACAAAGGATCATTTATCCAAATTATCACTACAAAAAATCTAGGCATTTGAGATGAAAACATACGTCTCAAATAAGGCAGAATCCGTATCAAAATCCATGTCAATAAGTCGTGTCATTAATTCTGTCAGTCTCAAAATCCATCGTAAAAAAAATTAGAAACAAAAAAAATTCGTCTCAATTTTTCTTTCTGAAACCGAATATTTTCGTCTTAAATTTGTCTCAAATTGACCCACAAGGAACTACATTTTGAACTGATTATATTCGTCTCAAACATTAGCAATGACAAAAAAATATTATTTCAAATTCAATTTCTAAATTCGTCTAAGAATTAAAAATATTTTTTTTCATAAATTTTTAATTTTATAATTTTTCACAACCAAAGAATTTTAACACTTGATCTGAATAAAATAAGACATGATCAAAACACAATAATCTTCTTGCAACTATCATTAATTACATATCAATTATGTATGTTACAATCTTAACATTCTACAAAATATTATAAACTAATAGTTCAAATCATCACTTCAAACATATACATCACAATCCCCATCCTCACCAATAGCTACTAGCAACTAACATCACACTTATCATTAACAAGCTACATAACTCCTTTTAAGTAAACAGGGCAAGAATATTGATAACACGTGTCAGCAAAATCTCGAACCACAGTGCAGCTTCCTGTAATAGTCCCCCAACTTCCATTCTATATATTAGCATAATTAAAAGTTTAAAAATGAAATGACAAGGAGCTGAATCAGAATTGAGGCTAATCAAGAGACAAACTTTGCAAATTTGGAGCAGCCCAACCAAGAAGAGCCAATAAAATAGTCATCACCTAATGGAAAATATATTCTGTAATGTTAAGAGCCTAAAAATGTCGTCGAGATAAATAACAAAATCAAAATAAAATGAGATGCGGAAAGAAAATCAATTACAATAACAGCAGACAGGCAGCCTAACAAGACTGAAGCATTTGCACGTTTAACTCATGCATCACCACTATGACTTAAATTCCCATGTAGCAGCAAAACTGTTGCTCAAGTTTGCAGTTAAGGATAGATAGGTACCTATGTCTAATAATCACATGCTTTCAATAACATTCTTTACTTAGTTTTGCGTTATAACTAAAGAATAGCGGGCGGAACAACTTATGCTAGGATAAAATTGACAATGATAGACAACTTTCGAAGTCTCATGAAACAACCAATCCAACGGATTATTTGAGAAAGAACAACACTTGAGAATATTTACAGCACACCTGAACAGCAATGAAAGTAAACATGGTGTGATTAAGTTTCTAATGACCCAGTTCATGGGCAATAACAGCAATAATTTCCTCCTCATTTCTGCACTGCATAGCATCACATAGTGAAATTTGTTAAATTGACAAAAACAAAATGTTTCCTTTACATAAAAAGTTAAATAACAAACAACATCGTCATTAGTGAGACCTTTTTCTAACACAAATTATAAATGTGTTCATAACACTGATTTGGCACATGAAAGAATAACAAGTCAAACAAATATATATAAGATATTCATATGCTTCCACACTTGCTGAATCAATGTGTCATAAAGGACGATATGCCTGTTCTTAAAGAATCCAAACATACATGTTTGCATATCGTTTGGAAAAATTAGTTCACAACCAATATAGAAAGATAAACAACTAGATAAAAGTATTACGCCCCTTAGACCAAATTGAAACAAGATAAAAGTATTATGCCCCCTGGACCAAATTGAAACACTTGACCAAAAATTACAACTTTAAAAGTCATCTGAATTACTCGAACATCAACAATGTGACTATCTAGGGTATCACTTAGTTTTTAATACCCTGCTGGGTACAAACTAGAAACCAAAGCAATTTTCTTATATAATTAAAAAAAAAAAAAAAAAATATAGAAGCAAGAATTCTCACATTACTATGGTTTGACCGAGTAGATCCATAAACAACAAACAGCTTCTTTAAGGGAAATTTGAGAGAGGATGCAAGGTTCTTAATTTTTAACCTTAGCTCTCCATCTGGAAGCTATTTTTTGCAACATAGGCATGAGATTAACAAATAAATTAAACAAGAGGATGTTCAAAACTCAAATGATGGTGAAACACAAAATCCAATACTCACAGGTGTGAACTTGTTAAAAAGTGGGGCTATTAGAATAGGTTAATAGTCATCATCACTAGTGACAAAACAAGCATAAAACCCCAAAGATAGATGGCCAGATAAGGACCTCCTTTCTGCAACCAAAGAAGTAAATAAATCATCTACGTTACAGTAAGAATCTCCCAGTACTAGGAGAACAAATAAAGAAAAAATTAAACATTGTGTTGAAATGAGTAACAATTTGAACAATCTTTTCTTACATTTGGAAGAGGAAGATTTTCCAGTAGTTGGGACCAGCTGCATTAACAACCAAAGAGAAAGATGAGCAGGCATTTATGTTTATTTATATTTATTCTGACAAGTAAATAGAAGTAAAGTGACAAAATGAAGATAACTTTCAGCATCTTTTGGCAGATCAAAGTTGTTTATGCACGTTGTTTCTGGTAGGTCAACTCCTCTAGCTGCAATATATGTTGCCACCATAAGATAACCTCCTCCTTATCTCATTTCACAACAAAGTACTGAAATAAAAAAAAAAAAAACTGAGCACCATACTAGGGAATTATACATATAGTTAAGGAAACTGCTCATAAGTTGAAATTCATGTTATCATCCAAAAGAATAATGTCTAAACATCCCGCATGTGAACTCTTCAAAAGATCAATTAAAACAGTTGTTGGCGGAGCATTCCCAGCTTTCTTTGACTTTTTAGACTACACGACATATTTAACTATTAATAATCTTCCATGTAAGTCATAACTTATAGAGAGGAAAAACATACTTCAATTATTAAGATAAATTAGAAATGCAGTAACATTACGTAAACTAGCTTTAATGGTACACCTTTTCTTTTCCATTTAATAAGTCATGTTCAAGTACATTTTGATCAAAAGAATTTCATCACTTACATTTATACTTAAAATGACCATTCATGTATTAATAATCAATGTTAATTATACGTACCATTATTGTTCCCTTCATTGTAACAAGTTCTGTCAGTTACTAATCAAACTACAGAGACGTCTTCAAGAATGCAATCATAGTTTTCTCCTCCCTCCCACGGCCTTACATTTTAGTATTTTGGGTGGAAAAAAGGCTAAATAGTTCTAAACTGAAAATACATGAAAGTCTCGCAACAATACTTCACTTAAAAGAAAAGTATCAGTAATGTAGTGGATCAACTAAGGTCCTTCATATTGTCAAAAATCATAACACTTGTATAAGAAACCATTTATCCAAGGATATGTCAAGAATGTTCTATACATCGTTAGTCTACATAAATTTAAGAACCACAAGTGACACTAACCTGTTCACCAACAAAAATAATGGCCGACTGAGGTGCGTCAGACTGCAACAAGGAGAGTAAGGTTGAATGCCTTTCATTTTTACCACATATATAACAACCAACATAACATTAGCACATTAAAATGCAATCAGTTAAGACATAAGAGGAAATGGAATAAGCTCACGAAATATGTCATCATATATTTAATTGTTACAGAGAAATAGGATCATAAATATAGTATAAGTGTGCAGCAGTAGAACAACGAAAAGCTAAAGAAAATCAAAATTGTCTCACCACAAATCTGTGATGCAAGTGCGAAGGCATTGGCTCAATGGGATTTACTTGGACATGAACAACGTCAACCTGTCATAATTAGGAGTTGGGTTACAAGTCATAAAACCAATTGCAGATGGTATCAAATCTCAGTGAAGATAACATATAAACATGAACTCTAATAGCAAACCTTGGTCCACTTTTGTTGTATACAATCATATAAGAATCGTCCGTGTCGGGGAACTGATGCACTAGCAAAAATAGTTTGACGAGTATTTCTTATCGAGTACAATGTCAAAAGCTTATGTACATAATTGATTTGTTTTGAAGAATTAAACATAAAATCAACCTAGAAAGAAAGACAGATAAATATCATCTCCCTTATCCCACTAAAAATATTAAGGGAAAAATATCTTTTTAACAAGTACATATGAATAGGGAAGATACTTGAGTACAAGTAATATAATAAATGATAAAAGCCTATAAAGCATTCTATTGATTTCTTGAAGTAGATGTATGTCCACTTATCTTCCTTAAATCCCTCATACAGATCTTACAACCAAAGTAAGGTCCCTACTAAAAGAGGTCCTTGGTAAATGATTTTAAGATAAGAAACCATTTTTATGTCCATTTTCAAGAAATTTAACTTTTCAAGTGCATGCAACTATATAAAAGGTTAAGGAACTTTGAAGATAGTGATAACAACAACAAAGAAATATTACTCATTTTCAGTGGCATCCGTCCTGCTACATAAATCAGACATTACAAATCTGTTGCTGTTTTAAAAGACTAACTGTGAAATGTACCGACCAATAGCAAACTACATAGATTTTCAATTACCTCATCAATTACCAACACCCCAGTTGATTCTAACTTGATAGTGTTCTTTTCAAGCATTTGGCTCAAGCTACCTATGTTACAACCACTATTGTAAGAGGTTCTGCCTGTTCTTTTAATAAAATAATATGAGCAGTATGCCTCATGCTAATACAATTAGACTCACAAAAATAAATAAATTACAAGAAGTCATTTACGACTATGGAAAACCAAGCACACTAATTGGATCACTTTGAAGAATTTTAAATTGAAAAAAAGAAGTAAAAGGAGTCTTCTTACCTCGGTTTTATGTTCCAACTCCATCAAATATCCAGCATAACAACCGTATGTATGTTTACTATATAAACTTACTTGAGTCGATTTAATGGCCAGTTCAGAACCAGAAATCCTCCTTCAACAACCTCTTTGTGTCGTGCTCTGATCTTCTTCCGCGCCATTTCTTTTGTCTTCTAGCTGTTTCCAAATCAAACAATCAATCAAAATGCAAACGATTTCTTTTAACTCTACATGCAGTACTTGAAACATTCAATGAATCACATTAATTAATTCAGATCTATCAAGAGTTTATTTGAGGCAGAGGCGTGAAATCAAGTCACGACCGAAGGAGGAGGAGAGCAAAGCAAAGTGAAGATTCCTATGTGCTGCAATAGTAATAGAAATTTTCCATGGTATGAGAGATTAGGGCCTGGGTATTAGAAATTTAGGGGTTGGGTATGACAGATTTAAGCCTGGGTATGAGAGATGAGAGATTAGGGTTGGGTATGACAGGAAGTGCAGAGAGTTTCAGAAGTTCATTCGTGAGAGGCTGTCACTCTATCACTCTTCTCTTTCTTATCCCCAATTTTTCTCTTCTCCTGCTAATTAGGGTTTTAAGGTTATATGGTTTGAAGGTATTTTGCATAATTGGGGGGAGGGAGAGAGTGAGAGTGAAGGGCTGAATAATTGAAGAGGTGAGAGATATGAGGTGCGAGATGTGTAGATCGAGAAAGCGATAGGAATCTGTCGTCAGAGAGAGAAAGGAATTTTCCGTTGTAGAGAGAGGATTTGAGAGTGCTCGGTTGGGCTATGAGGAGAGAAATGGCAACATAGTTGCACTAAACAAGTGGCGACTGAAAATAAGGAGAGGGTAGTCCGAGGAAAATTAAAAAAATTGAGACGCAATTTTGGTGTCTAATCTGTCTCAAATATAATTTTTTTTAAAACATTGAGACCGTTATATCCGTCTCTAATTTTGTCGCTAAAATAAAAAAAGAATTGGAGACTAATATTTAGAGGGAAAAAAAATTCCGAGATGGCAATTTCAGTCTCTAATCTGTCTCGAATATAAATATTTATTTATTTTTATTATTATTAATCTGAGACAAAAACTGTTTGTCTTAAATCTGTTTCAAAAACGCATTTTTAAAAATATTTTAAAAAATAATTAATTTTTTAGACGGATAAATTCGTCTAGAATTTGAGATGACGCTACCGATTTCAAAATCTGTCTCAGTTTTTTTTACTTTCAAAACATATCAAGAAATTAAAAAAAAAATCGATTTTTAAGTCTGTATCAAATTACTAGAATCAGAGACGGAACTTAGTAAGTCTCTGAATATCGATTTCAGATGCCAAGTATTCTAGTAGTGTACAATGATCCAACAATTAAGAGTCAATACTTGATTCGGTGCTAGTAATGAATATTTCCATATTCAAAGAAAATAGGAGATAAATCAGCGATACTCTTGGGGATGCTGGCTGGACAAATGCTTATAATGAATTATAAGATCATAGAGCTGGTTCTCATATTAGTATAAAAAGATTTATTCTCCAGCACCAAAAAAAGAAAAGAAAAAAGCTTCAATTATAATCTGATTAAAGGAAGAGCAATGACAAGAAACTAGACCAAACTAGTTGCATAATGAAATCAACCGTGATTTTTTACTCCAGAAATTCATTAAAGGTTATATAGGTGTTTCTTGCTCGCATTGTCCTCACATAATTCATCAATGATCATATGAATAACAAGAAATGCTTTCTTATTTGTTATACTTAGAAGGATAATGTTAAATCACTCACAAGCTTTGCTAACTCAAAATTCTAAGTTATGCATTAGAACAGACAAATCATTGTCCAAACAAAGATTAATTGACACAGTAGGAAATGCTCGATCTAAAATTTTAGTAATCTTATTCATAAGCAAAGGAATGTAATGCTTAATCTTGGGATTGTGTGGCGAACTGAAATACAAAGTGTAGCTTCCGACTTTACTATAAAAAAGCTATGTGAAGAAGTATAACGAGCAATTGAAGAGCAAAATGAAATGAATATGATAAGTGGACTAAGTATCCTTATTGTCTCTGATGAATAATATTCATCAACGAAACCAAGTGCATTAATGATCTATGAAGGAAGATTTGTTTGGAAAAGCAACCACTGTCACAAAATATATTGCATTAAAAGCCAGACGAGAGATGAAAAACAATAAATGTATTGATCATGATCATTACAAGAATAAGAACTAGCTCTTCTCACATATCTAATTGATAATAACTATAAAGTTAGAAATTTTATATAAGATGCTCTAAAAGTAAGGATCAATCCCAAGGGCCAAGAGATAAGTCCGATTCATAGTCAACAATTTTACAAAGATTAAATCGATCCAAAAGCTGAATATGTTATAGCTGAATACTACTAAGATTCAAAGAATGAAAAATCAACTAGTTGACTATAATCAAGATTTAAGTTTATCAACCCATCATATTGTTTCGCATTCTCAAGCCAAATTTTCATTAAACATCTGTCTACGTTGAGATGATATGTTCAAATGATGATATTAACTTACAGAATATCTCAACGAATATAATAAAATGTTAATTACTTGATCAATCTTTAGTCTAACTGGATACAACAGTAATTAAGTATGTCTGTCTAATCATAATGTAAGGATTTTAAGTGTCTAAAAAAGGATCATAATGTAATCGAACAGTTCAGATATTAATTAAATGGTTGACGTAAGAAAAAGTGAAAAAATTAGGAGCTACAGTTACGATGAGATAAATCTTATACATTTACTACTATGCGTAACTATTGCAGTCAGTCATTGGAAGCATGACAAATCTGTTTTACAAATTTCCATTTCATCTTCCGAGGTAATCACATTACACTCTTATCATATCAGAACATAAAACATGATTTCCTTCTTAACTTTCTTCGAAAGGCTCTTGAACCTACACTTCAAAATTGGCTTTCACCTTCAAGTAAAGCACTTCGCATTCATGATCTATGGAGTTACAGAAGGTTATGACAGATCAGAAGATCGAAGGGCAAAGGTCAGAGACATTAAAGCGTTGGTTGCTATAGGCGAACCAGGATATAACCTGGAGAAAAGATTTTGGTATAATATATCATATACCATTTTTGATTTTACTATCATAAAAGCCAGAAATCTTTTCATCGTAACTGTCATGCATAGCCTATACTCCTTATCTCAAAGACACATCTTAAGGAATGGATATTTTTCTTCTGATAATGCTATCAATCGAGCAGTCAAAAAAAAAAGATGGGTTAAAGGGAAAACTGACTTGAAGTAGAGAGGATGATGAAAAGGCAACCACTGACAAACAATATGTTAGCAAGTGGTATGCTACGAATCTCTCTCTACTGTGAAAAAACCCCCTTGTGATGACTCTCTAGATCTGTCGACTCTAAAAGATTTAGTGAAGACCCATCACCGCTATTGATGTTGACAAAAAAAAGGGAGAAGAGGAATGGATGAAACACCAATGCTCTTCCAACTGTTAATATCAAGATTGCAGAATAAAACGAAGAACTGAGGAGGAGGTTCACTAAACTAAGGGGAAGTTAGGGGGAGAAACTTGTACATTTGTAATATGTTTATGGTCTGATATATACAAAAAGAAAAATGAATGAATAAAAGCTAACTGTTCTTATAATTCATTTTGTTGCATTTTGTGTTTAATTGTTTTGTCATCATCAAATAGAGGGAGATTATTAGCAAATTTATGTATTTGCCCGTCTAGATTTAATGATAACAAAAATAATAATGAAATGTTTAACTTAATTATTCTATTAAGTGGTTGTTGGATTTATGTGCTATCGTGTGATATGTGATTATATTACTGTTTGTAATATAAACAAGAATAGAAAGAAAGAAAAAGTTCAAACAAGTGTGGATTTATAAATACTTGTTACAATCCTTGTATAGTCATTAGAAAGGACAATTATTGTAAAATGACTTAGAGATCAAAAATGTTAGGTTGATAAAAGATAAATTAGGTTAGGAATCAAATTTGTTAGGTTAATCCAAAAGATAAACTTTGTATTGTCCTTAAAATCCTCAAAAGAATATTTTTGTAAAAGGACACTAGGGGTCAAATTTGTTAGATTGAATCTAGATATAGAGTATTATCCAAAATGTAATAAAATAGGTTAAAGACACAGACAACTCAGAAAAGGAAGCAGACCAAGAGAACTCACGGAACGTAGGGCAAAGGAACCAAACTGTAGAAATTGTAAAGTAAGAAAGCTATACAATGCACTCTACGATACAGAACTTTGTAAAAAAGAAGAGCTAAATAATCAGAGTCATTTAAACTGAAGAAAGCACTCTACGACTAAAGAATGAACTCAGAGCTTGCAAAGAAGAAATAAAGATTACAGAACAAGCTAAGAGATCATAAGGACAGACATGTTTGATAGTAAAATCCACATTACAATTGTAAGGACAAAGAAAGTTCGTAGATTCTACTCAAGGATCGAAGGGAGCACTCCCAAAACTATCTGCTTAAAGAAACGAAGAATTATTAGTGTAAGAATGATAAAGGGAAGAATTTGAAGCCTAACTTTACGATTATCAAACTCTCAGATAGTTGATCAAAGAACAATCATGAGAAGTGCAGAAAGTGAATCGTCAAGTAAGGAGACGATCGTAGAGCACAGTAGAAGAAGAAAATTGTTGAGAAAAGATCAATCAAGAAGATGTTCATAGTGAAGCCAAAACCACTAAGGATAACGCAGAACAAATTAAATGAAGGAGTTAAGAGACCCTGTGCTAAGCATAAAGAAGACATATGAGAATTCTTAGGCACAAAATTGGATAAATCAGACATACTTCACAAGGATAATGTGACATCCCCAAATCTCGGCCCACACAGCCCAAACTTGAGTTGTCAAAAGACTACAACAAAATTATTATAAGGTAGAACAACGTTTAACAATACAGTGTATAATTATACACAACTAAGTCTTCACTATTATTATCACACTAATTTACAATACGTGAAGACTACGATAGCTATCCCTCGGACTCTCACTCCATTCCCCGGCTAGACCCAGCTACGTTCTCATCTCCTGTTGAAAAGTAATGGAACAAAAGAAAGGGTGAGCTCAAATAGCCTAGTAAAGAATATCATGACTAAGATAATGACAAATAAGTTATCGTTAGCCTTCAACAGTTGAGTTATTGATAGAATACAATAGACTACAAGGTTTATATCAAAAATTGCAGTTAAATTCTTGAACAACGTTCAGATCAATAATAGCAGCGGAATGAGCAATCTATTAGAAGAATAATGCAGACTATAATGTCCACTCGGTTCTCTTTTTAGAAAAAACATCATCAACTTTTATCATCTGAAATATCATTAGTCATGATAATACAAATTCACAGTTCCTGGTCATAATCATGCAGATCAACAGTTCATCTTTGCACTACGGGCCAAAGACAATCAATATAACATCAACGGTCATGATTATACCAGATTCAGCCTTTGGTCATAATCATACCAAAAAAAATAGTTCATCTTTGAACTACGGGCCAAAGAGAACTTTCACCACGTGCCATAAAAGACACCGAACAGATGTATCGTCTTTAACCTATTATATCGCCTTTAACCTATCATCTGTTCAACAATTATATCGCATCTATGCCCCCGGCCACAGATATTCACAACAACTTGATTTTGGATTATTAGAATGATATAAATGATGAACAGAAGAAATATGATAAACAATAAGTATCAGAAGTTTACTTTGTGTAGATTCAAATAATGTCCAAATTGTCAACATGATGTGGAGTGAAATTCAAAAATGATATTCAAGATCCACAGTTCAGAATAACGGTTACAGTTCAATAGAAATGTTCACGTAAATAGGATGGTTCAATTGAAATGATGAAGTGCAACTATTATGGAACATATAATATTTTTAGGAATTATAGAAGCAATAGTTCCATAACAAGTTTTGATTTAGGTATATGAAAGAAAATAATATCCCTTACCGTAACAGGTTTGATTAACAAAAGGTGAAGGAAATTAATATCCCTTACCATAGTAAGTTTGAATAATGGAAGATGAAAAAGATAGTATCCCTTATGAGTATAAAGGAAAATAATATCACTTACGAATATGAAAGAAAATGATATTACAAACGAATATGGAATAAAAGTGTCATGTGATAATTCGTGTAAACAAATTATTTCTACAAGAGACAAATAAGAAATGAATACAAAGAGTAATTCACCAAACATGCGGTAATCCGCGTAGTCAGGTTATTCTCAGAGATTAATAAGGAATGAATTCGAAAGGTTATTCACCAACAGGCGGTAATCCGCGCCGTAAGGTTATTCCCACAATTTAATAAAAATTGAATACGAATAGTTATTCACCAAACAGGCGGTAATCTGCGCAGTAAGGTTATTCTCAGAGATTAATAAGTAATGAATACGAAAGGTTATTCACCAACAGGCGGTAATCCGCGCCGTAAGGTTATTCCCACAAATTAATACATGGAAATAAATGGCACATCTTATGGGTAAGAAAGAAACGATATTATTTTCGAGAATCAAATAATGATAATCCCTTACCGTAGTAAGTTTAAATAATAGAATATGAAAGAAGATGATATTCCTTACCTTAACACGTGACTGGATATTGATTTAAATGAGGTTGATTAACTTGAACAGTACACGTACACTTATAAATCTTCACAAATACTCAAGATGACTTAAGCACACTTAGAAAGAACTTACACAAGAAGTATTTAGAGAGTAAAAGAAAGAACAAGTAAGGAAGTTTATAAAAAATCCTTAAGTTAAGGTCTCTATTTATAGCCAAAAATCTTATCATAACAAAGATTTCCTAATTTAATCCAAACCGTTCATTTCAAGATAATGTTTAATCCATACCATTCATTTCATCTTTTAAGATTTCTTTAATATAAACCATTCATTTAAAGATCATCTTTTAATCTACACCATCCATTTCAAATTCTATATTATCTTTAATCTATATCATTCATTTTATATCACCTAACTTTATATTATAAACAAATAACTTTATCAATTCAATTATTCAACAATAATTCACACTTATTCATTATTATGAGTAATTGTTATAAATACAGTGTAGTTAGCTCCCTAAGTTAGATATCAAATTAATTAATAATGAAATACAACAGTTTAATTAACATCATAATAGAGATAACAATAATGCAGAAAGTATGTAAAAGAAAGAATATGTTACTGTGTCATGACAATTATTGATTCAATAATATGAATTACTGTGCATATGCTACTATGACAATTATCAGTTTAATAATATGAATTATTGTGCATGTGACAATAAAGTCAAATATTCTACGATAACCACTTTATCAGTTTAATAATACGAAACACTGTGCAATGTCGTGTGCTACTGTGCAATACCGTGTGCTACTATACAATACCGTATGTGTGACGCCCCCAAATCTAGGCCCACACAGCCCAAACTTGAGTCGTCAAAAGACTATAACAAAATTATTACAACAAAGCACAACGTACAACAATACAGTGTATAATAATACACAACTAAGTCTTCACTATTATTGCCACACTATTTTACAACACGTGAAGACTAGGATAGCTATTCCTCGGACTCTCACTCCATTCCCCGGCTAGACCCCGTTACGTTTTCATCTCCTGTTGAAAAACAATGGAACAAAAGAAAGGGTGAGCTCAAATAGCCCAGTAAAGAATATCATGACTAAGATAATGACGAATAAATTATCATTAGTCTTCAACAGTTGAGCTCTTGATAGAATACAATAGACTACAAGGTTTATATCAAAAACTACAGTTAAATTCTTGAACAATGTTCATATCAATAATAGCAGCGGAATGAGCAATCTATTAGAAGAATAATGCAGACTATAATGTCCACTCGTTTCTTTTTTTTGTAAAAATATCATCAACTTTTATCATCTGAAATACCATTAGTCAAGATAATACAACTTCACAGTTCCTGGTCATAATCATGCAGATCAACAGTTCATCTTTGCACTACGGGCCGAAGATATTCAATATAACACCAATGGTCATGATTATACCAGATTCAGCCTTTGGTCATAATCATACCAACCAACAGTTCATCTTTGCACTACGGGCCAAAGAGAACTTTCACCACGTGCCATAAAAGACACCGAACAGATGTATCGCCTTTAACCTAGTATATTGCCTTTAACCTATCATCTGTTCAACAATTATATCACATCTGTGCCCCCAGCCACAGATATTCACAACAGCTTGATTCTTGATGATTAATACAAATAACAGTGATACAAATGATGAACAGAAGAACATGATAAACAATAAGTATCAGAAGTTTACTTTGTGCAGATTCAAACAATGTCCAAATTGCCAACATGATGTGGAGTGAAATTTAAAACTGATATTCAAGATCCACAGTTCAGAATAACGGTTACAGTTCAATAGAAAGGTTCACGTAAATAGGAAGGTTCAGTTGAAATAATGAAGTTCAACTATTATGGAACATATAATATTTTCAGGAATTATAGAAGCAATAGTTCCATAATAAGTTTCGATTTAGGAGTATGAAAGAAAATAACATCCCTTACCGTAGCAGGTTTGATTAACAAAAGGTGAAGGAAATTAATATCCCTTACCATAGTAATTTTGAATAATGGAAGATGAAAAAGATGGTATCCCTTATGAGTATAAAGGAAAATGATATCACTTACGAATATGGAATAAAAGTGTCATGTGATAATTCGTGTAGACAAATTATTTCCACACGAGACAAATAAAAACGGTTATTCACCAACAGGCGGTAATCCGCGCTGTAAGGTTATTCCCATCAATTTGAATACGAAGAGTTATTCACCAAACAGGCGGAAATCCGCGCCGTAAGGTTATTCTCATCAATTTGAATACGAAGAGTTATTCACCAAACAGGCGGTAATCCGCACCGTAAGGTTATTCTCAAAGATTAATAAGGAATGAATACAAAAGGTTATTCACCAACAGGCGGTAATCCGCGCCGTAAGGTTATTCCAACAATGGAAATAAATGGCACAAGAAAGAAACGATATTATTTTCGAGAATCAAAGAATGATAATTCCTTACCGTGGTAAGTTTAAATAATAGAATATGAAAGAAGATATTCCAATAAAAATGACATTCCTTACCACAGTAAATTTAAGAGTTTAAAATGAATGGTATTCCTTACCGTAGTAAGTTTAAGAGTGTAAAAAGAATGATATTCCTTACCTTAATACGTGACTGGATATTGATTTAAATGAGGTTGATCAACCTATATATTTATAATGAAATTAGTAATTACAATATATAAATTTCAAAGTGTATGATAACTCGTATAATATGAACTATCAAAATTATATATCTTTAACATAATTTTTGTAATATAATATAACTACTTTAAAATAGTTTTTAAAATAATATTCTAAAATAAATCTTCCAAAGAAAGCTTTTAAAAATGAATCTTCTCAAAGAAGAGTCTTCTAAAGGAAGATTTGTGAATACCGTGAAAAATAGGAATTTATGAAATTACTACTCTTTAATAAAAGACTTACTTGAAAAATTTATGCACTCCTTTTGGCTTTCAAACACTCAAAATAGTCTTAAAATTCTCAGAGAAAACTCATAAAATTCTTATAGAAAAATTTTATGTTTTAGATGTGATTTTTCTATTCAGCTGAGCAAGCTATTTATAGGAGAAAAGAAGCTTCTATGCGCGGTAAGTGAACTGAAAAAATTTCAGCAGAGGCTGCTGCGCAGCCTCCACCAACTCTTCAGCAAATTCTCACATTTCTCACATTTCATGTGGGCCCCACCAATGGGTCCACATGTTTTTTACTATTCATGTCACTATTCACGTTACTATTTGAAATAGTAATTTATTTATTTTTATTGTTTATATTTATATTTATTCTTCCTGTGGGTCCAACATATAAAATAAAATAATGCTACAACAATAATTCAACAATAATGTAATAAACACGTTACAGATTATTATTAATTTAATAATATAAATTACAGTATATTTGCAACCGTGACAATTATTAGGTTCAATAATTTTAAAAACAGTGCAGCAACAATTATTGAGTCAATGATATAAAATACAGTGTAATGACAATTATTAAATTAATAATGCAAAATATTGTGTAACAACAATTATTGAATTGATAATATAAAATATTATGCAGTGACAATTATCGATGAAATGATGCGTAACAGTTACGGTGTCAATTATCAGACCAATAATATGAGACACTATGCAATACCATGTGCTACTGTAGAGTACCGTGTGCTACAGAAAATACCATAAACTACCGTATGCTACTATTCTTTTATCACCGGTATTTTAACAGTTCCGTTGACTATTTTTATTTAAAAAGGTTATTTCTGTCGTTTTCTATATCCGACAAATATTCCGTTGTGGGGTCCACCAATAATTTGTTATTTCGGCGCCGTCGTACGGAACGAATATTCCCCAACCAAACGAATATTCCCCGACAAAGCAAATATTGTCTGACAAAATAAAATTTGCACATAACATCCTTAACTCTTAATTTTGTCAATTTAACCACTTACTGTTTCAGGAAAAATATATATGAAGAAAAATTAAATTTTATATTTCATAAAATTCGGGGTCTTACATATAGATGCAGTAGAAACCCAACTTTTGTTTTGGCAAAGGGTTAGTATAATGTAAATCCCAACTCTATGAAGTTGTGGGATATGTTTTCAGTTAGATCCCGTCTTTTATAGTATTTCAGAGATAATAGCATTTATAGCAGTATGCTTATGATGTAAAAGTGTTATGCACTGTGGTTTTAGCATATGAATATAAATGCAGTTCTGTTTATGTTTATATATGTCGAGCTGATTAATTGTACTTTAGTTTAAATTGCTTAAGCTACAAAACAAAAGTGAAAAGATGAAGCAACTTTAATAATTAAATTTTCTTTATACAGAAAATGCCGCCACCTAGAAGAAATCAATGACTACCCCCACCACCACCAGAAGAGTCGGTTAATGCAGGAGGGGTACTGCCAAACCCAGTACAAGAATTTGTGGAAATACTTATGGGAGCATTCCTCGGACGAAATGCTAATGCCACTGGAGCCACAAATCCTGCCGCTCCACTAGCAAGCTTTAAAGATTTTAAACTGATAGGACCACCCGAATTCCGAGGAACCACGGATCCTATAGAAGCACGGACCTGGATAGAGGAGATGGAAAAGGTCTTCGAGGTTGCACGAGTAGCAGAGGAGCAAATGACCTCATTTGTTACCTTTATAATGAAAGGGGAGGCGAAATATTGGTGGAAGGCCAATAAAAGCAGAGCAGGAGAGAGAACTATCGCCTGGGCGCGATTTAAGAAAGTATTCTTGGAGAATTACTTTCCAGAAAGCACACAAGCCAGGATGGAGGTCAAATTCCTGGAACTCAAGCAAGGTAACATGTCAGTATCCGACTATGCCGCCAAGTTTAATGAATTGACAAGATTTGCTCCATATCAGGTGGACACTGAACCAAGATGTGCAAGGAGATTTGAGCAGGGACTGAAACCATGGGTTTACAGTCGAGTAGCTATTCTTTAGATTACCAACTTCGCAATGTTGCTGGAGAAAGCTATAATAACTGAAGGGGGAAATGAGGTCCTCAACAAACATAACCAGGAACGTAACAAGAAGAGAGGTGAAGGAGGAAACCGAAAGGGTAGCAGCGGGGGTAGTAACTCGAACAAGCGCAAGTGGAACAACAACAACAGTAGTTTAGGGACACCCTAGGGAAGTGAATCTAAGAAAGCCAATAAGTGCAGTTAGTGCGGGAAGAACTATACGGGGGAGTGTATGAGGGGAAAGAATGTATGCTACAACTGTGGTCAAGAAGGGCACATCGCTCCTAATTGTCCCACACCAAAGAGGAGGGGTTGTTTCTCATGCGGAGCTACGGACCATCAGTTCAAGGATTGTCCGAAGAGGAAGAATGGTAGCAGAAGTACGTGTTATAAGGGGAACAACAACAAACTCACCATTGGAGGCCCGGTGTAACAAAATAAACCAACAACACGGAATTTCAACATGATGGTGCAAGACGCCGTTGAATCAAAAGACGCGGTGTCAGGTATTATTTTGATCAATGATATAAATGCATATGTATTATTTGATTCGGGTGCTACTTGTTCATTTGTATGTAATGAATTCGCTAGACGGTTAGAATTGCCTAGAGAAAAACCAGAGAACCCAATGAACATAGAAGTTGCAAATAAAGAAGTGATTCCTGTAGGGTATATACATAGAAATTGTTGTGTTGAAATCAGGGGCTAAAAACTGAATGTGAATCTTATTCCGATACGTTTGGGGGAGTTTGACGTTATTCTTGGAACGGATTGATTGTTTAACCACGGAGCGATAATTGATTACTAGAAGAAGTATATACACCTTAAGACACCAAACAAGTCTAAGGTCGTATTTTATGGCAGCAAGTCGTCAAGACAATCTTCTCGTCTGACGATGATGTAGGCCAAGAAATTGTTAAAGAAAGGTTGTGTAGGGTATTTGGCTCATGTGGTGGATACACAAATGGTGAATCTCGAGATGGAGCAAATACCAGTAGTTAAGGAGTTCATGAATATTTTTCCAAAGGAACTGCTAGGTTTACCGCCGGATAGAGAGATAAAATTTGTGATTGATTTAGTACCGGGGACAACACCGATATCAAAGACACCATATAGGATGGCTCCGGTAGAAATGAAGGAGTTGATGGTTCAATTGCAGGAGTTATTGGATAGGAAGTACATTCAGCCGAGTGTTTCTCCATGGGGAGCACCGGTGCTGTTTGTAAAGAAGAAGGATGGATCAATGAGACTTTATATGGATTATAGGGAGCTGAACAAAGTGACGATTAAGAACAAGTACTCGTTACCACGAATTAACGATCTTTTTGATCAGTTGAAAGGGGCGAAGTACTTTTCAAAGATTGACTTAAGGACTGGTTATCATCAGTTGAAAGTCAGGAAGGAGGATGTACCCAAGACGGCATTCAGAACTCGATACGGCCATTATGAGTTTCTGGTGATGTTGTTTGGACTAACGAATGCGCCAGCCGTGTTTATGGACATGATGAACATAATATTCAAGCAATACTTGGATTAATTTGTAGTTGTGTTTATTGACGATATTTTGGTTTATTCCAAAACGGAGGAGGAGCATGCCGAACATTTAAGATTAGTGTTAGAGATATTACGGAAGGAGCAGTTGTATGCTAAATTTTCAAAGTGTGAATTCTGGTTGGAGAGAGTTTAATTTTTAGGTCATGTTATCGACAAGGAGGGAGTTTCAGTGGATCCAGCAAAAGTAGAAGCAGTGATGAATTGGGAACAACCAAGGACGCCGACGGAGGTTAGGAGTTTCTTAGGTTTAGCGGGTTACTATCGGAGATTCATCAAAGACTTTTCAAAGATAGCAACGCCGTTAACCAATTTGACGAGGAAGACAATGAAATATGTATGAACGGAGAAGTGTGAAGAAAGTTTTTAGGAGTTAAAGAAAAGACTTAGTGAAGCACTTGTATTGACTTTACCGGACGATACGAGAGGTTTTACGGTCTACAGTGATGCATCGCACAATGGACTAGGCTGTGTGCTTATGCAGAATGGCAAGGTCGTTGCGTATGCATCAAGACAATTGAAGGACTATGAGAAGGGATACCCTACCCACGACTTGGAGCTGGCAGCGGTAGTATTTGCCCTTAAGATTTGGAGGCATTATTTATACGGAGAAAAGTGTGAGATATTCACAGATCAAAAAAGTCTGAAATATATCTTCACACAAAAGGAGTTGAACATGAAGCAGCGGAGATGGTTATAGTTAATCAAAGACTATGTTTGTGAAATTCTATACCATCCCGGCAAGGCCAACGTAATAGCAGATGCTCTAAGTAGAAAGAGCAGGGAGAAGTTATTCATATTAACAGAACAAGAACAATTGGTTCAAGAGATGGCTCGAATGGAGTTAGAGGTGAGAAATCCAAAGGAGTCAATAGAAGTGGAAGTGAGTCCAACCTTGTTATATAGGGTAAAAGAGGCTCAAGACAAAGTTGAGGAATGTGACATAATTAGAAAGAGGATGACCGATGGGGAAGATGTCAAGTTTAAAATTGATAGCATGAGATTGCTAAGGTTTGAAAATCGTGTTTGGGTACCGCTAGTGCCTAAATTACGAGAGGAGATTTTGTAAGAGGCTCACAGTACGAGATACTCGATACATCCGGGTAGCACGAAGATGTATCAAGATCTACCTCAGCATTTTTGGTGGCCGAATATGAAAAGGGAGGTTACAGAATGTGTCAGCCTATGCCTAACTTGACAAAGGGTAAAGGCAGAACATCAGAGACCGAGTGGATTATTACATCTGTTAGAAATTCCTGAGTGGAAATGGGAGCATATCACAATGGATTTTGTGGTAGGACTTCCAGCAACGCAGAAGGGATATGACGTAATATGGGTGATTATGGATCGACTAACAAAGTCAGCACACTTTTTGCCAATCAAGATTAAGTTCAGTTTGGATTAGTTAGCTAAACTGTACATCAAGAAAATAGTTTCAAGACATGGAGTGCCAGTATTGATTGTGTCAGATAGGTCAGACAGAGATCCGCGCTTCACGTCAAAATTTTGGAGGAGTCTTCAGGAAAGATTGGGGACACAGTTGAGAATAAGTATCGCGTATCATCCGCAGACTGATGGGCAAAGCGAGAGAACAATTCAAACATTGGAAGAAATGCTCAGAGCCTATGTGATGGATTTTAAGGGCAGTTGGGAAGACCATCTACCATTAGTTGAGTTTGCTTACAACAACAGTTACCATACAAGCATAGGCATGCCGCCTTACGAAGCCTTGTATGGAAGGAAATGTAGAACGCCTCTATGTTGGGATGAGGTAGGAGAACGTCGACTGTTGGGGCCGGAATTGGTTCAACAGATTGTAGAAATTATGAAAGTAATAAGAGCTCGGCTAGTAGCAGCTCAAGACCGTCAGAAGAAATATGCAGATCTACATCGACAGAAACGAGACTTCGAAGTGGGAAGTTTTGTGTTCATGAAAGTATCTCCCTAGAAGGGGAAGATCCGATTTGGAAAGAAAGGGAAGCTGAGTCTGTGGTTCATAGGACCGTTCGAGATATTGAAGAAAATGGGTGAAATGGCATACGAGGTAGCTCTACCTCCTGAACTGGAGCATATTCACAATATGTTTCACGTGTCAGTGTTGCAGCCATATAAACCAGACTACAAGTATGTCATATCCTACACACTTGGTGATGTTTGTTAGTTCATTTGTTAGAATTCTAGAGAGAAGAAAGTGAGAGCATTTGAGAGAAAAAGAGAGAAACACTTGTGAGTTGTGAGAAATTGCTAGAGATTTATCAAGGTGAAGTCTCTAACAAAGTTCATAGCCAAGAGAAAGAGAGCATTCAAGTCCAAGAGGTTCAAAAGTACTCTCAACTCTTCTTAGTTCATATTTATTGTCTATATATGTTTTCTATGGTCAAAAATATATTTTTAACCGATTAAAAGTTATTTTGATGGTCTAGAAGTCTTAAACTATGTTATATATGTATATTCATAGTTTGATGTGTGTGTATCATGTTTTGGTATGTGTGGAATGCATAAAAATAGTAGAAATGTTCATATTAAGCTTTATGGGTAAAACCCTAGTCAAGCATATGATGTTTTATGTTGTAGTTTGAAATGTACAAGTTGAAAAATGGATTTTTATGGCAATAAAGTTACATACATGAGTTTTAAAGAAAACTCAACTTGAAGCTTTCAAAAATAATAAAAAACAAATGAGATATGATTTGTACCGCAAAGTAGGTCATTTTTAAACCCTAAGTGGTTCGATCTTTAAATTTCGTGTAAAACGTTTTCCAAAATGTGATTGTACCATGGAATATTGTAGAAAAAGAAGTTAGAAAGACAACAACACTAAGTTGGCGTCATTTGAACGTGTAGAGTTTATTTAATGCATGTTTGAACCATTAAAACCAAGGAAATTGTAAAGTTAGTTTTCACCTTATCCTTGTGAGCAGTTTTAAGTCTAGTTACGTTAGGAATTTGGATTTGTGATCTAAAGAGAAATTGTATAGGGGGAAATTCTGACGAGAATGGACTCGAGAATGGACTCATCACCCCACCCCTGACGGGCTCCGCGGCATCCCTACTATCATCCTCCTCCGGATCGGACTCTCCTACTGGTGCTACAGGTGCAACGGGTGCATACCCTACCAACTGCTGCGTATCCACTGGTATATCAATGAATACCACGTCCTCTCGAGCTCCGCTCGTCTCGCCTATAGCCATCCTACAACACAACAGAAAACTAACATCAGTACAGCAATAAAATATATTCATTGAAGAAATGAAATTATATTTCATTGGGTACGACTCGACTCGATGAATTTCCCAATTCATCAAAACCACATAGGATAAATCTCCTCGATTTATCTCCTAACACTCAATACGAGTTTAATACTAAGGTTATAACTTAGGTTTCGCAATCCTAACGTTTCTAACCTACAGCTCTGATACCAACCTGTGACGCCCCCAGATTCGGGTTCCAAATACCCGGATTCGGTCATCACGATCCAATACAAACATTCACCTTTAAACAACATACAATAACTAAATGCGGAATAATAAACATATGTTGTTCATTCAAAAGGTGTTACTAGTCCCAAGATACGATAACCTTACACAAAAGTACACAAATACCCTTAATAAAGTACTTAGGGTTTATATTACATAACAGTTAATTTAATTAACTACAGGGCTGCATCTCGAAGTCTATTACTTCATCTTTCCTTTACCTTTGTTCTTTCCCGAAGTCTCGGGTTGCACTGCAATAAGGTTTCATGATATAGCAAGAGTGAGCAACTAGTTTGCTCAACAAGTTTAAATAACAACAAGGAACAATATATCATGAATGAAAGGAATTAGCTGAACAATTCAATAATGTGAATAACATAAGCAGGAATAATAATTTGCTTTTAAAATTAGGATAGTCAAATAGACTATGAACTATAAATATCCACTGGAGTCAATAGCAGGTTGACCCAATGGTTACTACCAGAAATATGTACCCGAGGGGATCAGCCTCAGTACAATATGTGTATGCATAACATTTAATTTCCGTATTTTTGTACCTGATATTAGATACAGGGTACTCCCCTATAATAAAGGGGTGTTCATAACAGTCTAAGAATCCGCATCTTCAATGATTTGGATAGCTTTTAAAATTGTTAACATAAATGTCTAGCCGAACAATGGCTTAGACCTACTTTGAACAGTTCTTTAAACAGTAGAACAGTAATTAAGTACAAGTCAATGACTGTACAATCTCAAGTGCAACAAGTGCGAATAACAATAATATCGATGTGGAATAATTGTAAAGTAATTAAACCACTCAAAGCATGCTTGGAAATAATAGTTCAAACTTAGATAAATAATTTGCTCAATGAAATGAGTTTAGAGATAAGGAACTTGCTTGTCTGCTCAGCTACAATATATGTCTAGCTTTAACTAACTGGCTTTGAAAAGACCTAACATTAATAAAGTTGGTCTAATAATTAGTACGGCGTATTTGCACAACTATACGCTCACTAAGGTACTTATTTATCATATAAGTACTAACACATAATTTACGTTAGTCGAAATGATATTATTAACCTTATAGACCCTCAATCAAATTAGGTTAATAATTTAATAAGTTAGAAAATATTTTTCTTAAGCGTTGGACACTTATTAAACATTTAAACAACTTATTACAATTGTTTAATTAAAGTATAATTAAATTCAATTTATTTTATTAACTCAATCTCTATTTAATTACTATTTAATATTGATTAAATAGAAATTAATTAATTAACTCTAGTTATTATTTAAAATAAATAATAACTAATTGTACTTACTTATTATTTAATTATAATTAAATAATAAATAATTATTAACTTAATTTTAACCTTCTTTAATTTAATGTTAATCAACCAATAATTAACTAAGTAATTAACCTTACTTGTTATTTAATTTAAGGAAATTAAATAATAGTTTACTAATCTTAATCCTCTTTAATTATTATTTAATGTCAATTAAATAATAATTAATTATTTAATTAATTTTAATTATTATTTAAGATTAAATAATAATCAAATCATTCTTATTTATTATTTAAATTAAATAATAAATTATTACTCTAATAACTTAATTTCTATTAATCGTTATTTAATGCTAATTAAATAATAATTAATTACCTAATTATCCTTATTTATTATTTAATAATATTTAAATAATAAATAATTAATTTATAAATTTTATCTCTCTTTAAGTATTATTTAATAGGAATTAAATAATAATTGCTAATTTATCACCTTTATTTATTATTAACATTTAAAATAATAAATAAATAATAAATTTATTTAACTTAACCATGATTAGCTAACTAGATTAATATTTAAAATATTTAAATATTAAACTTAATGAAAAATATCCTCCCCAATATTATTTTTGTATTATTATTATTTTTGTTATAATTTAAATTAGTTTTTAAATATTTAAATTATTTAAATTTAACCCGAATGGCATTTCCCTAAATAAGTTGAAAACTGAACCGAGGGCAGAAAGGTAATTTTGTCGAAAAAAACTCGGAGGGCATTTTGGTAAATTCGCGGAAACTGGGCTCGCGCATTGCGCGCGTTATCCGTAAGCAGACCCAAAACGGTGTCGTTTTGGGACACTGCTAATGGCTTCCGCGCGGATTGATTTTTTTTCTTTATACGAAACGACGCCGTTTTGTCTCGGCGTTTCTTATGAACAGTGGTCCGCGCATTGCGCGGAAACCTTTAATTTTTTTCCCCTATGCAGAATGTGAACAGTGTCCGGTAATACCCATTTTAAATAAAAATATACTTGTAAGTAAGCTTTAAATCATCAATAAAAATCCAAAAAAATTACCAATCACCTTATATTAATTTATAACATGAAAAATTAATTTTTCATGATTTAATATCATTATTTTTTTATAAAAATTTTTACATCACATAAACTACCACAAATCATAACTTTTTGTATATAACTCCATTTTGAGTGATTCAAACTTTGTTTTTCTCATGATTTAATGTTCTATAATATTAGAACATCAAACCTAAGTTTTATAAAAATATTTTTGGTCATAAATTCCAAAACTTGTTTACACACTATTAAACACATATTTTAGCATACAAAATATACCAAAATACAAACCAAACATTTTAAACTCAAGCATGGCATAAATATTACCACTACACATTAATAACCATATTAACATGTTTATACTAACATGATGATTTATTTAATTTAAAAACAAATTTCATTTAAAATAACCATTACCTTGATTTAATGGCTATTCTTCTTTTTCTTCCAAAATAGGTGGTGAAAGAAGATGACAGGCACCAAGAACTCCTTCTCCTCTCTTAGTATTTTGCTCTCACTATTTTCTCACTCTCAAATGCTCTCTAGCTCTCTCTTTTGGTTTTGGAGCAAAAATGAAATAACATCTATCAATTTCAAGTATACTTGAAAAATTAATAGATACACATAATGTATCTAATAATTTTGACCATTACAAGCTAGCTATTGGATACTTACACAAGTTAACAAGCCATGACTTAGTTGGTGAAAAGAAGCATTGTGTCTATGTACTTTAAAAATAAAACAAGCAATCATTTTATTAAATAAATGAAAATAAAATTAAAATAAACACCAAAGATCACTTTTCTCTCTCATCTCCTAGCATGCTTCGGCTGATGGACTATTATTTGTCCCAAAATGATAGTCATTTGGCTTACTTTTAATAAATAAATAGTTTAATTAAGTATTTTCCAAGTGGGCCAATCATTGGGCTTTAATTTAAAATACCAATTGGGCTTCTATTAAATTGTTTGGGCTACTAAATTGTCAAATTTTATTATTCTACACTTGGGCTACTAATTGACCCATGTTGGGCTAATTTAATAATTTACACATTAATTATTCAATCCATGATTAAATAAATAATTAGATTGAATAAATAATTAAATATTTTAACCCATTAGTATTAAATTACTAAATGGACTAATAAATATTATTATCAATATTTCACATTATTTACATTAATTAATAATCATATTAATTAATTTATTATATTTAATTCACTCATTATATTCAATTTAATTGAATATTTAATTAATAGGAAACTTATCAATTATTTTGATATTAAAACTTTAGGGTTTGTTCACTAATTTAATAACATATTAGTGACCCCCTTTAATTAATTCTAGTAATTAATTACATAATTATTTAATCACATAATTAATTAATCACATAAAAAGATTTAAATAATCTCGAAAAACTAACTCGTCGGAAATTAAATTTATAATTTAATTAATAATGACGTGGAAATTCTAGGACATTACATTCTCCCCCCCTTATAAAAATTCCGTCCTCGGAATTGTAAAATAAGGTTACTCAAATAAGAACAGGTAATTTGTTCTCATTTCTTCCTCTAGTTCCCACGTAGCTTCTTCAATTGTGTGATTTCTCCAAAGTACTTTGACAGAATGAATTATCTTATTCCTCAGTTTCTGTTCCTTCGTATCGAGTATCTAAACAGGAACTTCTTCATATGATAAGTCCTTCTCGACTTGAATTGGTTCATAGGAGATAACGTGCTTGTAGTCCGGTTTATACGGCCGTAACACTGACACATGAAACACGTTGTGAATGTGCTCCAGTTCAGGAGGTAATGCTACCTCGTACGCCACTTCACCGACTCGCCTCAAGATTTCAAAAGGTCCTATGAACCTAGGGCTCAGCTTGCTCTTCTTACCAAAACGGATCTTCCCCTTCCAGGGAGATACCTTCAGAAATACGAAACTGCCCACGTCGAAGTCCCGCTTTTGGCGATGCAAATTTGCGTACTTCTTTTGACGATCTTGAGCTGCTACCAGTCGATTCCTGATAAGTTGTACTGTGTCTGCAGTCTGCTGCACCATTTCAGGTCCAAGCATTCTTCGTTCACCGACCTCGTCCCAACACAACGGTGTTCGACATTTTCTTCCATAAAGCGCTTCGTATGGTGGCATACCGATACTAGCGTGGTAGCTGTTATTGTAAGCGAACTCCACCAGTGGCAAATGGTCATCCCAACTGCCCTTTAGGTCCATCACGACCGCTCGGAGCATATCCTCCAAGGTCTGAATTGTTCGCTCGCTCTGGCCGTCAGTTTGAGGATGGTACGCTGTGCTCAACCTCAACTGTGTACCCATCCTTGCTTGCAGACTTTTCCAAAAATTTGACGTGAAGCGCGGATCTCTGTCGAACACAATCGATACCGGTACTCCATGTCATGACACTATCTCCTTCACATAGAGCTTCGCTAACTGCTCCAGATTGTACCGTATTCTGATAGGTAGAAAATGAGCTGACTTGGTCAGACGATCCACTATTACCCAGATGGCGTCCAAACCTTTATGTGTCAGTGGCAAACCCACCACAAAATCCATCGTGATGTGCTCCCACTTCCACTCGGGAATCTCTAGTGGTTGAAGCAGTCCGCTCGGCCGCTGATGCTCTGCTTTAACCCGCTGGCATGTCAGACATCGACTGACACATTCTGCCACTTCCTTCTTCATATTCGGCCACCAAAAATATTTCCTTAAATCCTGATACATCTTCGTACTCCCGGGATGTACTGAGTACCTTGTACTGTGAGCTTCCTGAAGAATATCTTCCCGAAGCTCCGGATCTAACGGTACCCAGACTCTCCCTTCAAACCTTAGCAACCCTGTGCTATCAATCTTGTACTTAAGCTCCTCGCCTTCAGCAAGTCGCTTCTTAATACTATCACAATCTTCATCCTTTTCCTGAGCCTCTTTGATCTTGTCTAATAAGGTCGGGCTTGCTGTTACTGTAAATAACTTCTCGTCCGTCTCCATTGGATATTTGATCTCCAACTCCAAACGTTCGAAATCTCTCACCAACTCTTCCTGATTTGTTAGCTTCAACAACTTCTCCCTGCCTTTTCTGCTCAAGGCATCTGCTACTACATTGGCCTTGCCCGGATGGTACAGAATCTCACAGTCGTAGTCTTTGATCAATTCTAACCATCGGCGCTGCCTCATATTCAACTCCTTTTGAGTGAAGATATATTTCAAACTTTTGTGGTCTGTATATATCTCACACTTCTCGCCATATAGGTAGTGCCTCCAAACCTTCAGGGCAAAAACTACCGCTGCTAACTCCAGGTCATGAGTCGGGTAACCCTTCTCATAATCCTTTAACTGACGTGACGCATACGCAATGACCTTGCCGTGTTGCATTAGTTGTAACGGCCCGAAATCCCGCCTTCCTTAATTATATCCATTATAATCTGGATTACGAAATCATTAACCTTAAAACCATATTAACAGGGATCTCGTGCGTTAAAATTTAACCTTTAATCTTTAAAACAAATCTGTTGACCTTAAATTCGGTCCATATATATATATTTTTTTTTTAACTTTATTTGATTTATAATCCTTACCTATCTCAGGATCGTAACGTTTACTTGCTCTTCATTATAACTTAGGTCAACCATTAAGAATTTGCGACCTATTATAAACATATATATATTAACTATTTTCATAATTTGTATTTAAATTTCGCCATTGTTCCGTCTATATATGGCTCTGTTTACCTGTACCTGTATTCATACATCTGCTTCATGCATGTACCTGTTTACAAACATCTGTACTGTACGTACAACTGTACCATATATACAAGCTCATTACATACCAAACTCAACTAATCGATAATACCTCAATTTTACATTAATACAACTTTTCTAAATCTTACATAAATACAAATCCATCCTCATGGACTCTCAACATTCATTGCTTTCACGTAAAACAGATTACATATATCAAATTTACTTCCTGCATATCCATTCATTCACATTCTTTACCTTAGCTGTACCGGAATCTCCGGCCTTCTTGTACCTTACCTGAAACGTTAGTACATAGCAAGAATGAGCATAAAGCTCAGCAAGTAATTCAGTTAACATCTTTTATGCTCACAATTTATATTATGCGTCATGTGTCACTTACTTTACCATGTTAGGATCAAATATCACGTATTGCATTTAACAGTTAGATCACGTTGTGGCACGGAGTGCCCATTTCAACTATCACATAATTCACGTAGTTCAATTAGTACTTTTAGATCTGAAAAACTTGCCTGTACGCCTTTGTTTTACTTAACCTGTACTTCCTCAATCATCCTTCGTTATCCGTCTTATCGGCTTGCTCGTTTCGAACTCTGTTTGTCAACATATAGTTTATATGTCATTATAAGATCATAAACTTGTATAACTTATCAAACTAATTCCATAAATACATAATCATCCGTCTTTAACCATTTCACATTTGATGTATTACACCTTATGTAGGTTTATAATACACCCTAACTTGCTTCCGACCTTTTTCATAACTTATAACATGTTTTGGCTTAGCTTTAGGCATGTTATATTATGCCACTTGTCATTTCATTATAACTTAACACCCTTTAATTTAATTATTATTATTACTTTTAGGGTTTATATAACTCATTTCTATCATTCCATATAAAAATATAGCTTTTTGGAAGCTCAAAAAAAATTTCAAATGAACAGTACCTCCGCCCCAGCGCCGCCAGAGCTCGCTGTCCGCGAAAAGCTCTCGGCCATGAACAGTAAATGGCGCCGGGGCGCCATTTTTAGTACAAAACATGGCGCGGGGGCGCCATGTTCAAATTCTGAAAATCTGATTTTTGCACTACCTTTGTCGATTTTTAATTTCTTCATCTTAACTCCAATTGAGCTGAAATTTGGACCACATCTAGACCTTACTACCTAGTATTTTACAAAATTACTACTTGCCACATTTGGCGTCTTAAAAGTAGAGATACACTAGCCCCTAGGAGGCCTGTTCAGAACTTTTCCAGACTTAGAAAAATTTTCAGAATTTTAAAACTCAACTTTTGCAACTTTGTGATTTTTGGCCATTTGCTTCCAAACTCAATTCCAACACTTGATATAGTTCATATAACCTATATATGACATGTCCAAACTTTCAAAACGATAAAATTTCGCACGAGGCGAGAATTGTCCGTAAAAATCCGTTTAGGTTCGAAACGATCGATTTCGATCGTTCGAATCGCCAATTCAACCAAATTTGATTCCGTTAACTTCCAAAATGACTTAGACACGTGTATTAACATGAAAACAAGTCATGTGACTTCATTTTGCCTTTAATCACCCAAAATTGCCAAAAATCACCTATGGCTTGGATTTCATCAAAATTCTCAAACCTTTTTAACTTGAATACTTAACCTCAACTTAATTCCTTAACTCAAACACACCTCATAGGCAATCACATATACTTCTTACTACTTTGTATCATCACATAGCTTCTACATGCACGTTCTAAAGCACTTTACAGATTAATATGAAATCTATACAAAAAGTATAGCCTAATATTCAACTTTCCTTTACAAAACATACTTCTCAATCTTCAAAGCATTCTTATATGCTATTTAACATAATATTACACATGATTTCTTCATAATCAACCTTTCTATCTAGGTTTTCACCAAATTTAGTGACATATAGCACTTGATCATATCTTAAAACATGACTTCTAACTTGTATACATGAACATAACTAATCCATCACTTTGTTCTACCAACTTGTGTCTAGGGTTTCATGATTAGTCACATTTAAAGCATATAACTAGCATATTCTTTACGTCTAGCTACTTGTTCATGCATGACCATCCTTATTCTTGAATTTAAATTCATAAACATCAAACTTTGAAACAAGAGCATGGTTATACCTTCATGTATGTCAAACTTCTTTACATATCTAACATCCTCTTGATGAGTACATCACTTTTCCTTCTTGCTCCATGAACATTTAAGCTCTTTAGCTCCATGTTTTCCAAGCTTTTTTTCCTTTTCTTCAATGGCTTCTCACTTTCTCTCTCTTAGGGCTACTCTCCTTCTTCTTTTCCAGCAATTGATCAAAATGAAGATGATTTACTTGCTTTAGTAAATTTTATAAGCCTTAACTAGGCTAGTTAAGTAACATAACCATGGTTAACTCATCTAAGGGCGTTTTGGTCATTTCACATAACAAGTGAAGGGTATTCTTGTCATTTTGCCACTTAGGACATATAAGTCTTTTCTCAATTTGTCAAGGGTATTTTGGTCTTTTTACCCTTTAGGACACAATGGTAATTATCTAATTTGTTAAGGGGCATTTTGGTAATTTATCAATTTGACTAAACTTTCATTTCTTGCAATTTCCCCCCTCATAACTAGACTTTCTTACATTTTCCCCCATTAATTCATTCTTTGCTCATTTCTTGTCCAAATCAAATCCTTTTTTATCCAAATTCGTTTCATCATACTTGAATTTTATTCATTCATCAAATAATGTCCATACTTGGCTTGTCCCAAATTACTTGTCACACTTAAAATTTAAATTTCATTAATCACTTAATAATTTCTATAATATTTGCCAAATTTCATATTATTCCTTTAAAATCCCATTTCTATGAACTTTTGATTCCACCATAAATAAATTCCAACTTTCAACATTTCAAATAGTTGGATTGCTTATCTTTTCCATAAATCGCTTCCTCTAAAATCAAACCTCGACCGGATTACCGGAATTCATCAACATCACCTTTTAAGCTCATAATATTATAAATTTGACTTTAATGTCCATTGACTTATTTACTTCATATACATGTGCTAATTTGTGCTTTGTTTGCATACTACATAATCTCTACTCATTCTTGAGGTATTACCTTTTTATTTTTACACATCGAATCACGATTATCTTATTTCAATCCTCCAATATTAATTCCTTAAACCATAACAAAATAATCACACATTATTCCATTAATCTCTATCTTGAAGCCTTCTTTCTCTAGCATATCAAATATACATATCCACATATTCATTCGTCAAATCCTTACTATTCCTTAATAAACCAACTAGATCATACGGTTTCTTATTCCTTGCACCTACATACACAATCTATTACCTGCTGACCCATAACATTGTGTCTTTCAATAATTCTGCTCAAATTACCTTATTATAGGTATTACAATAGGTCGTTTATCTTCAATTCATCATATTACACTTTAACCATCATAATTCTATATCTGTCATAATTTCACTATTATCTATATCACCATTGTACTTTAATCAATTAACTGATCTTCATACACTCTATGGATTCCTTATTTATATCCAAAGTTCCTCTTAAAATTTTCAACCGCATAGGTCATATATATCACATTGATTCACATAATAATTCATATTTAATCTCTCCTTATTACTTTATGTCCTTCATAATTAGGTTTTAGCTGCTAACCTTTACATAATTAATCATGATCCTAATTTAGAATTTCTATAAAATCCTGGGGCGTTACATTAGCACACAACCAAGACCCTTGTGTGACGCATCACTGTACACTACGAAACCTCTCGTGTCGTCCGGTAAAGCCAACACTGGTGCCTGGCTCAACCTCTTCTTCAACTCCATAAAATTTTCCTCGCACTTCTCCGACCAAACAAACTTCACAGTCTTTCGGGTAAGATTGGTCAACGGTGATGCTATCTTCGAAAAATCCTGAATGAATATCCGATAATACCCCGCTAACCCTAAGAAACTCCTGATCTCAGTCGGCGTCTTCGGTTGTTCCCAATTGATAACTGCCTCCACCTTTGCTGGATCCACCAAAACACCGTCTTTGTCGATAACATGACCTAGAAACTGCACCTTTTGCAACCAAAATTCACACTTCGAAAACTTAGCGTACAACTTCTCCCTTCTCAAAGCCTCCAATGCGATTCGTAAGTGTTCTGCATGTTCTTCCTCCGTCTTCGAATACACCAATATGTCATCAATGAATACGACCACGAACTTGTCCAAGTACTACTTGAACACTCTGTTCATCATATCCATGAATGCCGTTGGTGCATTCGTCAGTCCAAATGACATCACTAGAAACTCGAAATGACCATAACGAGTTCTGAATGCCGTTTTCGGGATATCCTCCTCCCTCACCTTCAGTTGATGATAACCCGTCCTCAAATCTATTTTCGAAAAGTATTTCGCTCCCTTAAGTTGATCAAACAGATCATCAATTCTGGGCAGCGGATATCTGTTCTTAATGGTGACCTTGTTCAACTCCCGGTAATCAATACAAAGCCTCATCGAACCATCCTTCTTCTTTACAAACAGAACCGGCGCTCCCCATGGTGACACGCTTGGTCTGATGTAACCTTTATCTAACAATTCCTGCAGCTGAACCATCAATTCTTTCATTTCTACTGGTGCCATACGATACGGCGCCTTTGATATCGGTGCGGTCCCCGGTACCAAATCAATAACAAACTCCACTTCTCTGTCTGGAGGTAACCCCAGAATCTCTTCTGGGAAAACATCAGCGAATTCCCGTACAACAGGTATCTGACTCAGTTCGCCCTCGACACGTTGAGTATCGACCACATGAGCCAAATAACCTACGCACCCTTTCCTGAGCAACTTTCGTGCTTGCATCATCGTCAGACAACTTGATTGTCTCGGCGATTTACTACCGTAAAATATAACTTTGGACTTATTCGGAGTCTTTAAGTGCACACACTTCTTCTTACAGTCAATAACCGCCCCGTGACTCGATAGCCAATCCATCCCTAGGATTACATCAAACTCCCCCAGACGAATCGGTATCAAATCTACGTTAAGTCTAAACCCTCGTAATTCAGCACAACAGTTCCTATAAATGTAGTCTACGGGAATGATTTCTTTGTTTGCTACTTCTACGTTCATAGGGTGTTCTAGCTTTTCTTGAGGTAAATCTAATCTCTTAGCAAAATCTTCAGAAACAAATGAGCAGGTAGCACCCGAATCAAACAATACATATGCATTAATATCATTGATCGGGATGATACCTGACACCACGTCCTTGGAGTCGACTGCATCCTGCACAGTCATGTTGAAGGTGCGCGTTGTGGGTTGGTTGGCCTGGCTGGCTGGCCCTCCAATGCTCAGCCTGTTGCTGTTGTTGTTGTTGTTGTTGTTGTTGCTGTTGTTGCCTCTGTTGCCACTCCCAGCGTCTCCCTTCTTCTTTGGGCAGTCCTTGGCATGATGATCGGTTGCTCCACAGGAGAAACATACTCCCTTCATCTTCTTCGGGCATTGTGGAGCCATGTGCCCTGGCTGTCCGCAGCTATAGCAAACACTCTTCCCTTTCAAGCATTCGCCCGTGTGGTTCTTACCACAATTGTTGCATTTGCCCACTTTCTTAGCCTCTCCTCCGGATTTGTTACCTCCGGACGATTGGCTCTCATTCCACTTTCGTTTATTGGGGTTGCTGCCTCCACTGTTCCCCGTCTTCTGCCCTTCATGACCTTTCTTTCTCTCCTGGTTGAATTTAGTCAGGGCCTCACTGCCACCCTCTGCAATGATTGCCCTTTCCAATAGCTCTGCAAAGCTCTTGATTTTTAATACCGCTACAGAACGGTACACCCACGGCTTCAGTCCCAACTCAAACCTCCGAGCCTTCCTAGCCTCCGTATCCACTTGATGAGTTGCAAACCTTGCCAACTCATTAAACTTGGCCGCATACTAGGCCACAGATATACTCCCCTGTTTTAGCTCGAGGAATTTCACCTCCATTTCCTGCTGCATGCTTTCTGGAAAGTAGTTTTCCAGAAACATTTCCTTAAAGCGTTCCCAGGTGATGACGCCTTCTCCCGCACGGCCCTTGTTGGCCTTCCACCAGTAGTTCGCCTCCCCCTTCATCATAAAGGTAGCGAAACTAGTCTTATGTGCTTCGGCCACCCTAGCGACCTCGAACACCTTCTCCATTTCCTCGATCCAAGTCTGTGCTTCGATCGGGTTTAGAGTTCCCTGAAACTCCGGTGGTCCAACTAGTTTGAAGTCCTTAAAGTTTGCCAAGTGCGGCGCTGGCTGCGGTGCTGGTTGTACTACCACTGGTGGGGGTCTAGTTTGCATGGCTTCCACCAGCATTTCTGCAAACATCCTCATAGGATTGGGTTGATCCCCAACCTCACTCACTGACTCTGGGATACGTTGATTGCGTGGTCTACCTCTCGGCATGATCTGCTAAAGAGCAAATCTTATGCTTATAGTTCTACACATTATTTTAGCCAAATTAACATTTAAATTTAAACTATATATCAAGCATATTTGATTTAAACAAGGAAATAACTGCATTTATATTCATATACCAATGTTTTAGTACAGACTCAACAAGTGGCATACTTCTATAAACGCTCAAGGCACAAGTTGCCTAATAACGACTATCCTCTGACGAACAAAAGTGAGGATTCACAACCATCAACCCCCCTATCAGAACAAAAGTTGGGGTCTAACTGACATCCTATGCATACATCAAAATATAAAGGCTTACAACAGCTGAAACATCTATAATATAAACAAAATGTGGGACTCGCTACTTCTAGGTACAAATAAGATAACAATAATACATCACCGCCTGCTGCGGTGAACAGTCCTACGAATAGCCCTGCGTAAAGTCTGCTGGGCCAACTCCTCCACTGTACGGCGACGAATCCAGCGTCTGCTGTTACCCGCCTCCCTAGGGTGCTTCCTAACCCGACGCCTCAGTCGATCAACCGAAGTGCCAAGAGCATATTCTAAGGCGTCGACCCTAGCAGCTCTCTCCCTATCAAGCTCAGCCCTGACTGTCTGGAGAACTGTCTGACTAGCCATCTCCCTAGCATCCAATCTCTCCACCGTCTGCCTCAGCTGACTATTTTGGATCATCAGCTGCTGCACAGTGGGACCCAACGGAGGTGCAGCGCTCTCCAACTGCTGAATTTTGGCATGCAAATCGGCCATCTTCTCCTTAAGTTCCATGTTCTCACCAGAGAACATGTAAGCTGCTTCTCTATACTGCTCCTCAGTCTGCTGGTGAATCTGGTTCTACTCCTCTAGGTGCTGAACCCTCTCCTCTAGCTCATCATTAGCCGTAGTCAAAGTATCGATGATGTCATTGGCAATAGTGCCCATGCCATCAGCATACTCTGCTGGCTCCTCCTGCTCGTCATCCTCAGAATCGGCCTCATCCTCAGATTCGGCTTCCTCCTCACTATAGGGCCTCATCACCCCACCCCTGACGGGCTCCGCGGCATCCCTACTATCATCCTCCTTCGGATCGGACTCTCCTACTGGTGCTACAGGTGCAACGGGTGCATACCCTACCAACTGCTGCGTATCCACTGGTATATCAATGAATACCACGTCCTCTCGAGCTCCGCTCGTCTCACCTATAGCCATCCTACAACACAACAGAAAACTAACATCAGTACAGCAATAAAATATATTCATTGAAGAAATGAAATTATATTTCATTGGGTACGACTCGACTCGATGAATTCCCCAATTCATCAAAACCACATAGGATAAATCTCCTCGATTTATCTCCTAACACTCAATACGAGTTTAATACTAAGGTTATAACTTAGGTTTCGCAATCCTAACGTTTCTAACCTACAGCTCTGATACCAACCTGTGACGCCCCCAGATTCGGGTTCCAAATACCCGGATCCGGTCATCACGATCCAATACAAACATTCACCTCTAAACAACATACAATAACTAAATGCGGAATAATAAACATATGTTGTTCATTCAAAAGGTGTTACTAGTCCCAAGATACGATAACCTTACACAAAAGTACACAAATACCCTTAATAAAGTACTTAGGGTTTATATTACATAACAGTTAATTTAATTAACTACAGGGCTGCATCTCGAAGTCTATTACTTCATCTTTCCTTTACCCTTGTTCTTTCCCGAAGTCTCGGGTTGCACTGCAATAAGGTTTCATGATATAGCAAGAGTAAGTAACTAGTTTGCTCAACAAGTTTAAATAACAACAAGGAACAATATATCATGAATGAAGGAATTAGCTGAACAATTCAATAATGTGAATAACATAAGCAGGAATAATAATTTGCTTTTAAAATTAGGATAGTCAAATAGACTATGAACTATAAATATCCACTGGAGTCAATAGCAGGTTGACCCAATGGTTACTACCAGAAATATGTACCCGAGGGGATCAGCCTCAGTACAATATGTGTATGCATAACATTTAATTTCCGTATTTTTGTACCTGATATTAGATACAGGGTACTCCCCTATAATAAAGGGGTGTTCATAACAGTCTAAGAATCCGCATCTTCAATGATTTGGATAGCTTTTAAAATTTTTACCATAAATGTCTAGCCGAACAATGGCTTAGACCTACTTTGAACAGTTCTTTAAACAGTAGAACAGTAATTAAGTACAAGTCAATGACTGTACAATCTCAAGTGCAACAAGTGCGAATAACAATAATATCGATGTGGAATAATTGTAAAGTAATTAAACCACTCAAAGCATGCTTGGAAATAATAGTTCAAGCTTAGATAAATAATTTGCTCAATGAAATGAGTTTAGAGATAAGGAACTTGCCTGTCTGCTCAGCTACAATATATGTCTAGGTTTAACTAACTGGCTTTGAAAAGACCTAACATTAATAAAGTTGGTCTAATAATTAGTACGGCGTATTTGCACAACTATACGCTCACTAAGGTATTTATTTATCATATAAGTACTAACACATAATTTACGTTAGTCGAAATAATATTATTAACTTTATAGACCCTCAATCAAATTAGGTTAATAATTTAATAAGTTAGAAAATATTTTTCTTAAGCGTTGGACACTTATTAAACCTTTAAACAACTTATTACAATTGTTTAATTAAAGTATAATTAAATTCAATTTATTTTATTAACTCAATCTCTATTTAATTACTATTTAATATTGATTAAATAGAAATTAATTAATTAACTCTAGTTATTATTTAAAATAAATAATAACTAATTGTACTTACTTATTATTTAATTATAATTAAATAATAAATAATTATTAACTTAATTTTAACCTTCTTTAATTTAATGTTAATCAACCAATAATTAACTAAGTAATTAACCTTACTTGTTATTTAATTTAAGGAAATTAAATAATAGTTTACTAATCTTAATCCTCTTTAATTATTATTTAATGTCAATTAAATAATAATTAATTATTTAATTAATTTTAATTATTATTTAAGGTTAAATAATAATCAAATCATTCTTATTTATTATTTAAATTAAATAATAAATTATTACTCTAATAACTTAATTTCTATTAATCGTTATTTAATGCTAATTAAATAATAATTAATTACCTAATTATCCTTATTTATTATTTAATAATATTTAAATAATAAATAATTAATTTATAAATTTTATCTCTCTTTAAGTATTATTTAATAGGAATTAAATAATAATTGCTAATTTATCACCTTTATTTATTATTAACATTTAAAATAATAAATAAATAATAAACTTATTTAACTTAACCATGATTAGCTAACTAGATTAATATTTAAAATATTTAAATATTAAACTTAATGAAAAATATCCTCCCCAATATTATTTTTGTATTATTATTATTTTTGTTATAATTTAAATTAGTTTTTAAATATTTAAATTATTTAAATTTAACCCGAATGGCATTTCCGTAAATAAGTTAAAAACTGAACCGAGGGCAGAAAGGTAATTTTGTCGAAAAAAACACGGAGGGGCATTTTGGTAAATTCGCGAAAACTGGGCTCGCGCATTGCGCGCGTTATCCGTAAGCAGATCCAAAACGGTGCCGTTTTGGGACACTACTGATGGCTTCCGCGCGTACGCGCGGATTGATTTTTTTTCTTTATACGAAACGACGCCGTTTTGTCTCCGCGTTTCTTATGAACAGTGGTCAGCGCATTGCGCGGAAACCTTTAATTTTTTTCCCCTATGCAGAATGTGAACAGTGTCCGGTAATACCCATTTTAAATAAAAATATACCAGTAAGTAAGCTTTAAATCATCAATAAAAATCCAAAAAAATTACCAATCACCTTATATTAATTTATAACATGAAAAATTAATTTTTCATGATTTAATATCATTATTTTTTTATAAAAATTTTTACATCACATAAACTACCACAAATCATAACTTTTTGTATATAACTCCATTTTGAGTGATTCAAACTTTGTTTTTCTCATGATTTAATGTTCTATAATATTAGAACATCAAACCTAAGTTTTATAAAAATATTTTGGTCATAAATTCCAAAACTTGTTTACACACTATTAAACACATATTTTAGCATACAAAATATACCAAAATACAAACCAAACATTTTAAACTCAAGCATGGCATAAATATTACCACTACACATTAATAACCATATTAACATGTTTATACTAACATGATGATTTATTTAATTTAAAAACAAATTTCATTTAAAATAACCATTACCTTGATTTAATGGCTATTCTTCTTTTTCTTCCAAAATAGGTGGTGAAAGAAGATGACAGGCACCAAGAACTCCTTCTCCTCTCTTAGTATTTTGCTCTCACTATTTTCTCACTCTCAAATGCTCTCTAGCTCTCTCTTTTGGTTTTGGAGCAAAAATGAAATAACATCTATCAATTTCAAGTATACTTGAAAAATTAATAGATACACATAATGTATCTAATAATTTTGACCATTACAAGCTAGCTATTGGATACTTACACAAGTTAACAAGCCATGACTTAGTTGGTGAAAAGAAGCATGGTGTCTATGTACTTTAAAAATAAAACAAGCAATCATTTTATTAAATAAATGAAAATAAAATTAAAATAAACACCAAAGATCACTTTTCTCTCTCATCTCCTAGCATGCTTCGGCTGATGGACTATTATTTGTCCCAAAATGATAGTCATTTGGCTTACTTTTAATAAATAAATAGTTTAATTAAGTATTTTCCAAGTGGGCCAATCATTGGGCTTTAATTTAAAATATCAATTGGGCTTCTATTAAATTGTTTGGGCTACTAAATTGTCAAATTTTATTATTCTACACTTGGGCTACTAATTGACCCATGTTGGGCTAATTTAATAATTTACACATTAATTATTCAATCCATGATTAAATAAATAATTAGATTGAATAAATAATTAAATATTTTAACCCATTAGTATTAAATTACTAAATGGACTAATAAATATTATTATTAATATTTCACATTATTTACATTAATTAATAATCATATTAATTAATTTATTATATTTAATTCACTCATTATATTCAATTTAATTGAATATTTAATTAATAGGAAACTTATCAATTATTTTGATATTAAAACTTTAGGGTTTGTTCACTAATTTAATAACATATTAGTGACCCCCTTTAATTAATTCTAGTAATTAATTACATAATTATTTAATCACATAATTAATTAATCACATAAAAAGATTTAAATAATCTCGAAAAACTAACTCGTCGGAAATTAAATTAATAATGACGTGGAAATTCTAGGACATTACAGTTTCAGCTAGACAATGCATGCCTAAATTCATCAAATTGAATATTTTAAAAGCTTATCCAAACCATTGGTTGGTGCGGATTCTTATAGTAAGACTGAGAATGAACAACCCTAGTTAAAGGGGATTTTTATTTGTCGGAAAACCGAATTTGCGCAAGAAATTTAAATGTTATGCATATACACAGGATACGAGAGGTTGATCCCCTCAAGTGTCCCATTTTTTGAGGTGTCAGATATATGTATATCTGTTCTACCTTAGTAGCAGTTCATGGTCATTAAAGACCACTCAGCAGTAAAGAGTCAATTCCTTCTTATAATAAAACATTGATTCTTGATTTCTTTCACAATTGTTATTCATTGTTGAAAGCCCTGATGTTATTTCCCTTTTCATCATGATAATCGTATGTTGTTGCTTATAAACTTGTTGAGCCATTTAGTTGCTCATTCTTGCTATATCATGACTTAATTTCAGCTAAGTCTGAATGCTCTAAACAAGACAAAGGCAAAGGGAAAGCAAACGCTTAGTTTAGTTAATGTATGCTAGATTAAATTACTGTTATGTAATTTCTTTTGTAAATCTTTTATATTTCCCTTACGATATGTAATGTTACGATTAAGGTTAATCGACCTTGGGAAGTGTAGCCTTTTTATAAGGAACCTTTTGTATTATTCTGCGATGTTTAAATGCAATATATGTATTTAATTGTTAGTAGGTATTGTACAGTGAAAATCAAACCCGAGGTTAAAGAACTCGGATTTGGGGTCGTCACAGAGCTGCCCAAGGAAAAGCAAATCGCATAATTCCAACAAATAGTAAATGATCAAGAGAGGGGAAACTGATTAAGCAAAAATAAAATGTGTCGGAGAATAATTAAAGACCAAATTCTGGTTCTCAGGAAGTGAACAATACTGTCTAGACTCTGAATTTAAAAGATAAAGACTTAAGCACAACTGTAGATACTATAGATAATAATACAAGAGAATCATAGAGCTTACAGAAATGAAGAACAAACACAATCATAAAGCCTACAGATCGTAAAGGAAACTGTAAAGCTCCAAGTTCGTAAAATGGATCGCAGAGTAAGAGGATTGTAAAGTCTACAAATTGTAAAGCCGAAGATCGTAGAGCAGAATGAATATCTGATCGTAGGATAAGCTAAAGACTACGATAAGGAAAACAGAAGACATATCAATCATATGCAAGGATGGACTGATACTTAGAAGATTATATGGAAGATCTCTTGAATATTGTTGTACATTCAAAGATTGATCTAAACATCACTGAAGAAATGTTCAACGGCTATTTGACTAAGATGTTGTCATTCACGTAACCGTTGTTGTTGAAGACTGGCGTGACTTAACAAAGCAAAAATTTAGCTAACATATTATAGGAGGAAGAAGACTGGCATAGCAGAAAGAAATAACAGGAACCAAGCTGACATTTCTCAAATACCAACATTAGAGATCTTATATATCAAAACATTAAAAGAAGTAATGGTTATCTTTCAACGGAAAAAGCTCCAACGGACAAATCTTTAACGATCAACTCTCTAACAAAAAAATGGCAGAACTCTCTCTACATAAAGACTCAACGAATATAACTAAAAGAAGAGAGAGAGAGTCAGCAGAGCAAGAAAACAGAAAGAGAAGAAGGAGAAGGAGCCTTATGAGAGAAAAGTCGACCAATGCAGACATCAGGTTGAAGAAGAAAATTAGTGGTACAAAGCAGAAGCTGAATACAGAAGAGAGAACCCACCAATTGAGAGAAAACATAGAGTTAATTCAGTCAAAGCTGAATGAAGAAGATTGGTCCATACACTAAAAGCGTATAAGGAGAAAAAAACCGATCTACAAGATACCGAAAGGGAGGTCGATCACTTGAATGAATATCTTCAACCCAAAGTTACTTTATGCTTTGGAGATCGATCAAGAATGATTCCTGAGCAAGAGCCAAAAAGATAAATCAAATGGCTTTGGAATTCATCGCTGCCAAGCTCTTTTAAATGAGCTCAATGTTAGCTTGGCAGCACCCCCAATAACTCAAAGCAAACAACAAGTCAGGACTTAGTGACTTGCCAGATTCTTACTGAATATGCCCTTGTTAAGGAAAGAGGACTGCGTGTCCTATAGAGAAAATTAGGTTAGGCCCGTCTGATTCTTAGTTAATCAACTCTTGTTGAGAGAAGAGGACTTAGTGTCCTATGAGGAGATAAGTCATGACTTAGTGATCCGCCTGATTCTTAGTGAATCAAAGCCTTAGTGGGAGGACTTAGTGTCCAATTTATCCTTAGTGGAATATCCCTGCTCAGTGGAGTATGAGAGAGGAGTAAGAGTAGTTTAGGCTCCGAACCTATTGAAAATATTGTGTTCTCAATGTCTCTTTACCTCCTTCTTTGTATTTCATGTTTATTTCATATATATTAAGATTATTATGTATATAACTTTCTATTGGGATATAATTTATTGGGCCTTATATTTGATTTAGGTCTAAGATTTATTCTTTATTTGGAGTGTTTGTTGGATTATATTTTACACACTATGATAGACCGGGGTTTAAGGTAGGCCTATTCAAGTGTTTCTTTTTGGGACGATTTGGGTAAATTAAGAAGGTCAAAGTCCATATTGACTTAGGATTCTAAATTATATTGTGATCCCGGATCTTAAGAAAGGTAAAGAAAGACCAGTCAATATCATAATTATAATTGGATTTTGTTAAGAGATTCCCTATCCTAATCAGTTACGTGGAGAGAATACGGTTGATGAAGAGTATAAATAAGGCTACAAGCGTGGAGGTCCAAGTGACACAATTTTTTCTTCTCAAATACCTATTATTTTTCAGCAATAACAAATTCTCCATTGTTACGCTTTTTGACCTGTACTTATTCTCACACCGGAGCATCCCCGAACGGCCCAAGCCGTCGCTTGATCTGGGGTGGCTAACAGTTGTTTCTAGTGCAGGTTGCTTGTTGTTGGTGGTTCATCGGGTGGAAAAAATCATGCGTTAACACTTTCTGTTAGCAAATTTATGTACAGCTGTGTATATCAATTGTAATGATCATAAAGGGGTTTTACCGAATACTCTAATTCCGTCGCGCATACAATTACTCAATTATTTGGTAAAGATGTTTATGAATGTAAAAATTAGACATTAATTGTATAATGATCTATTCAACCCCTCTTTCTAGATCATATTAACGTACCTCTGGGAAACAACACAGTAATTATATTGAATTTAAAAATTTATTTTATATTTAAGAGTTAATTAAAAAATATATATATATATATTATCTAAATTTATTTTTAGACCATATTAGTATACACTATTTATTTATTTTTACACATTTCTCACCAGAAAAGATAATTTCAAAAATTTTATTTTTTATTTTTACAGTAATAATTCATTTTTAAAGTTTAGTTATTTTTTAAAATTTGAATTAGTATAGTATATATGTTAAAATTTTAATTTTGGGTGAGTTTCAGTGAAATTGGGAAAAATGACAACTTTGAAAGTGGGTGGCAACTTAGAAGGACAAAAGTGTCATTGAGTCATTCTGATAAGGGATCGGGTTGGCCTTAAAAAAATGGATCGGGTCAAGTTTTAGTCAGATTTCAGTAAAATCGGGTAAAAAGAACGGAAACGACAAAAAATGTCACTTTAAGAATTAAATTGACGAAAAATTAACTTTATGGACAACTTTGGAAGTGCGTGACAATTTGGAGAGACAGAAGTGACATTCAACCTTTTAAAAACAACTAAAGGTGTAACATTAAGTGTCTACAACAATTTGCGATTTGTGGAGATTGTCATAGAGCAAATTACAAAAATGTCCCCTCATGTTTAGACTTAAATGCAAAATAAACGCTAATGTTTTAATTTTTGTAATCTCATAACTAACGTTTTAATTTTTTACAAAATCGTCCCCTCTGAACAATTTTGGTTAAAATAAATGAATTATGTGCACAACATGTGAGTTTTTGAAAGGTAAAATAGTTCGTTTACGCACTAAAAAATATTCCTTCTAATTAAAGGGATAAAACCGAAAACACAATAATAAAATATCATTCCTTCTGATAGTGAACTCACGTCTGTCTCTCTCACACACCAAAAGTGTTTCTTTCTCTATCCATTATTTACTATAAACAAAATTCTCTCTATTCCTTATCTATTTCTTGATAAACTATTGGATTGTAATTGAATGAACAACTCATATTCTATATAATTCATGTCAAAATTCACTTATAGTTTTTTTTTAACACTAAAATTCAACTATAGTGTATTCTAAGTATACATTCATTTGTAATAAGTCAATCACAAACATTCAAAATACATTTATAATACACATTGTTCAAACTAAACTGTTACCCAAACTAAAACCCCAGTCGAAATTTATAAACATTGCATACACAAAGCTACTAATATTAGTTTCATATTTTACTCTTTAACTGTACTTAAAATAAATACGTAAACTAAGATAATAAATATTTTACCCTTTAAAAAATTATATTTTTTAGTGCATGAATATACTATTTTACCCTTTAAAAATTCACATGTTGCACATGATTCATTTATTTTGACCAAGATTAGTTAGAGGGGACGGTTTTACAAAAAATTGAAACATTAGTTATGAGATTGTAAAAATTAGAACATTAGCGTTCATATTGCATTTGAGTGTAAACATAAAGGGACAGTTTTGCAATTTGCTCATTGCCATAATGCAGCCAAATTGGTGTCAAAGGTTGTTGATAGGGAGATAATTGTGAGGGACAACAAGAGATTTCACCATTTTAGAGATGGGTTTTGCTCGTGCGGATTAGTGTTATAAATGTGCATTTTTTTTCTTTTTTTTTTGTTTGGTTGTATTTTTTTGGGTAAAAATAAGGCATGACATTAATAGTGAAAATAGTACCTCATAAGTTCCTAGCAATACTAGCCAATGTTAGTTGAACAAGGTTTTGTTCTCATCTTTTGGGGATAACTGGTAGTTGAATTAGAAAAAGGTATTGTTCTCTTGTTTGGTGTGGACTAAAAACTTAAAACTTTATAGAGTAATCAATATATGGGAGTAACATCAATATATGGGAGTAACTGATGAATAAATGAGTTTAGTCCCCTTGCTGTTTCTTGTGAGGGCTAGTTGGTTGTGGAGTTGTTGGACTTGTGGGTAAGCAGCTAATTGGAACTACTAGTCAAGGACTGATTGGTGGTTTTCTAGGGCTAATTGGTAAGCTAGTTAACCTTGGACTTGAAGCAAGCTGTTGCTGCTGCCTAGGACTGATCAGAACACCATTGTAAATTAATTTTCTTTGCTTCTTTGCCTCGAGGGATTGTAGAACCTGCTGCAACTCAATGATGTAGTCAACTACTAGTAGAGACGGCATATGAAAATGGTTAGCAAAGAGAGAACATAAACAGCCCAAGTGGTACACTTGATATAAACTGGAAATGGAATCGAAACTGCGTGGAAGAACGCGGTGGCAGCAAAAAAAACTGCAAATCGCTCCAATACTTGGGCTGTAACTGGAAATCTTGATGAATCAATAAATTTTGAGACAAAAAGAGAAGCAAAGGCCAGGGATATAGTAAGAGAAAGTATATGAAATAGTGGAGATAGTGAAGACGAAGTTTTAGTAGATTGAACGGCTATTTCAATGGCTGAAGTGAAGCAAAATGAGAAAATTAGCCTACTCATCCATTCAAGATTCTGTTGGTCGATAACCGGAGGAATTTGTTCAGGTGGCTGCTGCTCCACCACCGGGATTTCTGGATCGATTGTGGAAGAAGGTGGTGGAAAATGTGGGCCGAATTTAGGGAGAAGTTGAAGAAGCATGTTAAAATGATGCAAGAAGGCGTTGAGGAAAGTTTTAATGTCCATATACAGAAAGCAAGATAGATCCTGGAAATAGCACTAACACAAACTCTAATGTTTCAGGAGAATTCACATGTAGCTGGTCATCTTATACATTAAGGTTGTGTGTATATCCATGCACTTTCTTTAGGGCTACTGACAATTTCATGGAAACTTCTCCAACTGTCACAACATGATAGCCCATGCAACAAGTAGGAATTATAATATATGAAGGCAAATGAATGTAGATAATGCTACGTCTGGATTGAAGGTAGGTAACAAGGAAAGGAATAAAATAAAGAGCGGAATGATTAATTCTATTCTTGAGCAGAATAAGTCATTTCATACATCTTTTAAAAAATAAAATTAATTTGACAGGAATGGGATAAATTATTCAAAAAAAAGAGTTGTTAATTTATAAATGATTCATTTCATTCCAATATAAAAATTAAATACTATTTTTTTTTATTTCATAGGAATGAGTTATTATATTTCTACCATGATTTTTGCAATCCAAATGTAGCATTAAAGTCTATATGCATATGATAATTAAATTTAAAAAAAATATTCATGCAAATATGAAAGTAAAAGCAAGAAATATAAGCTTGAAAAAGAAAAAGCATTTACAAAACGAGCCCTTATCTCTTGCTTTTTTAGAAAAAGAACAGTAAAAATGGTTTTTCTCATGAAAATATAATAGGTGCTTTCTACAAACACAGTAGAGCATATATATAAATGAGAAATTGATTTAAGTGTACGTTCTATTATTAACAATTATTATTAATTATGAAGGTGGGCGAGAAGACGTAGAACTGCTGAGCCTCAACCCTCCAAGTACGAGACTTTTTATAGGACTATTTGACATTATTAACGTGCGAATAAGTATAAGTATATAAAATTTAAATATAATATTTAAATATTATATTTATTTTAATTATTAAAAAAAAATTTAAATTTATATTATATTTTACTTTTTAATAATTAAAATAAATATAATATTTAATTTTATATACATAAACTTGTCCTTAACATGCAAGTCATGACTTTTAAATAGATATATCGTAACTCATGTCAAGTCAACATGCACGCGTTTTTCTTTTAAGAAATACTATATTTTATTCAAGGAAACTACCTCAGAAATCCATATATCTAGCTTTAAGAAGAATCACCAATAGTCATCATGCTTAATTGTACTATTGACAGACAGCCATCAACTTTAAGCAATGAAGGTAAAATTAAGAATAATTTTAGACTTATTTATAAAAAATATCCGCTAGACTTATCTGTAAAAAAGACGAAAGAGTATGATTTTATTTTATTTATATTTTATAAATAAAGTGGGACCATATTTCTTTGTCTTATTCATGAGTAAGATTTATAAGTCAAAAATGAAGATAAGTATAAAATCACTCGTAAAATTAAAGAAATTTTTGGGAAGAAGACAATGGCAATAACAATATTTTTATACAATGATTTAGTTAAACGATTAGGCTTCCACATAAATCAAATATGATAAAATACTTGAAGTGAATCAGCCACTAGCTACACGTTACTGACTTAGAATATTTGAAAGCTCCTTAATTATCGTCACAAACTCTAATCTTCTTCATTTCCCTTTTGCTTTAATTATGTATATAAATATTCAATGTATTTAGATTTTCACTATGATTGATTCAACCTTTTTGTACGTGGGATTGTGGCTTATGATTTTGGAGTGAGTAAAGCATGAAGTTGTAACCCATGAATTATATATTCTTTCTACTTATATTTTCCTCAAGGGAACGTACATAATGTTGACTAATTGCTGATAAAAAATTGACAAAGTGGATTTATTAATCCATGACCATCCATATAGTTTTTTATTATTATTTTTACTATATATTTGAACTTTGTGTAGTTTCCACTCATAGATTATTTTGCACATCCACTTATAAAATTGTATTACATTATCTCTAAATTAAAATTACATTTTTTAAATAACGAGTATTAAAAATATTTTAGTACTCAAATGTACTTTTAATATTAGTTAATAATTTGGTAATAGTGGGATGGTGTTACAAGCTATAATAAAAAAGGTAATGACAAATTAAAAATATTATGATCACTTTATAATTTTAAATAGTTGTATTTTTAATCTTAAAATGCATATATTAAAAAAGAGGATGTATACATAATTTTGGATTGAAGGGAGCAATTTGTTTTGGTTAACGCTAAACATATTCTTACATTACTATTTCGCTTAAGTGCCAGCTTAGTTGTCTTAGAAAATACAGCTACCGAGCCTCATCGGGAAAAAGGAAAAACAAACTTGTAAAAAAAGACAATTCCACTTTTAGTACAAAATACTAATGACTTATACAAACAAAGTATAATTTTTTTTAAATACAAAAAAACAAAATGTATTTTTATATTTTCTTAAGAATGAAACTCAAAAGAATTAACGCGCCACACAAACGGTGAAGTAGTTTAATTTTATTTGATGCAAATCGAAGAATCATATTTAGTCTTAATATGTCGTGAATCTACTTACAAGAGAGAGGTGATGCACGGTTGCCCTAACTCGTTCTGTAATATGTTAAGTCTCGTAATAAGAGTAATTTTTGTGTTTAGTTGTCATCGATGAGTTTGAAACTTTGAACAGACTACTAGTGATGAACTAAAAAAAAATGACTTAAAAAAAAAGCTCACGAACCATGGCCAAACCTATGAGCTTTGAAATACCCCCGCTGCCTAAGATACATAAATGTTGTGTGTTAGAACTAAAAATTACTCCCTCCGTCATGTCCCAACATAAAAGTTCTTATTACTATTTTAGGTAATTTCAAATAAAATATCTACTTATCTTAAATAATTTATTTTTTACAGTAATTTACCTATAATATTTTTAGTATTAATTATTATATTTCTATTCTAAGTATGAGCATCGGTTTGATGCAATGTTGGCTTTTTGTGAGTTGTTGGCGGTGTTTGTTGGAAATATTTGGCTCATATATGGGCATTTGAAATCACATCTTGATCCAAATAATTAAGTCAATGGTTTATTAGTGTATATGTCCTCATGTTTCGACTTGAAAATTTATTATCACGCGAAACCTCAACAGTGTCTGAGTATAAGCTGGATAATTTCACTTTTCCCTGTGTGATTAAGGCTTGTGGTGGGATTTTGGATTTGGGTTTGGGGCAGAATGTTCATGGATTGGGATTGAAGATGGGTTTGGGTTCTGACGTGTTTGTTGTAATGCATTGATTACAATGTATGGGAAATGTGGGCTTGTTGAGTTTGAGTGTATGCCCGAGAGGAATTTGGTTTCTTGGAATTCTATGATTTCTGTGTTTTCTGAGAATGGGGTATTTCGAGAAAGTTTTAGTTTGTAAAGGGAAATGCTGGAGGGTGAGGAATGTTTGATTACAGATGTTGCTACATTGGTGACTGTATTACCGGTATGTGCAGCAGAAGGAAAAGTTGAGATGGGGAGTTGAGGGTTGAATAAGGAGTTGAGGGTGAATAATTCCCTGGTGGGTATTTATTCAAAATGTGGGTACTTGTTTGAAGCTCAAAATTTTTCGACAAAAATGATAGCATAAACGTAGTTTATTGAAATTCCATTATTGCAGGCTATTATAGAGATGGTGATGTTAATCAAACATTTAACATTTTTTAGGAAAATGCAAATGGACAGTGAAACTATGAGGTTACAATATTGAATGTCATGCAAGTTTGTTCAGAGAAATCGGAGCTATCGACGGTGAAGGTACTTCATGGATACTCACTTAGACGTGGGTTTCAATATGATGCACCGGTAGCCAATGCGTTTGCTGCAGCTTATGCAAAATGTGGGTCACTGACTTCTGCTGAGCATGTGTTTAATAGCATTGAGAATAAAACTGTGAGTTCTTGGAGTGCTCTGATTGGCGGTTTTACGCAAAATGGAGATCCATCAAAGGCTATAGATTTGTACCTCCAAATGGCTTTATCCGGCTTAGATCCTGACTGGCTTAGCATTGCTAGCCTTCTTTTGGCTTGTGCAGAGCTTATATCCCTTCGGTATGGCAAAGAGATTCATGGATTTTTGCTAAAGAATGGATTAGCGACAGATTTATATATCTGTATCTCACTAATATCACTATATATTCATTGTGGGATACCATCGTGTGCAAAAGTTTTGTTCGAGGGGATAAAAGTTTAGTATCTTGGAATACAATGATTGCTGGTTTCTCACAGAATGGACTACTGAATGAAGCACTAAAACTCATTCGCGAGCTAGTGTCTAATGGGATCCAGCCCTACGAAATTGCAATAACAAGTGTGTTAGGGGCTTGTTCACAGCTAGCAGCTTTGCGGCTTGGTAAAGAAACTCGTGCTTTTGCTATAAAGGCTCACCTCACTGAGGATTCATTTGTTCGTTGTTCGATATTAGATATGTATGCAAATAGTGGCTCAATCGAACAATCTCAAAGAGTTTTTGACTAGATGAAGGAGAAAGATGTAGCATCATGGACATGTTTAATTACAGGCTATGATATTGATGGACGTGGGAAAGAGGCCCTAGAGCTATTCCATGAAATGCAAAGCTTAGGCTTGAAGCCAGACAGCTTCGCCTTTATGGGAATTTTGATGGCATGTAGCCATGCTGGATTGATAGAAGAGGTCTGAAGTGTTTGAATGAAATGAAAACTTTATATAGAGTAGAGCCGAAGCTAGAGCATTATGCATGTGTAATCGACATGCTTTGTTGTTCTGGTAAATTCGACGAAGCTTTAAAGCTGATAGACAAGATGCCTGAGGAACCGGATAGTGCAATTTGGAACTCGTTGCTCAGTTCATGTAGAATATACGGTGAACTGGGCTCAAATATTGTTAGAATTGGAGCAAAACAAAGCAGAGAATTATGTGTTAGTGTCAAATTTGTTTGCTGGATTCGGGAAGTGGGATGAGGCGAGCAGAGTTGGGCGACGGATGAAGAAGATGGGACTTCAAAAGTATGCCAGCTCTAGCTGGATTGAAGTTGAGGGGAAAACTTGCAGCTTTGTAGCTAGTGACAAAATGCAACCGGAATTGGAGCAAGTCCAAGAAATGTGGAGAAGTTTAGAGGATCGGATAAGTGACATCGGGTATGTAGCTGATACAAGTTTAGTACTTTATGAATTGAAAGAAGATGAGAAAGTGGAGATTTTAAGGGATCATAGTGAGAAACTTGCAATATCTTTTGGCTTTTTGAAAAAGTGTAACATAGAGACTACGTTCATTTATAAAAAACATACTTAATATTAGATTATTTGTATTAATTTAACACTACTTCGAACTATTTTATCCTATGATGAGAAATTAATAGTACTTTAAATAGTCCTATGTACTATTTTTTTTTATCATTCCTAAGACTATTTATGTGAAATTATATACTCCTATGAAAAATTTAAATTTAATAATCTCTCTCATTTTAAGTTATTAAATAATTTTATAGAACTAATAGTCCAACATTAAGAGATTATTAATCCCCCATCATGGAATAAAATAATCCGAAAAAGTACTAAATTATGGTAAATAAAAAATATATTTTTTGAAAATAAACATAGCTAGAGAGTGTGCAAGAATTTGCACATTTGTGGAGATTGCCGTAATGCAGCCAAATATGTGTCAAAAGCTATTGATAGGTATATAATTGTGAGGGACAGAGATTTCACCATTTTAGAGATGGTTTTTGCTCGTGGAGATTATCGGTAGTTGAACAAAGTTTTGTTCTCATGTTTGGGGTGTGGACTAAAAATTTCAGAGAGCAATCAAGGTATGGGAGTAACTGATGCATAAATGAGTTCTTTCGTGCTTCGTTTATCAACAACTTATACTGCAACTGAGAATCTTTCGTGTACAATTAACTTCAAGTTCAAATACAGCGTTTAAAACTCAAACGCACCACAATTTTTGATATGATAACCAAACACGCTAAACAATAACGCTGCAAAATTTTTGGTATGATAACCAAACACTAAACAATAATGCTGCAAACGGTATAAACGTTAATAACCAAACAAACTCCTTATTTTTGCCTTGGCTCTAGCAACCAAACTCTTCTGCTTTTTTAAAGTCTATTATAATAAAATACATTTTCAGAAATATAGAAGATGACGTAAAAATGGCTTAGAACCTATTTGGATCAACTATATACGATTTGATTCTTGATTCTTTAGTTTTTTAAAAATAATAATAATAATAATAACATTCAGACTTTTGAATGAGGTTTTCTAGATCCAAATAATTCAATTTTGCAATAATAAAAAAGCAAGGGTAGGCTGATTATTGAGATTTGAGAATATAATATAAGTCAAACTCAAACAATAATCAGATAGTAATCCAAACAAGTTATTAGTAAAGTCGCAAGAAGAGTAGAGCTTTCCCTTTCCAAGTGCCTACCTATCAAATCAATATGACGAAATTCAAAGCAAACTATTTAGCTTTAGCAGTAATTTACATTTCAACTACTAAATTTGGAAGGCGCTCCCTCTCAGCAGAGCCAGAGCAAGATGAAGACGTGACTGATCACCTCCTAGTTCCTAATCATGCTAGTCAATCAAGACAACTAAATTAGCAGAGCCACTTAAATACATTCTGTAGATCCAGTAAATGCCACAGTTATTATCAATCATCATTACAATTCAAATAAAACACCTTCCGGACATTTGACCCCGTTAGTTCCGGAAGATACTTTAATGGAAAGAGACTAAATCAACCTCAATTACATATATGCATTTAGAATACCTTCCAGCCCATAAACCCCGGAAGGAAACTTTACTCCTTAACTGCAGACAATCATCAATCCTAAATACAGACAATCATCAATCCTAAATACAAGACAATCATCAATCCTAAATACAGACAATCATCAATCCTAAATACATGGTCAATCATATCATATCACATCACAAAATTGTAGCCAAATTTGTCTAGTAGTATTTTTATCTTAGGAGAGCAACACAAGGACCCCAAAAAAAAAAATTAAGGACCAATTTTCAAGCATACAATAGAAAAAAACTGTATGTAGCCAATATTCCGTCACTCTTGCAAGAAAATGATGAATTTTCTTAAAACACTAAAAGAACTAGGTAGTAATTTCAACAATCAAATTACTTGAGAAGAATTAGCATAAATGTTTATACCTGACTATAGTTTACAAGGATAAGAAATAAAAAGAGAACTATAAGAAAAAAATTGTTTGCTTGAACAAAAAAGGGAAGCACCAAGCCAATAACAGAAACTTCATCAATCAATCAAAAACCCAGACAAATTAACTGCATCAAGTTCACCCAAACTTTGGAGCATGCTACCGACCGAGAGAAAGAAAGAAAGAAAGAAAAAAATAGAAGAAGTCGACAGATTAGAGATGAGAGGATTAGAGATTAGAGATTAGAGATGAGAAGAGGAGAAGAGGAGAGATGAGAGACTCACCATCGATCAGAGAAATGAGGTGCGTTTTTTTCTTTTTTCTTTTATGCTCTGTCGCGACTGGTATTTTACTTTCCCTCAAGTGTAATAGATGATAGAGATTGAGTCTTGATTAAACATTGAACGGCTGAGATTTTCTCGACTTGCTTTGAAGAGGCTATTGTCTCGTTCGCCTCACGCAGCAGCGACTGAGGCGTGCACCTCATGCAACACGCTGTGGCTTAACTGAATCAAGGCCCAACCCTCTCGCCTCACCGCGCCTTTGACAACAATGAGAATGATCAGCACAGCAAAGATCTAAATGCTAAGCCATTCAAAGTTTCTAATAAGTTTCCAACATTAAAGCATGAGATGCCGCTGCTGAGTAGAAAATGTAGAAGTAATAAGGAAAATAGTGCAAACGGTTGATGCCAGAGGTGGATTAAGTAGACAAGGTGGTCATTGACGACCTTATATTATTATAAAAAAACACATAATTACTTGTAGTACACTGATATTAGTTAGAAACTTTGTAGGTTGAAAAGAAGAAACGTGTGACCACCTTCTGGCCAGAAAAAAAAAATTCCAGGAATTATGTTATGTCCCCCTTTTTAGCCTTTTTAGAAAAATGGGGATCATATAATAATTTTCCCTACGATCAAAAGTGTTCAGTTTATTAACAAACATGTTAGCTTTAATCGAATGGTTTGAACATGACTCTTCGTTCATATACAACAAAACTGGAAATTAGGTCTCGCTGAATTTTCCAAGTAAAACTAGAAGCCCTAAACATGAAGCTTTTGAAGAAATAAAAGCGGGGAGGGGGGAGGGGAGGGGGGGGGGGGGGGACAAGCTCTAAGACCAAACACGTTCTTCATTCGGATCATTCAACAAGGTCTGCAAGCACCTTCTTTTTTGGTGCAATTTTAATATTGTTTTATTATGCAATTTTCTTAGAATAACTGGTTTCATAGGTTTACATTATTTAGGGTACTGTTATCTCCACCTTTGCATATATTTCATGTAAGCAAAGATTTTCCTCTCTTTTGGTAATTTTTTGACATGATATATATTATAGTAGACTACTTCAAAAATTCAGTTACAAATTTTTTGTTATCTATCGATGAAAAAATTCACCCTCATATGCTAAAATCCTGGTCCACCACCGGTTGATGCTGACTATAATTTCACTAATCGACAAACCTTTAACACCTCACATCTACAATTAGTCTAAGCACACAAAAATTCTCAAGCCCATCAAGAATAATCAACTTCCCTATAATATGAAAAAGTCATTCACACACAGTACTCCAAAATAACCTAGCTACAAAGCATTCAAATATCCCAACAACATACAAAATCATTTAGAATGTCGTTATACCTCAACTCAAGGAGAGAAGTGCAACTCTTCCTAACAATAATATCTACACATCCTAGCTAGAGTGGAAGTTCAAAATAAAACCCAATGCATACCTTTTTCTTTTGCCTACGTAGCAAAGAGGAATAATGTCACAGCAAACGCACAGCTCTTTGGCTCCTTCTATGCTCATAATCAGGATCATCTGTGAGCAACTCATAACGACAAACAGGACAAGTATTCCGAATTCCCAGCCACGGCACAATGCAGTCCCCATGGTAGCGGTGGGAACAAGGTAGCTGATTCACCCTTTCTCCAACATTAATCTCATCCTTACAAACTGCACAATGCGCATTATTATTCTCGATATCTTCTTTAGTCAAAACCACCGAATCAAGATTCTCAACAACAGTCTTAGAAGCTGGGGGCCTTCCCATTGATGCATTTTCATTCTCTGCGAACTGCCCAAAGAACATCTCATACTCTGCAGTCGTGTACTCATCATGATCAAAATACCCATCATCCCCTTCCTCGTCATTTCCCAAACCGTGATTCACCTCCAAATTATGAACATTCAACAAAACTTCCCACTCCAAATTGATCAGTGTTTGATTTCTCTCTCCACCATCCACACCTTCGTCTTCTCTTATGGCCACAACAGATGCATCATCATCGGCCTCAGGTTCAAAAAATAAACTCAAAACTTCTCTCTCATTGACTACACCGTCAATTTCCTCCCACTCGAAATCTTCATTATCATTCACATCTCTACTACTATCTTCCAACCGAACCGAATCCAAACAAATTTGAAGACTACTCGAACTCTCATCATCATTATCCAATGCAAAATCATCCAAACCCTCATTTCCTCTGTCCTCTGAGTCCCACTCAGTATCAACAACCCTTAAATCACCCGTAAAATAATCTGCCCCTACAGAATTAGAAGATTCACCCGATTCAGACACACCATCAGAACCCCTCCTCGATACAAAAAACTCGTCAACACAATCAGCAACCATAAACCCAGAATTATCATCATCGTCGTCGTCATCATTATGTGACTCAATAGAAAACCCTAATCCTAACCCTAGATCCAGCTCCAAATTATTCACACCCACTTCGTCATTCCCTTCAATTACTCCAAAATCCGGGTCCAAACTCGGATCCCATGACGATTGCTCAACACGCTGATGTAACAAATCCATGACGAAGTTTACCTGGTTTTCCCGATCGAAGAAATCGATGTTAGTAACAGAAGAATCCGGGTCCGACACGTCTTCGTTTAAGATCTGAGAATGGCTGGAGCGGTGGTGATGGGTGGTGCAGATTCGGAATTCCGAGGGCGGAAATTCGAGATCTGAGGTGTAAAAATCAAACCCCTCAAAGTCGTGAGACCAAAAGGGAGGAGTTGAATCGAGGGATACCTGTGGGTGAATTTCGTCGTCTTCGTCTTCTCCCTGGAGATGAAGGTATGAAACTTCCGCCATTTTTGATTTACCAACGCAGAAAGAAATTGGGGAAATTGAAAATGTATTTTTCCTTTTGAATTTTTTCTGCTGTTGTGTAGATGTGACCGTTAGAGAGAAAATCGATTTTTTTAGCTTTTCTTTGGACGTGTGTATGAAGAACATACATACAATAATCAGGTGTCGAGAGTTTTTCTCTGTTTGGGAATTTATTACAGTATGTATTTGCTTTGGGACTGTTTGGACAGAGGAGGTTGATGATCTACTATCAGGACAGGGATAAGGTCGGATGGGGTAGATCTGTTTATCGGATGGGATAAGTAATTTTTAGAATAAAATACATATTATACCTTAAAATTTTGTACAAATTTTGAGTTTTATATTTTAATATTTAAAATATATTTAATTGCACATTAAAAAAAAATTTGTTAGACAAATTGCACTCTTCAAACTTTTTCGTTAGACAAAATATACTTAATAAATTATTTCTGTTAAATAAAATATATCCTCAATTTTGGATGCAAACAATATTTTTTAAGTGAAATTTTTTTTTAGAGTACCCTTAGATACTTTTTCAATATTATGGTGCAAAACTCAAAATTTATATAGTTTTGGAGTGTAATTTATTCTTCAGTCTAATTTTTTAATTTTATTTATATTGCTAAGATACTTATTAGCAATAATTTTTTTATATTTATTTATATTAGTGATATTTCTTTGCCTTTTATAATTACTTTGAAATTTTAAAATTTAAAATCAAAACAATAACTCAAATATTTTGCATTCAACGTTGGGCATATAAAACTAACTTCAACTTCCATCAAGAATTGAAGTTTCGAACATTTTCTCTTCAATTATTGAAACATCAATTTTTTTCATCAAAAATACAATATCTTACACGTACACAAAACACTAAAATATCTAACATTCTAATCTAACACAAAATTTTAAGTTGTCTAAACTCATTCATATATATTAACCTTTCACTCTTTTATTATTTATTGGACGTCTTACTCGAACTCGTTGAAAATTAAGAAACCTGGCTTACATTTGAACGTAAGAGTGCTAAATATATTGAAGAGAAACATTCATGTTGCAGAAATATAGGAGTATTTATATACAACAATACAACCAGTTGGTCTATTTCCCTCAGTAATGTACAACAGCAATACTTCTGGTAGTACAAGACCAGCTGGGAAAAAGAATGACAACAAAGGGCCTTCTGGTGGTTTGTTCTTCCTAGAGGATACAATATTGTCTTACCTTTTATTTGTGTGGTCATTCTTCATCTTCTTCAGGGAATCTAACAATGACGATTTGTCCTGGTTGTTTGAAGACTTTGCAAAAGGATTCGATGGCCTATGAGACTGTGCATGATTCACCTCTCCTCCTACCTTCTTAACCTGGCCGACATTCTTCAAGTCCCCAGCATTCTTCGACTCTGCTAAATTATTTACTACCCCTTTGTTCTCCAGTTTTGCAGTTTGCTTTTGGTCTATTTTTGCCTTTCCACCGTTAACAGGCTCTTCTACCATCTGTTTCTTTGCAAAGGAAGGTGTTGACAACTTTTCCAATGATAATGGAATGACAGGTTCTATCGGTTTACTGCTTTCGGGTAAAGTATTTGACTTGCCAAAGGCATCAGCTTTATTCGAAGTATCACAGTTCAAGTTTGTGTGAGGAAGGACTGGAGTCTCAATGGTTTCCTTCAGCAATCTTTCCTGTAACACAGGTTTTAAGTGAAACATAAAAAATAAGCAGAAAAGCTTTGAATCTGATCAACTATTATGAAAAGCTGCAGTCTGTGAGAGATTAAGGGTTTACCTCCAATATAATATTGAACCGCTCTGCCAAATTTGGTAGCTTCAGGGCCATGACCAGTTTTATTGCACCTCTTACAGATTTTTCCATTGAAAGAAGTTTCACGAGTTCGGTAGCTCTCACAAGCTTGTCACCTATATAAATATCAGAAACAAGCATGGGCTCCTATCTCACATTTTGACACATTTAAAGGTAAAAGAAAGGCAAAAAAGCCGAAATTTACAATAAACTCATCGCAAGCTACTATAATCATCATATATAGTTGACGCTAACCATTGCAACAGGATGCTATTAGCCTTAAGATGCATCTATCTAGAGCTGCCTCCACATTGAAAGCCTCATCGTCAAGTGAAGTGGTGTCCTGACCTGATGCTATCGTCTCTTCAATCCTTCTCTGAATCTGTAATGAGTTGCAAAATATAATAATTTGACTGCAAAATGGCATTTACGAGAATCTCTTCTTCAAACTACCCTAAACTAGAAGGGTGATAGGAGTGCGAGTCATTCACTTTTACAACGAAAGCAGAAACTACGATATGTTATACAGAACTCACATACAAAGTACTGTATAACCTGATGTTTTCCATTATAATAATGCTCATAGGCCACAACATATGAAGAACATAACAAACCTGGCAGAGCTGGATGTTATTGCAGATAAATTCGTTCTCCAGGTTGTCTGCTCCCAAATCAGATGATGCAAGTGGAAATGAAAGATCTAGTAGGGTGAGAACTGGTTTGGGAATGACCTGAAAGAATAAATAAAAAACAAAAGTATGTAAAATTGATACAGTTGACAGCAACAGAAGAGTAGATAACTGTGTTGGTCCATCCTACCTGGGGGAAAGAATCAGGAGATTTGCACACAATACAAAACAACTTGCTCGCATTCAGTCCAGCAACCCAATAGTTTTCCTCTGGCTTCTTTAATTTACTAGCACTGCTAGTATGAATTTTTGTTGGCAAACATTTGATACCAAACAGAACTTGTAATAAGCAGTCAAGCTTTTAGACAGAAGAATCGTGTACCTGAAGAGTGGAAGCCAACTGCCACCATACTGATTTGTAAACACTCTCAGAACACCCTGCAAAATTAGTCACAAATTTGGATCAAGTTCTGTAAAAGTTATACCAAGCAATATCTTCAGTGCATGAAGTAAGAATAGAGCAAACCAAACCTTAGAATCAAAAGAACTTAGTTGGCCTTCTTCACTGAAACCAAACCATGTTAAACTTGAACCAGGAGTCGATGGAAGTTTTCCTTGTATAGGCAGTGTCCCATTACAAATGTTGAACACTCTAAACTCTAGCATCTGCAATTTCAGGTAAAAAAGTTCTCAACCCTTGACCAGAACCTGTATACTGAACAATTATTTTGTTTGTTACAAAAAGAATAAAAAAACAACAGCCTTCCATCTCAAGTACTTGGGTCATTCCTTCAGTTAAAGGCATAGGTCATAATTACATCCTAAAGGAGAACATCGAGTATTTTAGTAGTTGGTGTTCTGTTGGTCGCTTCATTGGTATAGTTTTCTAGAGGTTGATAATAGTGAGATTGGTTGACAACAACAAATCAACCAGCAGAGGCTGAAGATGACCTTGATAAGATTCACCCAGTAGATTTTGATTAAGACATTATAGCAGTACCTGCTCATTTGAAGGAAGCGGAGGAGAAGAATGTGTGACAACAGCAAGTTCATCACCAGAGCCTGAAGCAGTTAGCACTGGGCCATCAAGTGAAAGCACATGTCTCTGTAGGGTTGTTCAATCAAAACAGTGTTAACTTTCCATGAAAGAACCCAAACTTACCTAAATTCTAATCCAGCACATTATTAAGAAAATATATAAACAATAATTTCATGAATTTAACAAAAACAAAAAAAAAATCATGTAGAAGTAAGGTCTCTTCAAATACTTTTTCCTTTTGCTTTTTAGTTGGGTAAGGTTTCCTTCCTACTTTCAACATGTTTTAGTTTCTAAACAGAAACATGTCTGGGTTGCTCCTTTTAGTTGCTAGCAAAGTTAACAATTCTTACCACGGGTGAATAATGATAAATGGCTACATTGAATCTGCTAAAAGTTGATAGCCATGGAAATGGCGTACCACTGAAGTAGATTTTTCCATTGAACCTATCTTACATAAAGCGCCATTAAGCTGATTGAAACATTAGGTTCACCTTAAGCCCGATGTAAACAGAAGTGTAACATGCTGCAATCCTCACTGATGAGTTTTAAAATTCAGAACATTCCTCTAACCATGTGAGAGGTAATTCCCAAGACACAACTCTATCTAAGGAACAGCATTTCTCAATTAAGCAGAATTGGGATCCTTGAACAAAATATCACTAAAACACATTACTAAATGGATTATCAGTTCAACTTTAGTCTTTGCATAAAAAAATGATGGGTACAATTATATCTTGAGCAATGATAATGTGTAGTTGTCGTGACATTCACTTTATATTATTTTCTTTTCTTAATTTTTCTTGCTGATATTTTGACTTCTAGCCCTCGCACATCATCCCAAAAATAAATGCAACTGCAGCAAACTCATTATATTCGATTTTAAGTTACACATCATTATCCATTTCACATTGTAAATTATATAACCAATGTTTCTAAAATTGGCATTATGCTAGCTTCACATCGAAACAGAAAATCTTTAGCATGTCTAGTCCATAAAATATTTTTTTTAAAAAAAAAGCAATTGTTCTTCTAGTTTCAGAATTATTTTATAAATTTACTAAGAACAGTATTCAGTTTCCCTTCAACTTTATCAACATGTTGAAAAAATATTCACCAATGTTGGAGACAACTATTCATGCTATCTTACAATCGATGCGTTAGTGAAGTTATACCAACATAGTTCTGGCTCTTGTATATTAACAGATGAAAAACATGGGTGGGTTCACCAGTTTACATGTGCACTTTCTCAGTTCTAAATGAAGGTTTTTATTGAATTTCCATGATGCAACGGAAACCACAGTAGCATGAGTAGATTCATAGTAATTATCTCAAACAAAACAGAATGTGATGTTAATGCCAATATGCTACAAACCTGCAAGCCACCTTCTGTGAAGATACGAATAAAATTAAGATTTGTAACAGCAGCTACCCAAGCATTACCAAGAGCTACAGCTCTCACTTCTTCTTCTTCAAATCGCATAGACCACTAAATATGTATAATTCAACAAAGTCAGCTTTTAGGACTGAGGAAACATCAAAGAGGCACAAGCAAGTTTATTTCATAAATGCAAGTGTGCTAATTTATACATATGTATACATGGAAGGAATGTGACTGAGTCAACAATGTACTAACCTCGCTGTTATTTGCCCAACTACTGAATGGACGATACATGAGGGTACTCATACTCTTCTCACCCTTGCATGGATTTGCAAAGACACTTCCACTTTCATTTAGTGAAGCCATTGTAAATCCAAAATAATCAGTCATTGCTGGAACTCGTGGTCCACTACCAGTGTCATGAAAATCTATCTGCATCCAAGTCAAAACAATCCAATCCATTAGTAAGTGATATACAGTTTTTATCATCATGGGTTTTACATCGAGTGTGTAAACCAACTTATTATCACTCCACGGTTTTGAACCAGGAATGCTTGAGCGTCCACCAAATTGTTTATTACTGCTCATGGTTTTGTAAAACCAAAGCTAGATGATTGGTTGTTTTAAACTTGGACTATGACTGAAGTATATCCAACTTAGTTTAACTTTGTCATGTGGGATAATAGATTTCAAACAAGCACATTTGATTTTGTATGTTTGAATATGAACTCTATGGAGTCAGTTGCAAACATCAATGCCACTATCAATGAAACTTCACAAAAAAAAAATTGTGGTCTACTTTATAATAGGGAAGAGTAACCATATTCTCCTCTTCGCGAATAGATAGATAGATTCAACAATATGTAATACCTCTATATGGGAGTAGCCATCGTGTTCAATTGAGGTTATACTTCCAAGCATATTGTAGCACAGAAAGCGTCGTTTTCCAGACTGAATAGGAGTGGCACCTGGCTGAAAAGCTTCCTGCATTTTTTGACCTACAGATACCATTGTGGTTTGTAGGCCCAGCTTCCCATTATCCAGGTTTTCCTTATTACCACGAACCCTTTTGCGTGACTCAGCTTTTGGAAGGAAACTTAACTCATCATTGATGTCTTCCTCAAGAGCATCATCGTATTTTGAATGCTGACATAATCTTTTTCTGCTAGTTGGATCAGATTCACCAAGACTATCTTCACCAAGATCACTTAAACTACCAGATGCACTAGCCTCTTCCTCATCTTCATCAAAAAAGAGGAGGCCATTACCTTCCTTTGATTGCGTACCTTCCGTAGGAGATTTCATTGATGATGGAACAGTTGATTCCCACACACCATACTTCCCCATAATATCAATAAAAGTCAAGGCATTTCCATGTGGCTTCCATGCCATACAACAAATTCTCTCATCAAACTTTTGTCTATCAATATCCTGCTTCTGATGAACATCCCAGATCAAAATCTGTCTATCTAAACCAGAAGTAGCCATGTACTTACCATTAGGTGACCAAGACAAGAAGCAGACAGGTTGTACATGATCTCCTCTTAGAGAAAACAGCTTTTCAGCTGTGTCTCTATCATACATAACCACATCATTTTTCAAACCTGGGACAGCTAACATCTCCCCATCCGGACTCCACTGAAGTACATTTGAAATGGAATGGTCAGAACCATTTGCTGGAGTTATACCTTTAACATTATGAGCTATCATTCCAGATTGGAGTTCCCAATATATAACAGTCCCGGACGAATCAACTGAAGCCAAGTATTCGCTCTTAGGATCAAAAGCTAAGCCAGTGACAGACCCTCTATGCCCTTTCAAAACCCTTGCAATTGAACCATCAATGGTATTGATAAGTTTAATGCCCTCATCATCACCAGCAGCTGCCAACATAGTGCCGGATTTGTTAAAAGCAATGGCACGAATTGGCAAAGTAAACCTGGTGATATTGGTTTGAAATTCTCCACCTGATACAGATTTAGAGGAAGATTGTAAACAGCCATAAGTAAAATTAAAATTACCGAAATAGCTGAAGCATTGGTTTGAAACTAGAAATGTTTGCAGTAAAAATCCAACAAGACATGGGGATTGAGACATTGAAGCAGTTAACTAGTACAGTCACAAGGCTAAAATAATAAAGAGTTCAATTTGTAGGATTGCAAAGTAGAGAATAGTGTTATCATTATGGGAGGTTGTTAAAACTTTAAGTGGGTGGTTACTGTTCTTTTAAAAAAAATTAAGAATATTTTTTGTGTGGCCAAGTGTCAACTTTGTAGGGCTGTTACACGAAGATTTACCAGTTCAATGATGCATAATGTTTTCACAAAGGCCAAAAATAAGGACCTCCACTGCCGCTGTGTGAAACTAGTTCACAAGAATTAATATCTAGAGATACAGCAACGTTGGCATTTGACTCAACATGTCAAGACTAGATTCAACAAATATTTTGATGTTTTTAGTGACATATACACACTGATATGTTGTAGAGTTAGTAGAAACAAGAATCTAGCACAAATACTTTGATAATAGCCAATAATAGCAATTATGATTATAAGATTTTCCATATCTCCACTCTTCCTTACTTTGCTCATCCTATATTCATAAAATTAGAAGCAGCGTAGCTATGCTCAACAGCTCAACAATGCCTTTTATCCCAAAGAAGTCAAACCACTTTGGGTAGGCTAGAAGCAACACAGATATGATCATCCATAATTCATAAAGATCTAAACTTAAAATAGTAGCGCATTTCAACAATTATACTGATCGAGTGACATAAATATAATATCTCAAACACGTAATTCTGAAAGATTGGTATTATATTAAACAGGGTTCTAAAAATCCTTACACAGACCTTGGCAATGGATGAGGCGCCTAGCACCTAGGCGGTGCCTAGGTGTTTCTTAGGTGGACTAGGTGTTTTCTCAGGCAGTCTCATTTACTTATTTGTCTATTGTATATTCTTGTTATACTATACAAAGCATATAGTTTATGTATTTTTTTTTAAATTTACATCTAAAATTGCCAGAAAAAAAAACAATCTTTTAAGTTTTAAGGCTTAATAAATTCATTTCAAGTATTGTAGAGCTTCAAAGCCTTTTTAATCGATGCAATAGATGTCTAATTCTGTCTAGGTCGGGGCCTAGACACCCGGACAAATCTAGGCAGTAGAAGACTCGCCTAACACCTAGATGGAAATTAAGCAAATCTAGATGGGAATTTTTAGAACATTGATATTAAAATACCCACATTATATAACCCTGGTCAATGAATATTCTTTTTAAAAAGGGACCTAAGCTCAACAATTAATGAAAGGTACAACACATCAAGGCTGATCTGACAAGCATATCAGTTTATTTTAATAAAAATATCATATTTTCTTCTTTTTCTTTTTTCTTAAAGAAGATAGCATGGGTCTTTTGGGGGAAAGGGGAGATGGCTAAAAGCATAAGCAATCCAGGTAATGATGTTTATAATTAAACTTATGTCACGATGCCAAGTACATATCCCAAGCTATCAATCTACAAACACATTACCTCATAGTCCACACCAATTACAAGTAATTTCTTTTATCTACGTCCTTGACAAGAACAAAATGTCCGAACGAATATGTATTTTCCATGTTACTGACTTAGAATCAGGGGCATTCTAGTTAATAATTAAGCTAATTTGCTCAAATTCCCAATCATATGAGTGGAATTCACCCTCCAAAATGCAGCATTGACAAAAGTTTTATTCTTTTTCCGTTATTTTTCCTTCAGCATAAATAAAATTCTTAGTACCATTCTCTTTGAGCAAATTTTATACATGTGCCTTTCTATATAATAGCATTTGGTACATAAGATTTGTAAAGCAGAGAGCCAAGATAGCCAGAACAGGACTGAAAATTGAAACATCAAACTTTCCAATTTCTTCTAAGTCTTATGAAGGAACAAACAATTAGCCAAACAAGTTCATCTAAACAATTAAAACTACCGTGTTTGCAAAATTACCAGGAAATTTGTAGAGTTTGACGGAATGGTCCATAGATCCGGAAGCAAGGCAAGTGGAATTAGGGCTGAGAGCCAAACAAGTGACTCCATCTCTATGATTTCGAAGAATTTTGGGCGCACTCGAAGTTACGAGAGCGTCATGAATGCAGATCGAGGAATCTGAAGACGAAGAAGTGACGATGTGTTGGGCTTTCAGGTCATATAGAATCGAACAGTACGACGAGCCTGCGCCATTGTTCTTGTGAGCTTCACGAAGCTTCATGGATCGGATTTTCATGGCTGCTTTTTTGGGTATTCCTACTTTTACTTGGAACTGGTGAGAAATGTGATGAATTGGTGAGAATTGTGAGTTCTAATCTAGGGTTTTTGTTTGTGTACGAGGATTTTGGCGGGATTGAGAACCTTTTTGGGTTTTCGCGGTTCTGGCTCTGTGGCTGGCGGGAAAACTAATAGAATACCAGAAATGGACAGACACATATTTTTCATTATTTACCAAGAATATTTGTTTTCCTTTTCTTTTTTTATTTCTTTTTTTTATTTTATTTTTGTCACTATCAAGGATTTCCAAGGGATAGGGGGATAATTATTGGGTCAAGACCTTTCGTTAACCAGAGGTAATTTGTAGTACATTAATTTATATAAATAATTCTTCTTTAGAATCTAAAAGACAGATAAAAAAAATTATATAAAACGATGGATAAAAAAATTGTGCAGTATAGCTTAAAAAAATATTTTCCGTATACGATAAATATAATAGACAAATATTAAAATTGTACTACAAATTGCATAGAAAATCAAGGCCATATATATAGGAAAATAACCTAACTTGACACCAGAAACATGACTTACGTTACATATAGAATACTTAAATAATAGTATTCTTAATATAATTATTAATAACATATACTAACATCCTGGCTAAAGTTGAAAGCCTTCGATACAAGATGTGATGATCTCGAATCCGGGTCTCTTGAACCTCGAATCCGGTTCAACACTAGTACTATCTTTTCATTATTGTTCATGAATTATAACAATATTATAATTGATAAATAATCATTTATTTATAATTTTACAACATCTCTTTCTATTACAGAATCGCAATTTTTATACATTTCTAGTATATCTCAATATCATATATGATACGACATTCTATTACAATCAATTTTAGTATTTAACACTCATATTACATACCAACAAATTCTTATACTACACAATCATTTTACCTGTCCAATTCGGACTGATATCTACAATGGTCGTGCTAAACTTTCAGTGAATGTAATATGCATTCCTGTTTCTTGATCTTTAACAAAATTTCGAATAACTTGCACTATTTGAAAAAGTTGGTTTTAAGTAAAAGTGAGCACGACGGCTAAGCAAGTTTAACAGTTACACTTAACACATTACATGTTTCACATATTATGCATGTTCTGTATTTTATTCTTATATCATGCATTTCATGCTTTTCATTTTATGAATGATTCATACTTCTTATGCATCTTATACAATAAACAACTAGCATCTAGCAAACATGTTTCATATATGAACATAGTTCATATGTAACCATATCTCATGTTATGCACATAACACAAATATCATTAATATATATTCATATCAATAATTTAATAACACATTATAGAATAGCAATGCACATAGGAGCAAGTTCTGAAAAACTTGTCTGATTCGCTTTTACCATTTACGCTTATTTGCGTCTTTCATTCAACCTACAATTTATATATAAAATTGACACAATCATTAGATACAATGACTATTAATTAGTCTTTATATAAGACTCTAATTTCAAATTATTAACTCTTAAGATGTCCGACAAACGAACCCTTAAGTTCCGGACATAACCTAGCTTAAACCTAGTTTGACATATCGAGTACACTTAACCAACTTATGCATTCGTTACACATTCTTCGCACGACCCACTTTTAATAAGCTGTCTAAATTAGTCATAAACAGACTATTTACTTTGGTTTAATTCAATTAAAACTTTCTTCTTTTACATAACTTAATGATTTGGACATTTAATAATGTACCAAATATTTCAAAATATTATTTACCTTTGATAATATATAACTACGTTCAAATATTATTAATCATTTAATAATATTTTACTCACTTATTAATAGTATTAACTATTTAACAATATTTTAATCACTTATTAATATTATTAACCATTTAATAATATTTTAATCACATCTTAATATTATTAACCATTTAATAATATTTTAATCTATTACTAGTATTATTAATCATTTAATAATCACTTATTAATATTATTAAATATAAATAATTTACTCCTTTTGAAATCTTTAATATTTAAACAATTAAATGTAAATTGTTTAATCACTTCCTTATTCCTTTAATTTCTTCATTTAATTTATTTAGTATTAATTAAATAAATAATTAATCTAATTAACCTTACTTGTTTATTTATCTTTGCATAAACAATTATTTACATAACATTATTTCTCTTTAATTATTATTTAATATCATTTAAATAATAATCAATTAATTAATTATCCTCAAATCCTTTAATGATTATTTAAATAATAATTTTTTAATTAATTAACCCCATTTATTATTTAATATTAATTAAATAACAAATGATCATTTTATTCACTTCATCTCCTTTTAATTATTATTTAATATCATTTAAATAATAATTAATTAACTAATTATCCTTATTTATTAAAATAATAAATAATTACCTTATTAACTTCATCTTTCTTTAATTGCTATTTAATATCCTTTAAATAATAATTAATTATCTAATCATCCTTATTTATTATTTAATATTAAATAATAAATAATTATTTATTAACTTTATATCCTCATTTATTTATTATTTAATAATAAATAATTAGCTATTATATTTATTTGCTTTAATTATTATTTACTATCAATTAAATAATAATTAATTATAATAATGGTTTTTATTTACTTTATTTATTATTTATTATATAAATAATAAATAATTATTAAAATTGGGTCCCAAATTAATTATATTAATTTTTAAACATTTTATTCGATTTGGACTTAAATGACCCGAACCGGAATGAAAAATGCACTGCCCATGAACAGTGACGAGGGCCCCGGCCCTCCTTTTTAGTGCAAAACTAGGGCATCGGCCCTAGTGTTGCAGAAACTTTTAAAAATTTTGTCTGCTCGACCCTCCGACGCTCCGACAGCCATAACTTCTTAATTTTAAAATATTTTGGGGTGATTCTTGAGTCCATTCTCATCAAAATTTCCCCCTTACAATTTCTCTTCAGATCACAAATCCAAATTCTGAACGAAACTGGACTAAAAACTGCTCACAAGAACAAAGTGAAAACTAAAATCACAAATCCTTTGTTTTAATTGTTCAAACTTGAATAAAATAAAATCTACACATCCAAATGACACCAACTTAGTGTTGTTGTCTTCCTAACTTCTTGTTTTATAACATTTCATGGTTCAATCACATTTTTGAAAATGTTTTGACAAGAAATTTAAGATCGAACCATTTAGGATTTTACTGGTAAATCGTTATATGGACTTTCCTTCTAATTCTTTGCATACCACCCATACAAATACATGTATTAACTATATCAAACCATGAATATACCTATATATCATAGTTTTAGGATCATCAAAATAACTTTTGATCGGTTAAAAGTACTTTTTGACCGATTAAAACATATCTAGACTATAAAAATGAACTAAAGAAAGTTTAGAACACTTTTTAACCTCTTGGACATGGATGCTCTTCTTCTTCTCCTTCCAAAGTATGCTATGAAGCTATGTGTCATCCACCAAGCTCCTCATCTAGCAATCTCCTTCAACTCACAAGTGTTTGCTTGCTTTTCTCTAGAATGTTCTCTATTTTCTCTCTAGAAATTCTAAACAAATGGCTAACAAACGTAGCACACCCTTAATTACCATCAACTCCTACTAATTAACTAATGTTGGTCAAATTAGGAGCTAATTGTGCTTACTATTTGATTGAATGACCATTGGTTTGACATCCATCAATGTTACTTACAAACTACCAATTGTGTAACATTTAAGCAACCTAAAGAAGTAAGCTACCAAGTGGCCCCCCTAAATCTCAGCAAAAATAGGATTTAATCACTTATTTTTGGTTTATTTTTAATGTGTTATATATATATATATATATATATATATATATATATATATATATATATATATATATATATATATATATATCAATGTTGACCAATTTTAACTTCCTTTTGGGCTGCACATTGGACTCTAGGATTTAAATATATTGGGTTCATCCATTTAATTTGGTTGGGCTCAATTTAATTATTACATTGGACTAACATTAAATATTATATGTTACATTTAATTAAAACAAGCATTGAGCCAGTTTAATTATTACATGGATCAATGTTTAATTAATTACATAGACTACTAGGTTAATTTATTTAACTTAGTTTAATACATCAATTGGACTTATAATATAATCTAATTAGACTTGCTTTAAATTATTTTACCGCATTGAGTTACTCAATTAACTTATTCATAGTTAATTCTCATCATCAAATTCACTCACCTAGCATTTAACCAATGTTTGGTTAATGCTCTTTCTTATCTACCAACTAGGGTTATTCAATTAATCCTACATTAGTTAATTCTCCACACTCAACCAAATTTTCCAACACTTTGACCATCAATTGACTTTTTAAATGTTTGGGCTCATTACTTTAAATTGTTACATTAACTCCATTGGGCTTCCATATTTAATTACCCACCTTCATGCAAGTATTCCCATATTGGGCTAACATCTATAATCCTTTTGGGCTAGTCCAGTAATAATAATTAAATTACTTGGACTCTTCATGAGGCTAGATCCATAAATTTATTTGGACCTCTATATAACTTACCAACAAGACTTTCAACCATTCAAATATTGAGCTTGCTTTAATCCATTAATGGACTCTATACAACAACTTAATTACTTAATTAATTACTTCACATTATTGTCATCCAAGACAATCCTCCTAAATTTTTCACAAATTTAACTCATACTAATATAATTAACCTAATTAATAATATTTCATGACTTCATATTTAAACTAATTAATTTCTCAGTTTAATTGAGTATTTACTTACTCATCCTCTTATTTAGCTAACAAGCACGCTTTAGGTGTATATATATATATATATATATATATATATATATCCACATTCACTTCTCAAATGAATTTATTTCCTTAATAAATTCTCTATATGCATCATTAAAATATTCCCACATTTAATTCTAACAAATAAATTATGTTAAAAAAATGTTTATCCATTTTCTACATATCTCACTTCGATAACTCTAGGTTTTAAACTATGACCTTTAATTAATTATTTCAAATTTTATTTACAATTCTTGTAAATATCTGGGATATTACACAAGAAGACTTTCAACTTGTTACAAATAAATGTTAAACAGTATTCGGTGAAAGGCAGGTCATGTACCTGACATCTCCACAAACATAGTAACATTCATGTCATTCGTAATTGCCGAAAACAACGAACCAAGAAGAACGAAGTGAAGCCAAACTTGAGTATTAACTAGTGAAAGATCAGTCATTAACCTAACTTATTCAATTGCGAAACCAAAGCCAATACTAAATCAAACACGAAATTGAAATCGAGGTCGAAATTAAAGACAAAACTAAAACCAAAATTGAAGCCAAACAACTGAAATAAATTGATGAATCAAAGCTAAAAATGAAGATAAATCATAACAAGTTAAATTGAAGATAAATTAAAAATTGAAAACAAGATTAAACTTTGTGACTAATGCAGCGAAAGCAAAAATAAAATATCTTGCTGATAACAAAAATTTATCTACCATAATCTAACTTGATGTGGGTCCAAATTTCCACCAATGGCTTATTGCCACTTGTCATTATGAACAAAATAATAATTTTGTTCTACAAATAATGAAAAATAATTAATTGTAGTTATCTGATATTTATCTCGAGATAGTTATCAATTATAACGAAGATAACTAACAAGAAGACCATGTATGATTAGGATTCAGAATCCTATAACAATCAAAGGTCAAATAGAAAATACTCACACTATATAAAGAGGTCAGACATACAACCAAAGGTACACAATTATTTTTACCTATTGAGCATAATTCCTCTCTCAGTTTTCTAACTTAAGTATTGAAAAGTCCTCACGGAACCCCCAACTCTGGTCAACCTTTTGCTAGTTCAAAATGACCAACGGCGGTCAAAGTCAACTCATGGGTAGTCACAGTTAATAATCTAGGGTTGTCCAAAATCTTAGTTTTCAAGCATCTGATTTACGTATCAGATTGGCGTTGTTTGTGCGAAGAGAACAAGAAGTCATCTCTTTCTCTCAATCCAAAAAATTAACATGGTGAATACTTACGCAACAGCACGAGATCGCAGTCATCCACCTCTACTGCCTCCTAACAATCAAGAATAAGAGGAAAGCTCTATACATGTTGAACAACTATCTTATCATCATCATTCGCCTTCTCATATCCGTCATGAACTTATCCGCACTTATAGTGGACCATATACGAAGCATTCCCAATGTCCAATCCAGGTAGACCTTAGGTCATAAATCAATAAAAGTCGTGGTGGTCCATATCTACGTAGACGATTACAAAATAGTTGTCAACAAGAAGGAATATCCCCAATAGGCGTAATCGTCCAAGGTCAAATGATAATATAATTGATCAACTAAGCGAGAGTGTAAATAGTCTCTATGAGGTCAGAATATCATCAAAGCAATGGGACTGTCAACTCAAGACCAGTTGATATGTCCGATGCCTATAAAGAAGCAAGGATCGAAAGGGAAACACAAAGGAGACTCCAAGATCATCAAAGAACCCCACCAGCCTAAGGAGTTCAAGGAGCATGAATTGGATAGACGATATACCGAGAAAGACCTTCCCCATTCAAAAAGGAGATTATGGAAGTACCAGTCCCAGACTCTTTTCAAGATGTTAATAATGGACAAGTATGATATTATAGGTGACCCTTCAAACCATCTTCTTACTTTTGATGTCGTATTATTGATATATAATGTTTCAGATGTTATTAAGTGTAAGGCTTTCTCCTAAACCCTGAAGGGGCTAACCCAAGCCTGGTATAGGTAACTAGCTCTAAGATCAATTAGTTCCTTCAATCAATTGAGTGAGTTGTTTTTCAACCTGTTCATAAAGGGAAAACCCTATGCCAAAAGCATAGCTACGCTCATTACTACGGTCTAGAGAAATAGAGAATCCCTGAGGGACTATTTGAACCGTTTCACTAAGGAAGCTTTAAAGCATCCCAATCTTGAGCAGTCGGTAGCAGTGGTGGCTCTCAGCAATGGAACTATGAATGAATATCTGAGACTTTTTCTAGCCAAGAACCTACAAAAAACTATAGTGGAACTTTAGAACAACGTGTGAAAGTGTGTGTATGTGTGTATATATTACAATGGATGAGACCTTACCTATCAAAGAAGAGACCAAGGGAGAAGATAGAAAGTGCGGGAATGATAATGGTGGAAATCTTGGTAATGAAAAGAAGCTGAAAAAGGACCAAGGTTCCCCTAAAAAGCCAGGTACAACAGTGACAAAGTTTGCAGAGTAGTATATACCTTTAACCACACAAAGGAGTCAGTTATTGATTGAAATAGCATTTAAGCCATACATTAAGTGGCCTAAACTAATGAGGACTGATGCTTAAAAGAGAGACAATGGTAAGTACTACAGGTACCACAAAGATCAAGGTCATGAGGTGAACGACCATAAACAATTATAGGAAGTATGTCATAAGACGTGGCCATCTAAATAGGCTTGTGAAATAAAGGGATGATAAGAATGATCGAATGATCGTAATGACAAACATGATGGAAGGGAAGAACCTAGACCAGAGAGACCCATTAAAGCAAGTGGGGTACCATCAACACTATCTCCAGAGGACCAACTACTAGAGGAACAACAAACTCCTCCAAAAAAAGCTTATGTAAGAGAGGTATTTTCAATAGAGGCACCCCTTAAAAAGGCAAAGATTGAGCAAGTGATCTATTTCACCGACGAAGACTTTAAGGGTGTAAAATTCCCTCATGATAACCCTCTGGTAAAAGGCATGCTGGTAGATAATTTTACCATTCGAAGGGTCTTGATCGATAATGAAAGCTCAGTAGATGTTCTATACTATGATATACATAAGAAAATGGGTTATATTAACGATCAGCTCACACCTTTACCAATAACCATAGGGACGACTACCCAACAAGTCACAATGCTAGTAAACTTTTTGGTCATTAAAGCCCCCTCATTTTATAATATTATCCTTGGTGGGAGAAGGCTCAACAAATTCAATGCCATCAAAAGTATGAGAAGTTAAAGGGGATCAGGATCTTGCTAGAAGCTATTACTTGGTAGCCTTTATAACGCCTCAAAAATTTCAGTACTTGTTACAGGCGTTCTTGTGTGTTAATGAACAACCTTCTTCCTATCATGCAATATAATATAATTGCCAAATCTCAATAAAGTTAAATTTTTACAAATTCATTCGCTTATTCATCCCCGAATCGCAGTCTTTACATAAGCCTTTGAACAACTCAAATCATATATATCATGACCTATTCTATTACAGTGATTGTGAGTACGCATAAGCTCACACTTCAACAATAAGTCGCTATGACTATACCTCGACTTCTCTTATCTATTGGAGTTCACTAATATTAGCACTCGTGTAATATAGAATTGTCTTTTACTACCAATACAGATCTTTAACCAAGAATAATACAAAACTATAATTATCACAAAATGTTACATCAACGGGATTTAAACAACTCTAACAACAAAGTTCTATAGTCAACATAACTTCATTCATTTTCTTTGCTTTTACCGGGATCTCTGGATTCCTCATACTTCGCTGAAAATGTTTGTTTTAAAGCAAAGGTGAGCATGACAGCTCAACAAGTTTAACAATTAACACATAACACATTACATACTTCACATGTTATAACTACTATGAATTTTATACATGTATCATACTAGTCATGCTTTGTGTTTCACATATGTATTATACATCTTATGTTATGCATTTTATCAAGTTATAAAATCCACTTAGTACAATCACGTTAGATCAATCAACTGAATAACAATAGTTATAATCACCTAATTTCATAGAGTGCTCATTTTAAACATGCTCACAAGAAATTCACACAGCATTGAAAATCTTGCATATGAAGGGAACAATTAGTTCACACATATCAATAGTTTAACACATAGCAACAAATCTGAAAAACTTATCGGATAAGTTTATCATGTGCACGTTATTAGTTCATGTTTGACACGTGACCTACATAACATAAGGTATTCCTTCATGAACCTCACTCATTGGTTTAAATTAATTTCATAATCTTCTTAGACATAATTTTATGATTTTGACATTTAAATTTATCTACATATCACAACCTAGACCCCAAAAATAATATTTCATTATAAAATGTCAAACCTTAATACTATCTCAGGTCAGGACCAACTTATTTTTTTTTAAAAAAAGTTCAAGACATGCATCGGGGCACTAGAAATGAACTGCCTTTCAGTGTCGGGGCGCTGATCAGCAGAAAGGTCAGCGCCAGGGCGCTCCCTACTGCTCCAAAATTTTGAAATTTTTTTCAAACTACCTTTGACAATTTATATCTTGTTCGTCATAAATCTGAATAAACTCATTTTTGGACAATGGCTAGTCCATACAACATAATATTTTACAAAAATAAGTTTTGCTTCAAACGACTTCTTTAAAGGATCGAAACGATTGTCCGAAAAATTGTTTTCATCAAACTTGAACACTTTTACCATTTTGCTTGAACAATTATTTTAAGTTCAACTAGGCTCCTTTGACTATACAAATCATACTCCAATATATATAGGATTTGAAAACACTATTATCCAACATAGATCACAACTTTTGATCGTTTTTATAAGGTATGTTGAAAATATTACAAGATAAAACTAGTTCACTTACCCCGAATCATGCCACAAGGTTAACATACATAACCAACATGATTTTTATTTTAAAACATACACTACTCATTGATTTTTCATTAAAATAACTATATGGAGTATCAAAGTTTAGAAAAAAAAAACATTCTCTTAGGATTTTTATCAAACATATACTAGACATTTTAATCTTTCATGCTAAACACACAATGGTTTAACATTTTAAGCTTTCCAAAAATAACATAACCCAATCTTATAGATCTATGAATAAAACTCATGAATCATCTTAAACATCAACCATACAAGGTTATCTTCTTTTTGAAACAAGTTTCAAAACTAGTGTTCTCATTAACCATTATCAAATCTTTGATTTCTTAACTTTTCTAGCAAAAACATATGATCAAACACATATCTACTAGGACTATACTTTATAAAATCTTTAGATCTATATATAAAACTTATAGATCTCTAATATATACACATGGATCTTCAAAAACCTACCATCAAAATAAGTTTTTCATTTTGAAAACTAAATTAAATCTAGGTTTTTCCTTAAACACAAATAAATATTTTATTTCTTTTACCATACATGATAAAAATGTGATCTATCCACCAAAAATCACCATTAAACCTTCCTTGTTCCACCGGATCCACCATTTCACAACATACTCCCACAACAAACAATCTCAAATCAATATTAACCAAAACATAAAATAGAGCTTAGGGTTAGAAAGACTTTTAAACCATTAAGGCATTTCTTCTTCTTGCTAGATCCATCATCATCTTCTTCTCCTTGAACCCGGACATGGTTCTTATTCCTTAGCATCTCTCAAACTCTCTCTAAATCTATAATCTATCCAAAGTAGAAATTAAACATATGAACAAAGTCTTGCAAGAATGTTAAGGCTCTCTATTTATAGAAATCCAAGTTAGGGGCAAAGTGGCCACCGAGCTAAAAAAAATGTAGCTTCCAAGAAATTTCCCTCAAGGAGTACTCTAGTCATTAAACTTCACCAACTAAAGGTAATGTGGTCAATAAGCCAAAGTAGGCAATTTCTTAGCACTTTCCTCCAAGGTTAATACTTAATTTAATTAAGGGCAAGTTGGTCTTTAGGGCATTTCTAGGAAATTTCATCCTAGGACACATTAGGTATTAACAAATTCCTTTAAGGAAAAATAGTTATTAGTTTATTCTTAGGAACTTTCCTAGCAATTTTTTTAGGACATCAAAGTCATTCTTTATTTCTTTAAGGTCAAAATGGACATTAATACAAAAGATGAAGCTTCCAAGCAATTTTCACTGAGGATAGCTTAGTCATTAAATCCCACCAACCAATGGTAAACTTGTTTTTAGTAAAAAGTAGGAAATTTACTGGAAATTTCCACTTAGAACACTAAGGTCATTACCAGATTTCTCTAGGACAACATAGTAACTAGTGCACAAAGAGGAAGCTTTCCTTTCTCACCAACTCCTAAACTTTCCATTTATGAAAATTTTTCATTAAAACTTTTCATTAATGAAAGATTTCGATTATCGTATTTTTTTAATAGTAAATACCCTCTCATACCTCATATAAACGCTAAACGTGAATGTGAAATTTTATAAAAACAAAAAGCGTTTTTACTTGAATAGTGTTTCCCGTATTATTTTTTCAAGAAAATCTTTTTCTTAAATTAATTATGAACACATATTCTTAATCACATAACACTTAGTTTAGGTTAATATTTTAACACGGGTCATTTTAAGTCTTTAAAGTATACCATAGAAAATTTGTTCATTAGGTATTCTACTCCGTATTATATTCATATTTATGAATAGTATTATCTGTATTTATACGTCGTATAAACACTTAACTATATATATACATCAAAATATATTCATTCAATTAACTCTAGGTTTTAAACCTCCTAACCTACTTCATATTTAATCCCTAACACACGAATTAGGTTAAAATATTTGTGACGCCCCTAAATCCAGGTCACCTCAACCTCGGATCTAGTGCTCACAATACTACTTATACATCAATTCTAACTATCCATTAATAATGCGGAATAACAAAATAATATTATAATAAAACAGTCTTACATCGTTCCTAGGTGGTCTAACCTTAAATACAACACATATCGTTCAAATATCGTTCAAAAAGGTTTAAACTATTAAGTAAACCAAAATAACATAAATACATAATCAATACTACTCGCTCAGTTTTCCTTTGCCTTTGTTCTTTGCGATTTTCTCGGTCTGCTCTGGTTTAGCTGAAATAGTATATTTTATGCAAGAGTGAGCAATTTGAGTTGCTCAGTAAGTATAAGCCAATTTATGGCAGAAGAACAGAATAACAATTTAGAATAACTTTCAACAATTGTATCAAAATTGTGAATAAGCTAGAAAATAATACAACATCAGGCATAAGCTCGAATGTAAATGATTCAATATCAAAAATAAGCTCAAATATAAGTGATCCAATACAAAGAATATGTGGGAAGGTAACTGTTTCAGTACAGGAATTATGCTCAAATACAAATGTTTCACTATCCGAAATTAAGTTTTGGATTTTCATACTGAGTGGTCGTGAAGGACCATGAACACATAAAGGAATTATCAGTAAACTACTGATTACCTCAAGAGTATAAGTAAACCTAAAGATTTAATTACACTTTTCTGCAAGTACTTAGATGATTAGTCTATTGTACCATATGTTATGTATAACATTCAGACATAGCGCGCGAGGTCGATTTTCCGACATAAAAGTTACCCCTACTGAGAGGGTTTGTTCAACTCAATCTCGTTATAGAGTCAACACCAACAATTTGGTTTGGATTGGTTTTCAACACTATACTACCTCATTCGGTCTAACTGAATCTAAATAGCATAGACCTACGATAATAGAACAGTTTATACAAGAATGCAACTGTAAGCTCAACTAGTTCAATGAAAGAACCATGTCATTTTTGAAATGCACATTAGTGCGATCATGATATACAAAAACTAACAATAAATAGCTTGAATATGAAACTACTAAACAGAATAAGTTCATGGTTAGAAAACTTACTCAATATAAATTTGAGTAAGGTTAAGGAACTTGCCTTGTTCGTCAATTACGTTTACCTTTGATACCTTGTCACATATACCGCCTACATATAATATAATAACGTAGCCACGCAAATTAGTTATTGTTATAAACCATCACGCTTTTGCTATTACACGCATCACATCCTAGTTTAAGGTACTAGTCATCAAATAATACAACACACATGTTGGCACATATCACATTGCTTCCTTACATTAATTTTATAGTGTACTCTTACACTAGTCTTATAAACATACCACATTGTTCACTTACTACACAACTATGCTCACATCATGCAAACTATGCACATACCATTACTTTATTAAAGTATTTCTCAAATTAGTTTATCTAAACAAATTTTATTAATTAGAGTTCAAAATAACTTTACACAAATTCCATTTATTTATCATTATGAACCTTTATCCAATTTCTTTTCAATTCTAACGTGTAACTAATTGTCATATTAGCATAAATACACCGTTTGGGTATAGCATAAACACATCACATTAAACACATGTTACTTAGATTACCCTCTTCATAACTATGTTCATATTATGCACATAGTATCACACGTTAATATTTTTAATGTTTCTTAAATTAGATTAGTATACTAATTTATTTACCACTATATCCACGTTGACTAATCAAATTATTTCTTTTGAAATCATACCAAGTACAAGCAATTTAACTTTATGCAAAACACATTTAGCACATACCATCTTTGGTTTAATTATGTCTCCTCTATGCTTATATCACATAATAATTGCACAACATATGAAAGAAATGAAAAAAAATAAAATCTGCCAGAAAACCATTTCTGCATATTTTTGTTACTACAACTCTAGTGACTACACCAATTGGACATAACTCTAGACCATATAGCAAAGTATTTATTCATATCAAGAGTTGGGTAAAATCACATCATTAGGATGTGCAAATTGTGGCTTGAAACTGGCTGCCCAGAACATAAAATCTGCAGATTTTGTAATTTTCATACCACTTTTAATGATTTTTAATATTTATTCTACAACTCGGACTGCCACCATTTTTGGACACCAACTAGACCTTACTTTATAGTATTTTATTCCAACAATATTTTGTTATAAACGTCACATTAAGACTCGGTTACCAGGCCTTGAACTGGCCTATTCATCACAGTTCACCGATATGGACTGTTTTAAACAATTGCTTCCCAAAAATTTCTACAGGTTTATTTTGAGTTCTAAATCAGTCCACATATATGACAGATCATCTATGATTCATTAAAGTACCTCACGAGACTTAAATATCACAAACTCAAATACATTTAGTTTTTTTTAGTCTTTTGCAACAAAACATGTTTCATGGTTCATTTTATTCCAAGTTTCTCAACTAGCATATTTCCTTCATATAGGTTCAACACACAAAAGACATGGCACATCATCTTGGTAAAATTAGATCTTTATAATTTAGCATTTCAAATAGATACATTTCATATTTGGTTTAAAAATTGTCTAGATATCTAATACACATTCAAATGGATCTTTGAACGATCACCTATATTATATATTGTAGAGCTTTGGAAAACTCACAATTACTAAATTTATTGTCATGCCAAACACATACATTGATAGTAATTTATGAGATTCACATAATAACGTCAATATATAATAATGAAATTATATAAAGTTATAATATTTAAACTCCAACAAAACAGCCCCTGTTTGGTTTTAAGAAAATACACAACCGCTCTTCTTTTTCATTAAAACATATGGCAGCCCTTCTCTTCTTTAAAAACCATAGCAACCCCTCTTTTAGTTTAAGGAACAAAATAGCCCCTGTTTTAAAATAAAAGCTTTAGCACCTCCTTAGTAAAAATCTAGCAGTTCACTGTTTAAAATATAGAAGTCCCTCCTATTTAAAAAGGAACAAAACAGTCCATTGTTTAATAACAACCCTCATTTTCTATTTTATTTGAAACATAGCAACCTCTTTTAAAAAAATCAACACTTAGCAGCCCTTAAAAAACCAAGACATAGCAGTTCAAAAAAATTAAAACATAGCAGTCCTACTTTCTTTAAAACAACACTGTTTTTAATTAAAACATATTGCAGTCTTTGTTCAACAAGTAAAGACAGAGCAACCCTTATATTGAACACATAACAACCACTTTGTTGAATAACATGTAGTCAAATAACAACCCCTTTATCGTCTACATACCAGCCCTTGAAATCTAACATACAAGAGCTTTGAAAAATAACTCATTCTTTAATTCTTTGACCATCCAATTTCATGAATGATTAAACACACGCTATTGTAGGTTAACACACACAACCTTTTTGAATCTCCATGCTACAAGTTGTAAAAACTCACATAGGCGTGTACTCATGTAATCCATACTCTGAAAAGATCAAATTTACTAAGTTTCTTCTTTTAGGAATTTTGTCAAACATGTGGTGTGCATAACTTAATTTCAGATTTCATTTGAACATCTAAGCATGGAAACCACATGCATAACTCCATACATATCCATCATTGTGTCTTCTATGGATCCACCATGATCCCACACAACCAACAATTACTTCCATAAGCACAATCAATGCAACAAAATATAAACTAACTATAAGATAACTTATGAACATAAGTTAGTAAGATTTAAATGAAAAAGTAATTTGGACATTGGTTAGCTTGATTTGCTCTTGTTTTTGGTTGTTCAGAAATATGAGGCTATTGACTTCTTTTGTTTTCTGCAACCGTGATGCTCTCCTAATTTCTCACTATATTTGGTTTTTTTCTTGCACTTAGGATGGAATAAAACAAGGGTATTGATATATTAAATGAGTTATGTACAATGACTGAAAACTCTCCTAGATCCATCAGCTAAAAGACCCCTATACGACCCCTAAAAGAACTCTACAGCAGCCCTATATGGCATGTTATGTCACCCATCAATTCACCCATATGGCTACCGATCTATGCCCAGCTTGTAAGACCCCGAATTTTATGAAATATAAAATTTAAATTTTTCTTCATATATATTTTCATGAAAAGATCCAAATGATCCGAATGATCCGACAACGAATACAGACCGCACAAGAACGACAAAAGAGTTATACTGATCTTCATCGGAGAGACGAAAGTTTCAACGTCGGAGATCATGTATTCTTACCTGTTTCTCCATGGAAAGGGGTTACAAGATTCGAAAAGAGAGGAAAGCTCAACCCTCGATTTATTGGCCCATTTGAAATTCTCGATAGAATAGGAACCGTAGCCTACAGACTAGCCCTACCACCAAGTATGTTTCGAATCCATAACGTTTTTCACATATCTATGTTACGTAAATATGTGAAGGACCCAAACCACGTCATTGAGTTAGAACCAGACGTTATAGCAGATGATTTAACGTACGATGAGGTACCTGTTAAGATCCTAGATAAGAAGGAACAGATCCTACGCTCAAAGGTTATATCTCAAGTTAAGGTTTTATAGAGAAACCAAGATACTGAGGAAATGACCTGGGAGCTAGAATCTGAAATGAAATCTAAGTATCCTTACCTCTTCGATATGCCAGGTATGTCAATTTCGGGGACGAAATTTCATAAGGAGGGGAGGTTGTAAGACCCCGAATTTTATGAAATATAAATTTAAAATTTTTCTTCATATATATTTTCATGAAATAGTAAGTGGTTAAATTGATAAAGTTAAAAGTTAAGGATGTTATGTGTAAATTATATTATGTCGAACAATATTCTTTTGGTCAGGGAATATTCGTTCTGTCGGGGAATATTCGTACGACGGAGCCGTACGAACCAATCATTGGTGGACCCCACAAGGAATAATTGTTGGATATAGAAAATGACATAAACAATTTTTAATTGGTCAATGGTACTATTACTTTTAATTGTTAAAATATCCGGTGGTAAAAGAATAGTAATATACGGTATTACAAGTAACACACGGTATTGCACAATAGCACACGGCATTGCACAGTGTTTCGTATTATTAAACTGATAAAGTGATTATCGTACAATATTTGACTTTATTGTCACATGCACAATAATTCATGTTATTAAATTGATAATTGTCACAGTAGCATATGCACAGTAATTCACATTATTCATGACACAGTAACGTATTCCTTCCTTTACATGCTTTCTGCATTATTGTTCTCTCTACTATGATGTTATTTAAACAGTTGTATTTCATTAATTAATTAACTTGATATCTTACTCAGAAAGCCAACTACACTGTATTTATAACAATTAGTCATAATAATGAATATGTATGAATTATTGTTGAATAATTGAATTGATAAAGTTATTTGTTTATAATATAAAGTTAGGTGAGATAAAATGAATGGTATAGATTAAAGATAATATAGAATTTGAAATGGATGATGTAAATTAAAATATGATATTTAAATGAATGGTTTAGATTAAGAAAATCTTAAAAGATAAAATGAATGGTATAGATTAAAGATAATATAGAATTTGAAATGGATGATGTAGATTAAAAGATGATATTTAAATGAATGGTTTAGATTAAAGAAATCTTAAAAGATGAAATGAATGGTGTAGATTAAACATTATCTTAAAATGAACGGTTTGGATTAAATTAGAAAATCTTGGTTATGATAAGATTTTTGGCTATAAATAGAGGCCTTAACTTAAGGATTTTTCATAAACTTCCTTACTTGTTCTTTCTTTCTCTCTCTAAATACTTCTTGTGAAAGTTCTCTCTAAATGTGCTTAAGTCATCTTGAGTATTTGTGAAGATCTATAAGTGTACGTGTACTGTTCAAGTTAATCAACCTCATTTAAATCAATATCCAGTCACGTGTTAAGGTAAGGGATTATCATTATTTGAATCTAAAAAATAATATCGTTTCTTCCTTACTCGTAAGATGTGCCTTTTATTTCCATGTATTAAATTGTGGGAATAACCTTACGGCGCGGATTACCGCCTGTTGGTGAATAACCTTTCGTATTCATTCCTTATTAATCTCTAAGAATAACCTTACTGCGCGGATTACCGCCTGTTTGGTGAATGACTCTTCGTATTCAATTTTTATTAAATTGTGGGAATAACCTTACGGTGCGGATTACCGCCTGTTGGTGAATAACCTTTCGTATTCATTCCTTATTAATCTCTGAGAATAACCTGACTACGCGGATTACCGCATGTTTGGTGAATTATTCTTTGTATTCATTTCTTATTTGTCTATTGTGGAAATAATTTGTCTACACGAATTATCACATGACACTTTTACAGCATATTCGTTTATAATATCATTTTCTTTCATATTCGTAAATGATATTATTTTTCTTTATACTCATAAGGGATACCATCTTTTTCATCTTCCATTATTCAAACTTACTATGGTAAGGGATAATAATTTTCTTCACCTTTTGTTAATCAAACCTGCTACGGTAAGGGATATTATTTTCTTTCATACACCTAAATCGAAACTTATTATGGAACTATTGCTTCTATAATTCCTGAAAATATTATATGTTCCATAATAGTTGCACTTCATCATTTCAATTGAACCATCCTATTTATGTGAACCTTTCTATTGAATTGTAACCGTTATTCTGAATTGTGGATCTTGAGTATCATTTTTAAATTTCACTCCACATCATGTTGACAATTTGGATAATATTTGAATCTGCACAAAGTAAACTTCTTATACTTATTGTTTATCCTGTTTCTTCTGTTCATCATTTATGTCATTCTAATCATCCAAAATCAAGTTGTTGTGAATATCTGTGGCCGGGGGCACAGATGTGATATAATTGTTGAACAGATGATAGGTTAAAGGCGATACATCTGTTCGGTGTCTTTTATGGCACGTGGTGAATGTTCTCTTTGGCCTGTAGTGCAAAGATGAACTGTTGTTTGGTATGATTATGACCAAAGGCTGAATCTGGTATAATCATAACCGTTGGTATTATTTTGAATGTATTTGGCCCGTAGTGCAAAGATGAACTGTTGATCTGCATGATTATGATCAGGAACTGTGAATTTGAATTATCCCGACTAATGGTATTTCAGATGATAAAAGTTGATGATGTTTTTTTTTTCTAAAAAGAGAAGCGAGTGGACACTATAGTCTGCATTATTCTTCTAATATAAATTGCTTATTCCGCTGCTATTATTGATTTGAACATTGTTTAAGAATTTAACTGCAATTTTTGATATAAACCTTGTAGTCTATTGTATTATATCAAGAACTCAACTGTTGAAGGCTAATGATAATTTATTCGTCATTATCTTAGTCATGATATTCTTTACTTGGCTATTTGAGCTCACCCTTTCTTTTGTTCCATTGTTTTTCAACAGGAGATGGAAATGTAGCTGGGTCTAGCCGGGGAATAGAGTGAGAGTCTGAGGAATAGCTATCGTAGTCTTCACGCGTTGTAAAATAGTGTGATAATAATAGTGAAGACTTAGTTGTGTATTATTATACACTGTATTGTTGAACATTGTTCTACCTTATAATAATTTTGTTGTAGTCTTTTGACGACTCAAGTTTGGGCTGTATGAGCCCAGATTTGGGGGCGTCACACAGCTACTGCCCCTACCTTAAGCTCAGATTTCTCATCTCAATTGCCTCCTTGACCAGTCGAACATAATCACCATCAGCTACTATATGATACTCCCTGATTCCTGAATTCTATGTCCCGAAAAGATGTCACACAAGAACAATTCGTATAACACATTTGGGCTATTGAGATGCTAAGGAAAAACAAGGCTGGAACTTTTATGTTTGGGTCAAGAATTGGGTCTTAATAAATAAAATACATAAGTTTGATAATTTAACTTGGGCTTACATTTATAAAATGTAACACATCTCCTCTCACCAAAATAAATCATTTGGGCCATCAAAATACTTAGTTAATATTATTGTCATATGTTAATTAACACATCAACTAATTTAAATTAGTCACATAGCACTATATTGTAACCCACTTTAATAATTACAAGTAACTTGTGTAATATCCCAGATATTTACAATATTTTAGATAATATCTTAATTGATTTAATTAAAAGTTAAGGTTTAAAACATATAGTTGGAGAAGTAAAATGTGTAGAAAATGGGTAAACATTTTTTTTAACATAATTTAATTGTTAGAAATTATATGTGAAAATATTTTAATGATGCATGTAGAGAATTTATTAAGAAAAAAATTCATTTAAGAAGTGAAGGTGATTATATATATATATACCTAAAGCGTGCTTGTTAGCCAAATAAAAAAGATGAGTAAATTAATACTCAGTTAAACTAATAAATTAATTAGTTTAAATATGAAGTAAGAGAAAAAGTCATGAAATATAATTAATTAGGTTAATTATATTGGTTATGAGTTAGAGTTATAAAAAAAACTAGAATGCTTGTCTAGAATGACAATATTAAGAAGGTAATTAATTAAGTAATTAACTTAATTATTAAGTTATTGTATAGAGTCCAAGTAATTTAATTACTACTAATGGACTAGCCCAAAAGGATTATATGTGTTAGCCCAACATGAGAATACTTGCATGAAGGTGGGTAATTAAATATTAAAGCCCAATGAAGTTAATGTACAATTTAAAGTAATGAGCCCAACCATTTAAAAAGTCAATTGATGGTCAAAGTGTTGGGAAATTTGGTTGAGTGTAGAGAATTAACTAAGATAGAGTTAATTGAATAACCCTAATTGGTAGGCAAGAGAGAGAATTAACCAAACATTGGTTAATTGTTAGAGGAATGAAGGGGATGATGAGAATTAACTAATTGAGGAGTTAATTGAGTAGCCCAAGGTGTTGGAATAATTTAAAGCAAGTCTAATTGGATTATATTTTTAAATCTAAATGATGTATTAATCTAGGTCAAATTAAATTTACCTAATAGTTCAGATAATTAATTTAATATTGATCCATGGAATAATTAATAAAGCAGAATGCTTGTTTTGATTAAATATAACATAGGAAATTTAATGTTAGTCCAATGTAACAATTAAATTGAGTCCAAATGAATTAAATGGGGTAAGCCAAACAATGATAATTCAAAGTCCAATTGAATTATTTTAATAACCCAATATAAAGCCCAATACATAGTCAAATGGTTGGGTAATATATATATATGGAGGTATATATATAAAGGTGCGTGTATATATATATATATATATATATATATATATATATATATATATATATATAAGTATATAAGATAAAAATAATTGGATTTTAGAGCCAAAAGGCCATATGGCAGGTCAACTAGAGGGAGGGGGCCACTTGGTGGCTTGTTGCACTTGTATTGCTTCTATTTCACTCAACCAATAGCTTGTAAGCAAGTTTGATTCACGTCAATCACTTGGTCAATCAAGTTAGTCATTCAAAATAATAGTAATCACCAATTTAGCTTCTAATTGGACCAAGTTTGGTTGATTAAGAAGTTAATGAAGTACTCCTAGAGTTCTATAAATAGAAATCACCAACACATGAGCAATGTGGGTCATTTCTATGCTTGTTAGTATTTTTAGAGAGAGAAAAGAATTCTAGAGAGAAGGGAGAACATTGTTGGAGATTTCCACCAAGAAAAATTGCTAGAGGATAGTCAATGAGGAGTCACAAGCCAAACTCATATCAAGAGGAAGAAGATCATCTATGTGCAAAAGGTTAAAAAGTGTTTGAAACCCTCGTTAGTTCATTTTTATAGTTTAGATATGATTTTAACGATTAAAATGTATTTTTAACTGATCAAAAGTTATTTTGATACTCTAGAAGTCTAAATCTATGATATATAGGTAGATTCATGATTTAGTATGTTTAATACAAGTATTGGTATGTGTGGTATGCAAATAAATGGAAGAAAATTTCATATTGTGTTACCGGTAAAGCCCTAGATGGTTCAATCTTAAATTTCTTGTCAAAACGTTTTCAAAAATATGATTGAACCATGAAATGTTAAAAAACAAGAAGTTATGAAGACAACAACACTAAGTTGGTGTCATTTGGATGTGAAGAGATCATTTTATTCAAGTTTGAACCATTAAAATCAATGATTTGTGAAGTTAGTTTTTACTTTGTCCTTGCGAGCAGTTTTTAGTCTAGTTCTATTTGGAATTTGGATTTGTGATCTAAAAAGAAGTTGTAGAGGGGGAAATTCTGATGAGAATGGACTCAAGAATCACTCTAAAATGATTAAATGATTAATAATATTAATAAGTGATTAAAATATTATTAAATGATTAATAATATTAATAAGTGATTAAAATATTATTAAATGGTTAATAATATTAATAAGGAAATAAAATATTATTAAATAATTAATAATATTAATAAGTGATTAAAATATTATTAAATGGTTAATAATATTTGAATGTAGTTGTATATTATCAAAGGTAGATAATATTTTGAAGTATTTGGTACATTATTAAATGTCTGAATCATTAAGTTATATAAAAGAAGAATGTTTAATTAAATTAAACCGATGTAAATAGTCAATTTGTGACTAAATTTTAGACAACTTATTAAAAGTAAGTCGTACGAAGAACGTGTAGTGAAGGTGCAAGTTAGTTAAGTTTACCGACATGTCCAACTAGGTTTGTTGGGCTAGGGTTTTTGTCCGGAATGTAAAGGTTCATTTGTCGGATAACTAAAGAATTAATTAATAATTTGAAGTTAAGGTCTTAAGTTAAGACTAATTAATAGTCCTTGTAACTAATGATTATGTCGATTTTATATATAAATTGTAGGTTGAACGAAAGACGCAAATAAGCGTAAATGGTAGAAGCGAACCAGACAAGTTTTTCAGAACTTGGTCCTATGTGCAATAATATGTTATAATGTGATTTAAATTGATAATATGAAGTTATATTGATGATGTTTGTGGTAGATGAACAGCATGTGATATGACTACATGAAAACTATGTACAAGATTGAAGCATAATTTGCTAAATGCTAGTTGATTATTGTATGTAATGCATAAGAGGTATGAAGTATTATTAATACGGAAAGCATGATGTAAGAATAAGATACAAAGCACGTATATGATGTGAAGCATGTAACATGTTATGTATAACTGTTAAACTTGCTAAGCCGTTGTGCTCACTCTTGCTTAAAACAAATATTTTCAGATAGTGCGAGTTATTTGAAGTTCTCGATAAAGAACAAGGAACAAGAAAGCATATTACTTTCATTGAAGATCTAAATATCTATTGTAGATATCAGTCCGAATTGGACAAGTAAATGATTGTGTAGTATAAGAATTAGCTGGTATATAATATGAGTGTTAAATACTCAAATTGATTGTAATAGAATGTCGTATCAGGTATGATATTGAGCCATGCTAGGAATGTATAAAGATTGCGATTCTGGAATAGAAAGAGATGTTGTAAAGTTTTAAATAACTGATTATTTATCAACAATAATATTGTTGTAAGTCATGGATGATAAGGAAAAGGTAGTACTAGTGTTGAACCGGATCCGAGGTTAAAGGAACCTGAATTTGGGGTCGTCACAACTTGGGTTATCTCTTAAATAATAATATAATATTATTTCTTAACACATAATTTAAGTTACTCACTTAATTAACAAAAGGATTTATCATTCCCTTAATATAATTAAATAAATTAATTATATTCCAACTATTTCATTGTCATCCTTTTTATTAACTGTCCATGTAAATAATTTAAATTACAAAGCTTACCTTGTGGTTCCATGAAAATTTTACTTCTTTACACATAAAAAAAAATATGTTGGCTTTCCTTTTCATTTTTAAATTAAATACACACTTATAATTATGTACATATCTAACTCTTTAAAAAAAATTATTCACATTATTTCGTTTTAATTAAATAAAATATTATTTAAAAATTCTGGTCATTACAATATTCAATCATCTCTACATATTCCTAATCTCCAAATTTGGGTTTTATATCTTAACCAAAAAATTGAATAATCGTAACTTTTTAATGCTTTATATTATAGTAATTCATCTTAGTCAAAAGCCTTTATTCCTAAAAATTATATCATTTCTTATTCTCCAACATTTCTATCATTTATGATCCTATTTATGAATCTTATAAAAATTTGGGTTGTCACATTTACCCATTCTTCGAAGAATTTCATCCTCGAAATTATAGTATACTTCCTATACACTCATTCATCAATCTAGGTTTTCAAATCAACCATTAAGAAATCATATTTGATTTTATTTATGTCTTAAAGGCTGCTCTATTCTTCCATTCTTTATTCTAAACCCTTACTTTACTTATAACCATTCGATTTCCAGAATATTGGAATATCTTTCAGGAATCTTCAACAATTGTTCAATAATTGTGAAGGAACTTAAATAACTAGGAATTAAAAATATTCTTTTAGAACCTTTTTGCATATTGCTGAGGGGACATAAAGATCATGAATACATTAAGAGCAGTATCAGTCACACGGACTGAGAACATCCAAAGGTCATGAGACCATCAAGTCCTTTAGAACATTTACAATCATATGGACTGCAATATCCAAAGGTCATAAGACCGTGATCAAGAATTAACGACGCAACCATGCCAATAGGAATTAACGACACAACCACATCAATAGGAACTAACGATGCAACCACATCAATAGGAATTTATGACGCAATGGTCAATAAGAATTTACTCAAAAAATAAATTTAAAATTTCATCATTTATTATAAAAAAGGGTCTAGCCGAAAAATAAATGGCATAGACGCACATCATTAAACCGTTTGTGCATCACGAACTGTAAAACTTTAGGCAGTTTAAATAACTGAAAAATCATTTTTATGACTTCATAATACCGTACCGTTGCAATAGTGCATTAAGGATTCCATCACTTTCGTCTCCACACCATGGCTCTAATGACGCGTGATGATTTTTTTTTGTAAATACATTTTGATATTTTTAAGTCAAATTTTTCTAGTCGAAACAATTAGGTTTTATCATACCACAACAGGTAATGATGTGTTAACTTCACACCCCGGGTTACCTTGCATGGATAATAATAAAAATTCATTTGTGCTTTCAAAGGCACATAAGTGCATATTTAGCACGATTTTAAAATTTTCGAGATCTAGCATAACTTGATGATTTGGAATATCCTAAATCCTTAATTATCTCCAATTTCCCCCATTCCTTCCTTACTTAATAACTCTGTCTAGTTTCAATCCTACTAACGTTCACCAATTCCTGGGAACTCTTAAATCTGAAATTATGACCTTTTCCTACCCTCTACCCCACATTGTTCATCGAACTTACCACACAATATTAGTTCAAGAACTTGCCACAATAATATGAATTTAAGAGCTTATCCTAGCAATATGTAGTCCAAGAACAAATTAAGGACTATCTATACGCTTAGGGGCTCAAAAATATATCATACGATTATGAGTCACGAACTTGCCATTCGTATGAGTTTTTAGAATGCACATCTAACATTAACATCACTCAATCTTACTATCTGATATTCATTTCTTATTCTCTAATAATTCTATCATTTATGATCCTATTTACCAGTCTCATAAAAATTCGGGTTGTCATAACCTTGAAACCTAATGGAAGCGGGGGCAGGTATTGCCCATTAAATCCCTAGAGGCTAGGGATGAGGGAAAGAAACAAAGGGCTGAACCAGTAGAAGAGTTGGTACTCATAACTTTAGTGGAAGATGATTTAGAAAAAGTTACTTATATTGGAGCAAGACTTAATGGAGAACAAAAAGATGAACTCGTCTAATTTTAAAGGAACAATAAGGATGTGTTTGTGTGGACTATGGCTAACATGCCAGGAATAGACCTAGAGGTTGTAACTCATAAACTTACTGTAGATTCTAGCCAAAAAATGGTGAAGCAAAAGAAGTAGAGCTTTTCACCAGAAAGGCAAGAAACAATCAATGTTGAGGTGGCAAAGCTCTTAGAGGCCAACTTTATTGAAGAAATCCTTTATCCCGAATGGTTGACCAATCTAGTGATAGTAAAGAAGACAAATGTACGTTGCGAATATGCATTGACTTCACAGATCTATATGATGCACGTCTTAAGGATTATTTTCCCTTGACATGAATCGATATCCTGATTGATATTACAATAGGGCATGACTTGTTGAGTTTCATGGATGCCTTTAATGGCTATAACCAGATCAAGATAAATAAGGAAAACCTATCTAATGTGTCATTTATCATAGACTAGGGGGTTTATTACTATATTGTTATGCCTTTCGGTCTAAAGAATGTTGTTGTTACCTATCAAAGGTTAGTCAATAAGATCTTCAAAAACTTGATAGACAAAAACATGAAAGTCTATGTAGATGACATGTTAGTCAAAAGCACACAGAAGAAAAACCACATTCAAGACCTAGAAGAAGCATTTGAAGTCCTTCGAATACATAAAATGAAGTTGAATCCATCAAAGTGTTCATTCGAAGTGGCTTCCAAAAAGTTCTTAGGCCTGATGGTCTCCCAAAAAAGATTGAATTCAATTTAAACAAAATTAAGGCTATCCTAGATATAACTCCTCTTACGACATTAAGGAGGTTCGGAGGTTGATAGGCCAGGAGGTGGCCCTTTAAAGGTTTATGTCTCATTTTCGGGACAACTATCTTCCTTTCTTTAATACGCTAAAGAAGGTAAATAATTTTGAATGGACAGAGGGATGTCATAAGTCGTTTGAGGGGCTGAAACAATACAAGTCCACCCCATACCTCTTAACCAAGCTAAATGAAAGGGACATTTTAAATGTCCTTGTATCTTGCGGTAATAAACGTAGCAATAAGTGGTATGCTGGTCAAAGAGGAATGAAGTATTTAGAAGTCGATATACTATACCAGCAAGGTACTTCATGGAGCAAAAATAAGGTATAAAAGACTAAAAAAATTGCATATAATTATTTCTACTAGAAAGTTAAGACCGTACTTCCAGTCCCGCATTGTAGTTATGTTAATTGACCAACCACTTAGAAAGGTATTGTATAATCCTGAATCTTGTGGGTTGATAAAGAGTTATGTGAGTTTGATATCAAGTACAAGCCGAGGTTCACAATTAAGGCTCAGTCACTTACTAACTTCAATGTTGAATGTTCGATGTCAAATGATAAAGCCATGGGTAAGAAGGTTGTATGAAAGTAGATAAGTGGAAGAAATTTTGAACCTTACATGTTGATGGAGCCTCATTCAAAAGGCAACAGAGTTAGGATTATTCTATTAAGGCCTAAAGGTTTTTCTATTGAGTATGCCCTTTAACTTAATTTTTCAACAACAAACATTAAGGTAGATTACGAAGCTTTGATAGTGGGATTGAATCTGGTAAAAGCGTTATGGGCCAAAAACTTATAAATTTTCAGTAACTCACAACTTGTTGTGATGCAAGTAACGAGGCAACTTCAAGCCAAATAGACAAAAAATGGCTAAGTATTTCAGAAAAGAGAACACGAATGCAAATGCACTTTCACTGCTAACATCCATTGAGTTAAAGGAATATAATAGAATAGTGTTCCTTGAAATTAAACCATATAGAGACCTAGCATAATAGTAGCCTTGGTAGCTCAGATCGACATAAAACCAAGTTGGATTGACCCGATTAGGGCTTATTTGGTATAAAGGTTGTTGCTCTATGATAGCAGTGGAGCTAGCATATTGATTAACAAAGTTGCCAAGAATACATTGATAAATGGCCTCTTATATAAGATGTCAGTCTCTCTCCCATACCTCAAGTGTCTCCTACCATCAGAAGTCAACTAAGTCCTAAGGGAGGTTTATGAAGGGATCTATAGGCAACACTTGGGGGGCGAAGCCGTAACCCATGAGATTATAAGATTAGACTATTATTAGCCCAATATGTTGAATGAGGTTATTAAATTTGTGAAGCGGTGCGATAAATGTCAATGGCATGATCCTATCTTGCATCAACCAGTTGAATAAGTATCACCCATCTCATCCCTACAACCTTTTGTAATATGAGGAATATATATTTTGGGACATTTCCCTATTGTTACGAGACAAAAGGAGTTGAAGGAAACTAACTATAGAGGTAACTTGGGCTCTGACAAAAATAAGGTGATTCAAGAAAATTGACCCAAGCCCATAGGTGTACGTTTGCGTCAGTAACCCCTTGAAAAGTAGCTCTTCCCTATTATAAGATCTTCAAGGACTAAATCTCATTCCTTACTCAGTTGGAAATAAAAGCCTCATCATACTTCAGCTTCTTTCCTTTCTATTTCCTTTGGGAGGAAGGGGCGGGATAAAAGCAGCATCAGCACTAGTGGCACCACCAGAAGTTCCCTTTAGTGGAGACTCATCGACTAAGTGATAACCCCCTTTTAGGGGCTACCATAACAATGGGCTAGAGAGGGGCTAGATAAGCTTTAGTAGCAGCTTTATCTTGTAACATCTTTAACCTCTTTTTAACAAACTTTGCAGCGGCTTCTAAACCTACAAAACCTAGAAAAATATATCAATACAACAATGATGAAAGAAAATCAATAAGTTAAATAAGGAAATTGTTTGAAAATAAATTACCTTTTTCACAGGCTCTACTAAGCCCATATTTGACCAATACCCTCTCATCCAAAAAAGTTCATGTAACGCCCCGAAATTATGAAATACAAATTTAATTTTTTTCATATATATATATTTATTTTCCTGAAATAGTAAGTGGTTAAATTGATATAAGTTAAAGTTAAAAATATTTTGTGCAAATTTTATCTTGTCGGGAAATATTCGTTTTGTCGAAAAATATTCGTTCTGTCGAGAAATATTCGATCTGTATGACGACGCCGAAATAACCAATCATTGGTGGACCCCACAGTGAAATATTATCGGATATAGAAAACGACAATATTAACCTTTTTTAATAAATATGGTCAATAGTACTGTCATTTTTTAGTTGTTAAAATACTCGGTGATAAAAGAATAGTAGCATATGGTATTTTTTACTGTAGCACACGTTATTACATAGTAGCACATGGTATTGCACAATATTCATCAATAATTACTGATACACAGTATTTTGCATTATTGATTTAATAATTGTCATTACACTATATTTTATATCATTGAGTCAATAATTGTTATTTCACTATATTTTAAAATTATTGAACCAAATAATTATCATAGTAGCAAATACACAGTAATTTATATTATTAAATTAATAATTATCAGTAACGTGTTTCTTATATTATTGTTATCACTATTGTAACATTACCTTAATTATTGTATTATTAGTGAGTATTTTGATTATTATATATGAATAGTAAGAAAACGTGTGGACCCTCTGTGGGGGCCACATGAGGAATGAAAATGGGATTTGTTGGAAGAAAATTGAAAAGTAGCAAGGTTGTTGCTATTATTGCTGAATTTTCAGGCTGGCGTGCGTGCAGCACACCAGCTACTTACCTACCACACATAGTGCACCCCTTTTTCCTATAAAAAGGTTGTTCAGCTGAATAGAAAAATTACATCTAAAACATAAAAAATTTCTGTAAGTATTTTGCGAGTATTTTTCTAAAAATAGTAAGATTATCTTGAGTATTAGTAAATCAAAAGGAGTGCATGAATTTCTTAAGTAAGTATTTTATTTAAAGAGTAGTAATTGTACAAATACCTATTTCACACGGTATTCACAAATCTTTCCTTAGAAGACTCTTCTTTGAGAAGATTTATTTTGAAAAACTTCCTTGAGAAGATTTATTTTGAAATATTATTTCAAAAACTATTTTTAAAATTGTTATATTTTATTACACTACAAAAATTTATATTATATAAATACTTTTGATAGTTCATAATATACGAGTTATCATACACCATGAAATTTATATGTGAAAATTACTAATTATATTATAAATATATAAGTTGATCCACTACATTTAAAGCATTCTCTTTTCATGTGTTAAGGTAAGGGATATCATTTTTTTTCATACTTTTAAAGTTACTATGGTAAGTATTGTTCTGTAAAATTTCTAAAATGATTATAATTTTCTTAATAGTTTGCACTTTATTTAATATCATTTCAATTGAACATTTATATTTACTTGAACATTTTTATTGAACTTTAATCGTTCTTTTGAATTATGGATCTTGAATATCATTCTTGAATTTGAGTCCACATCATGTTGACAATTTGAACATTATTTAAATATGCACAAAGTAAAATTTGTAAACTTTTGATATATATTGTTTATTCTATTATTCTCTGTTTTATGTTCATCATTTATATCACTACTATTTGTTCTAATCATCATAATTATGTTGTTATAAATCACAGTGGCCTGGGACACAGATGATAGGATAAAGGCGATATAATTATTGTGTGTCTTTTAGAACACGTGGTGAATGTTCTCTTTAGTTTAAAGCAAAGAAAAACTGTTGTTTGTCATGATTATAGCCAGTGGTGTTTCAGATGATAAAAGTTGATGATGTTTTTATGAAAAAGAGAAGAGAGTGGACATTATAGTTTATATGATTTTTTCTAATAGTTGTTATTACTCTGCAGTTGTTGATCTAATCTTTGTTCAAGAATTTAACTACAGTTGTTGATTTAAAACTTATTTCTTATTATATTCTATCAAAAACTCAACTGTTGAAGGCTAATGATAATTTATTCATCATTATCTTAGTCGTGTTATTCTTACTGACTATTTGAGCTCACCCTTTTCTTTTTGTTTCATTGATCTTCAACAAGAGATGAGAGAGTAGTTGGGTCTAGCCAGGCGATGGAGTGAATGTCCGAGTAATAGCTATAATAGTCTTCATATGTTGTAAAATAGTGTGTCAATAATAATGAAAACTTAATTGTGTATTATTTGAATATTGTATTGTGGTACGTTGTATTGTAATAGTTGTTATGTATTTTGACGACTCAAGTTTAGGCTGTGTTGGCCCGAATTTGGGGTCGTCACCGTTTAGATGTGAGTTTACCCATAATCAAACTCCAGGGCTTTGATAGAGTTAAATTATATGATATTTTTATTCCATAATACTTAGTTTTTATATTTATTGTGTGCTTAAATGATTAATTATTTAACTTATTTTGGTTTTAATAGGTTTTATAGGATTTTAGTTAATTTATATTAATTTAGGTAATTTTATAGTAATTTTATATTTCTTTTTATTTATGTGTTTTTATTTATTTTTAGTATTTTAGGTGTTTTATTTATTATTATGTGTTTTTAGGATTTTTATATTATTTTTATTTATTTTATATTTATTTTTTGTATGAAAAATAAAGTTGGGGGACAAATCTGGAAAATCCGCAAAAGTCTGATGGCAAAATGGTAAAAAATCGGCATTGACGGCAATTTGGTAAATAAGCTGAAGTTGGCAACCGGTGGCAATTTCGTAATTTCGGAAGAAAAGTTGGTCCGCGCAATGCGCGGAAGACTTTAGAAACGAAGCTGAAACGACGCCGTTTGGCGTGCGTAGAAACGGAACAGCGGTCGCGCAATGCGCGGATAGCAGACAGGAATAAAACGACGTCGTTTAGATATCTGGCCGAGCGCAATGCGCGGCTGCTGGCGCGTTGACTGAGTCAACCGAGCGAAGGGCGTGTTTGTTTGCGCGTTAATTGGCCAGAAACGAGATTATTCGCGAATTTTGCTACTTTTTGATTCCAAATTGGATTTTAATTCCAATTAGGGTTAGGATAATAATTATTTTATTTTTCTTTTATTTTTAATTGTAAATCCTATTAGGACTTGGACAAGTTAAGAAGTTTATGGAGCCTATAAATAGGGGGCTTGAGACACATTGTAAAAGACAACTCTCATTAGAATAAAAATTCTCTCTTCTATTCTTTAGTGTTCTCTATTATTATGAGTAGTTAATTTAGTGTTCTTGGTTTAAGTGATTGAAGCCATCAAGATTTATACACTGTGAGATCTAATTTATTTTAATTGTTCAATTTATATTTTGATTATTGAATATTCTTCTATGCTTAATTTTATGATTAATTTGTTTAATTGTTAGGAGCTCTACTAGTTTATTATTCATATTAATCTACTGTTAGTTGTGAAGCAACTAAGTTTAATAATTGTTTTACAGATCAAAAGATTATTTTATCTTAGGAAGAATATTCATCTAAATTAAATGCAAACACGTGGCTTGTGTTGTTTAGTTCAACGATCTCTCTAATTCTTTATGTTGCTATTAAATTAAATCTTTAGCACGTGCCAGAGGTTGTTTAGTAGTAAGGGTATTTAGACAACGTGGTTCTACTTATCTAAAATTAAGGAGGAAGGAGAAAAATTATTCCACCTGCGAGTAGTTCTTTCTACGGTGAATCTTCAAAATATTAATTGATTTATTTTTGCATCAGTGATCAGTTGTAAATTCTTGATGGTAGATATTAATTTAAACCAAGGCTTTTTATTTTTATTTATTTCTTGCATAATTATTTTAATTAGTTTTATTTAAATTATTTCTTTAATTACAAAACCCCCCAACTTTTGTTTGCGAGAACATAAAATTAAATTAATCATTTTCTGTGGGATCGACTCTTACTTGCACTACTACATATTTATTCTTCTAAAGTAAGATTTTATTTTTGGGTGCTTGCGACATCACACCAAATTTTGGCGCCGTTGCCGGGGATCGAACTCGGGTCACCCGCGTGACAGGCGGGAATACTTCCCCAATCTCTTCCTCCTTTAGGGACAATACCTATTTCTTGATAAAAGTGTCATCAAGGAGGCCCCAAGAAGTGCACATGTAGTTAGATCAATTCTTTTCTTTCCATTTGACATAGAAGAAACCATGCGTCCAGCCCGAGACAGAGTCAGGGATCTTGTCTATATTGATCATGTGATTGGTTGAGCTTTAATGGTGAAAACAAACAAAATCATAGTGCTATTTAACATTTATACTCCTATTAAGAAATATCCTCCTAATTAAATATATTTAAATTAGGCTCATGACCCAATTGGATGCAACGAACCATAAAAACAATGACAAGCCACCAATAATTAGAGCTAATTTGAGATAGATCCCATAATTGTTAAGTAATCTAAAGATGAAAGTGTTTAGCAAAAACCTAAGTCTAGCTTGTAAAGATTCTTTAAAGACACATAAGTCTTCGGTCCCATTATCTAGCCTATTAGAGGGGGGGGGGGGGGGTAATTAGCATACATAGGGATGATCTTCAATAAAGTATTCTACAACTATTTTATCTAAAGCATTTTTTGAAGTGATATTCGAATTATGCCAAATGCCTTATATTCAGAGAGAGAAATAAGCTCACTACGACCCTCCTAGACTATCTCCTTATGGACCCAGTGACATGTGCTTGTAAAATTGGGCCCACAGTTGAACCAAATTGAGCCACCCAAAGGGCCCATCTTTAACAATACTATCTATATCAATAGAAAAAGAAATGGATTTAGAAGACCTTTCTTAGGGGCAATAAAAACAAATTCAAAAAAGAGGTTGAAAGGATCGAACTAAAGAGTTGTCGAAGAACACAATGAAGATCCTCAAAAACAAATTGAAGATTCTTAGGAACACAATGAAGATTCTCAAAAATACGAAGAACACAAAGAAAATTTGTGACAGCAAATGACGGCCGAAAATCACCTATGAAAGAAGACGGTGGAAAAAATTAAAGAAACATCGAAGGATCTTTTCTCTTAAGAAAATGGTGAATTTATGTAAGCAAATGAGAAAATATTATTACCCAATGAAGCATGAAAGGTTTAATATATAAGTATATAAGAGAGGTAGATTTGAAAATTAAATTTTTTGCCCATATATCATTTGAACACATGTTAAAAAAAAAGGGTCACCTGCCTGGAAGAAAAAGTAATGGCAATTCATATTTGCCACAAGTAAGTCGGGAGTTTTAAAAATCCTCGAGAATCTTGCCTCCAAATGACATTAAGAAAGTATAGCGAAAACGACTTAATTTTCAAGCAACATCAAGAAAGTGTAGTTCCAAAGATCTAATTGGACACAGAATGGTAAATTGCAACAAACATAGAAAAAAACACTGATTGCACCATTAAATTTTCTAAATAAATGAATAATAATAATCATAATATATATATATAGGTCTCGCGTGTGGGTCCAAAAATGCATAAAAAGTTTTATGTATAAATACTCTTTTATAATTATTGTAAATTATAAATTTGCGTTTGGGGTTGGGGGGGGGGGGGGGTAAACGATGTGAGTTAAAATTAAAAAAAAATTGTAGTTATGTGATATTTATTTAAGGATATAATTATCAATTAAAATAAAGATAAGACCATATATGATTAAGATTGGGAATCTCATAAGAATTAAATGTCAAATCGAGAACTCTCACACTATATAAAAAGGTCAGACATACAATAAAATGTACGCAATTATTCTTAGCTATTGAGTATAACTCCTCTCTCAGCTTTCTGACTTAAGTATCGGAGAGTCCTCCGGAGCTCTCAATTGTAATACTCGATTTTTTTAAAAGTCCCACATCGCCCAGCCTTGCAACTTAATTTCCTTCCTTCACCTATTTATATGACTTTACCTCATTTTGTTTTTTTTCACCAAACATTAAGTATCTCCCATTTGTGTGAGGAACTTTTTGTGTGAAGGCCTTTTTAGTAAGGATCACCTTAGTTAAAATTTTCAGTGTCAAGGACGTGGGCAAATTGCGAACCTCAGAATTTCGGATATGTTTCTTTTTCTTTCTTTCTGTAATTATTTAAATTTGTGTATTCGTTTTAATTTTGTAGCTTTAATTTTTGTATGTTGTTTAGTTTGTTAGTATATTTATTTTGGTATATCTTTGTTACTAATTAGCATTTTGATATATTAAATTATAATTTTTATAATTTTAGAGTTTTAACGTAGTAATAATAATAATAATAATAATAATAATAATAATAATAATAATAATAATATTTGTTTATAACATAATTAAAAATTGAAAGAATATTTTTGTAAATATACTTAAATTTATTTTGGAATAAGAAGGTTGTTAATTATTAAAATATTATATCTGATCAAAATATGTATAACTTTAGATAGAATTTTGTTTAGAACGAAAAGATTTCAGATTCATCAAAGAGAAAGAAAATGTTAAACCTTAATCAATTAATTAACTATTTATTTATTTATTTATTTTGTTTAATTAGTTTCGACGGAGAAAATTTAACGAGTCATTTTTTGGAATATAATTTCGGGTATTACATTGCGTATTTCAGGTACAAATTTTGTACTCCTTCAGCGATATTCGTTTAATTTTAATTCATTCGTTTTGTTCCTTATTTAGAAATTTAGATATTGTTTCAATACTTTGGACTTAGTTGAATTCATATGATCGTTTTGCTTGATTTTAGATATTTATAACTTGTACTCTTGAAACTTGTTGAGCACATCTAGTATTTATTTTGATTCTGTAAAAACGAGCATGCTAATATATTTGGGAGCCTTTATGTTAATTCATTTCGGTTTAGCGGGTTCTTATTAGAACCCCTTTGTTAGTATTGTGTCATATGTATTATAACATGAGATTTTTGTTAGAATGTACCGTAGGGTATACCTGAGCTATATCCACCTGTGGGGGTACCACATGCATGTCTCTAGGCACTGAGGCATAACACCTTTCGTGGCGGTATGATCAGTCCACGACGTCTCCATTTTATGTTTTGGTGGACATTTGGTGCTTTGTGGTTGGAGGCGTATGAGTTGGTCCTAACATTCTGTTATGTTTTGTCTTGCGGTCTGGTGTTGTTTATAGTGTCGAGCATACCTTTCCAATTTTGCATACATTTGGATCTGCAGTCCAATGTCTATCTGCCTGTGTGGCAGTATTTTGACTTGTCTTTGTGACAAAGTATATTTCTGTTTTGTTCTGAGCTCGGTATGAAATAAACACGACCATTCAATTCAGGCTTTTATGTTGTTCAATAAATCAGTTCAGTTCAGTGGATTAGTTTCAGTTCAATAGATTAGTTTAGTTCAGTAAGATTATGTTATTCAGTTCAGTTGATTTTGTTATTCACTTTCAGTTCTTATTTCTGCACTATTTATCCGTACAGGACATTTAGCTCATGCTGTGTTTTTCTTCCAGCAGGTTTGCAAGGGGATTCAAGGGCAAGTGTGAAGAGAGTTTTTCCTTTTGTTTTGACATTCTGCTTTTTTGTGTGTAGCCTCGTTTTCCACCACTTCAGGAAAAGGGTGTTACAGAGTTGGTATCAGGGCTTAGGTTTCTTTCTTGTATAAAACCTATTTAAGTTTGACCTGTGAGTTATGGGTATACATTTGGGTTAAGTTTTTGTTCTGTTTGGTATTCTGTTTAGCTATCATATTAGGTTTATATTTGACTTTGTCTCTAATCAATTTTACTTATGTCTGTGAGGCTTTTATGATACTGATTTTATTCATTCGATTGTTGTAAATTCTTTTGTTCGACATCTTGGTGTCCCATCTCTGTTCTTAGATTCTGCTATCTTTATTGCTACTCTGATGGAAATTTTTATTATCTCTAATTTGTTTTGAGGATATTCTATTAGATTTTAAAATAAAGATTCGTGGGGCTAATTTTTGTTCGATGCGTATGTACGACTTTGATATGATTTTGGGGATGGACTGTTAGAGCTTCGGTTATGATTTTGTAGATTGCCTTTAGGCTTGATCTGTTAGTTATGAGTAAATCACTAGGCAGACATAGAAGTTTGTTCGATTTGGTTCTCTGTTTGATTAGTCTTTATTTTTGACCAAATGCTGGTCTGTTTTTGATTTGTAATTGATGTGAGGATAGTGAGATAATTTGCCAAGGTTATTATTGCTATGTGATGGAGTAAGGATATTAGTTAAAAATTGTGATTTGAGCATTAAGAAAAAGAAAGCTATATTTTGGAATATGATTATGATATGAGTATTTGAATTAACAAGTATTTGATTTTGGAGAATTAATCGTTATAGTGTTTTAGTAACAATCTGTTATGATCTTAGACTTTAGGATTTGATCTGAGTAGTGTTGGATTTGTGTTAAGCTCGTGGATGATGTGAGGTATGTATATTGATGGGACAGTATGATAAGTGAAAACTATTAAATATGTATAGATGATCTCTTGTAAACTTGAGCTGTAGATATTCGAGGTAATTAGATTAATCATTAAGACTAATGATCAATTCTGCAACTATTTTGGAGTTTTGTTATATGAAAATTTTGTAATAGTAGGAGAAAATCTCGTAATTTGTTGGACTAAGGTTTGCACTAAGAGATGATTGATTTATTTAAATGGTTATATATTAAGTGATGAAATTCAAGACCTTGAATGAGTAGACAGTTTATTTATGCAGATAATGAAATGTGACTTGGAGTTTAATATGATGATTTAAATATTTTAGTGGTATGTTTTTTTGGAATAATAATATTTGAGAATTAATTCGAACTGAGATTGAGATATTTTGAAGCTCTTAAGGTGCTAGGGAGAACTACTCAGTCCGCGTTTTATTGTCCCATTAATTTTAGAATGGGTTGGCAAAGTTACATTTCAGTTAGCTTTGCCTCCATAATCTGCTCATGTGCATAACGTATTCCGTGTCTCAGTGTTGAAGAATTATCATTATCATATGTTGCACGTGGTACACTATCCGTTTTGATAAGAGTTCGAAGGAAAACCATTTTGTTTATTTTGTGAAAATTCTATTCGAGCGAAGTATTTGCATATTTTGATAATTAGGTTCGTCCCATTTTATTTTATTTTTTAATTTCGGGGACATAATCTTTTAAAGGGGGAAGTAATGTAATACCCGATTTTTTTAAAAATCCCACATCGCCCAACCTTGCAACTTAGTTTCCTCCCTTTACCTATTTATATGACTTTACCCCCTTTGATTTTTTTCCACTAAACATTAAGTATCTCTCATTTGTGTGAGGAACTTTTTGTGTGAGAGCCTTTTTAGTAAGGACCTTCTTAGTTAAAATTTTCAGTGTCGAGGACGTGGGTGAACTGCGAACCTCATAATTTCGGGTATGTTTCTTTTTCATTCTTTGTGTAATTATTTAAATTTTTTATTCGTTTTAATTTTGTAGCTTTAATTTTTGTATGTTATTTAGTTTGTTAGTATATATATTTTGGTATATCTTTGTTACTAATTAGCATTTTGAGATATTAAATTATTATTTTTGTAACTTTAGAGTTTTGACGTAATAATAATAATAATACTAATAATAATAATATTTGTTTGTAACATTATTAAAAATAGAAAGAATATTTTTGTAAATATACTTAAATTTATTTTGGAACAAGAAGGTTGTTAATTATTAAAATATTATATATGATCAAAATATGTATAACTTTAGATAGAATTTTGTTTAGAACGAAAAGATTTCAGATTCGTCAAAGAGAAAGAAAATGTTAAAGTTTAATCAATTATTTATTTATTTATTTATTTATTAATTTATTTTGTTTAATTAGTTTCGACGGAGGAAATTTAACGAGTCATTTTTTTAATATAATTTTGGGTATTACATTACGTATTTTATGTACGAATTCCGTACTCCTTCAGCGATATTCCTTTAATTTTAATTTGTTCGTTTTGCTCCTTATTTAGAAATTTAGATATTGTTTCAATACTTTGGACTTAGTTGAATTCATATGATCGTTTTGCTTGATTTTAGATATTTATACCTTGTACTCGTGAAACTTGTTGAGCACATGTTTATTTTGATTCTGTAGAAACGAACATGTTAATATATTTGGGAGCTGTTGGGATCCATATATTAGATTAAGGCTTGGGTTGATCTCTATCACTTTGTTGGGCTGGGCTTTCCTTTTAGCATTTTAATTCTTTCATAAACCAAGTATTGGACTCTCTTGGGGCTTGGGCTTTCTTTTTATTGTTGGCGCATTTACAAGTTGAGGCTTTTTTGGCCCTACACTCTTCCCAACATTTGTATACTCATATAAATAGAGGCTTGCATGGGAGTGGAGACAGATATTATTATTATCAAACCACCCTCACGAATTGTATATTCAGAACCAATATTTTCCAGCAAATAAGCTCTCTGTTATATTTGAGAAAGTTTGTAAACACTTGACCATCCACCACTAAAATTATTCTTTGATCTGGGGTTTTTTCCCAGTTGTGTTTCCAAAAGGATACTTGTGTCTCAATAATATTTTCTCCTGTTTTATTGGTGTTTGACGTTTAATTTTCTTAGTTGTTTTGTGATTTTCAACGGGTTCTAAAAATTGGCGTTAACATTTGGCGCTAGAAGGAGGGCCTTGGTTATGTTTTAAAATCACTGCGTGACTTTAGCACAACAATATACCGGATATGGAACATCAGGGTGATCGGATGGAGAAGACTGGTTCGTCAGCACCTTCCGTGACACAGGGTTCGGTTAGGGACAGATTGGGTCCATATGTTCACAGGGGAGGTTCGACCGTGCCACACTCCAACTCAGTCCGATGACAGTTATTCCCCTCTACTTCTCAAGGCTTGATCCGTGATAGAGATTCGAACCGTCAATCTTCTGTTCGAGAGCATGTATCGGGTGAGAGGAATTTTTATGATCAAGAGGATTCTATTAAGAGACAGAGAATCCACACGGTGGAAGGGGCTATTCGGTCTCTCCGACATCAACAGGAACAATGGGCCGATCTCTTGGAAGGATTAAAGGAGGATGATAAACCTCAAGATACGATTCAGGAGTCGGGGGTGAGGACACCTCAGATGAGGGGGGGGGGGCGAGGGAGGGTGAACGATCCACCCTCATCACCTTGGGTTGGTAGAGTCGGGGGTAGCTATGGCCCTCCAAAACCATATTCGGGACGGACAGATAAGGGCCCAACCACCTCTCGGGATAGAAGGTCAACTTCTTCGGATGGGTGGACTCACTCTCTATCCTCCAGGATCATGTACCTCGGAGCCCGAGAAGGGAGTCAGGGTAATCGTGTAGCTCGGAGCCCGAGAAGGGGGTCAGGATATCAGCCTGACGGTCGTGTAGCTCGGAGCCCGAGAAGGGGGTCAGGGTATCAGCCTGACGATCGTGAAGCTTGGGGCCCAGAGAAACATGTAGAAGATATATCGGATCATCGGGAAGTCGGAAGTCCGAAAAGGGGTTTAGGAGTTGCACTTGACTCTCAGAAAGTCAATGATGATGATTTGCTCAGAAAAAGAATGGCGGACTTAGAAAGGCAGTTGGCCGAAGTTAAGGCAGGAGCTAAGCCTGTAGACACCAAATCTCCATTCTCAACCAATATTAATATGGAAAAAGCTGACCCGAAGATGAAGTTGCCACCATTAGAATTTTTGGACGGTACTGGTGATCCCTACGACCATACGAATTCCTATGAAATTATAATGGGATACTATAACCACTTTGATGCAGGGATGTGTAAGATTTTCTTAACCACTCTAAATAAAGCAGCGAAGCAGTGGATCGTATCCTTGCCATCGGGGAGTATTAATTCATGGAAGGATTTATGCGATAGGTTTCATGACCGCTTCGGCAGTAATAAGAAGAGGGGGAAATTAACGGCGTCGATGATGCAAGTCAAATAGAGAGGAGATGAGACCTTAAACCAATATGTACAACGGTTTAGGGAGGCTGCAGGGGCTGTGATTAACCTGGATATGACCCAGGCATTGGGATTCTTCACCACAGGGTTGGACATCAGCAAATCAAAAAAGTTGATGAAGGACATCATGTTCAAACCTCCGAAGGACCTGGCTGATGCATATGAACGGGCAGAAAATTTTATTGCAATTGAGAAAGCAATGGCAACTCTGACGAAAAACCAGAAGGGGGCTGATCAGTATAGGCCGAAGGAAGGAAAATCTGACGTGCTGGATAGACTTGCCCGAGGGGGGGTAATCAAGCAAACCGGTCGCCGATCCAGAGTAGATTTGAACAGAAGACCTACACTCCTCTAAATACGGATAGGGTCCAGATATTGAATGAAATCAGAGGTACCCAATTGTATGAACCACCCCGAACAGTTAAGGGTTATCGGGGATACTCGGATCAATTTTGTGAATACCACCAGTCGAGAGGACATGATGCGGAAAGATGTCATGACTTGAAAGAACTGATAGAGAAGAATGTTCAGGGCGGCCGATTATCACACTATGTCGCTGGGCGGGTGGTTCCTCAAAAGGAACGACCGCCAAGGCGTGAACAGAATGAGGTTAGTGCGAGTAGGCCGAGGCCAGTAATTGATGTCATTAGTGGAGGGTTACCCAGGAACCAAGGGGGAAAGCGTCGGAGATCCACTTCTGAAGTTGTAATGAGTCTAGCAGAACAGTCGACCAAACCAACCAGATTGTATCCCGGGACGGTCATCTCGTTTTCTGATGAGGATTACCCGGCTGATCCCGTGGAACCGCATGAAGGGGCTTTGGTGATAACCGCCCAGGTGGGGCCTGTGGATATGAAGAGAATAATGGTCGATAACGGGTCTTCCGTCGATGTATTGTACAGTCATGCTTATCAACGCATGGATTTGGAAGGGATCAGACTGGAAGTGGGACAGGAATCGCCCTTGTACGGATTCGGGAATGAGGTCGTGCCTGTAATCGGGACAGTGGAGTTGCCGATGGTATTCGAAGACGCTCCCAAACAGGTGAAGATTAATGTTAAATTCTTTGTAGTCCAGGTAGACTCAGCTTATAATGCTATTCTGGGAAGAACGACTTTATCAACTCTTCAGGCAGTCACTTCAATTGCCCACTTTAAAATGAAGTTTCCTACCTCCCATGGGGTTGGGGAAGTTAAAGGTGATCTTGATATAGCGAGAAGGTGTTTTCGGCACACTCTCACGGCACCACTGGTCGGGATCAGCAAAATGAAACAGACTTTGACAGTGGATGTCGAGCCCTTTACTGAGGGAGTTACGGACCCGTTGGCTTCCCCCGCTGAAGAAACCGAGGATGTAGAACTCATTCCGGGAAATACAGAGAAGTTGATCAAGATAGGAGTTAGGTTAAAAGATACTTTGAAGAAAGGGCTAATAGAGTTACTCAGAACTTATGCCGATATCTTCGCTTGGACACCTCGGGATATGCTGGGAATATCATAGGACGTGGCAGTCCATAAGTTATCCGTTGACCCTGAAAGAAAACCTGTCTTCTAGAAGAGGCGGATCTTTGCTCTGGAACGACAGAAAATCATCGATAAAGAAGTGGGAAAGGTGTTAGATGCTGGTATTATTGAAGAGATTGAGTACCCGGAGTGGCTCGCTAATGTTATATTGGTTCGCAAATAGAATGGAAAGTGGAGAGTTTGCATCGACTACACGGACCTGAATAAGGCTTGTCCGAAAGATTTCTATCCTTTACCACACATCGACCAATTGATTGATGCGACTTCAGGGAATGCCATACTCAGTTTTCTAGATGCATTTTCGGGGTACAACCAGATTTTGATGGAAAAAGGTGATATCCCCAAGACATCATTCATCACCCATCGGGCCATTTATGCTTACAATCGAATGACATTCGGACTCATTAATGCTGGGGCGACCTACCAAAGAATGATGAATAAGGTGTTCCGAAAGCAGATCGGCCGCAATATGGAAGTGTATGTTGATGACATGATTGTTAAGAGTATGATGTTGCATGACCATTTGGATGATCTAGAGGAATGTTTTCGAACAGTTCGCCATTACCATATGCGGCTTAATCCTACCAAATGTATTTTTGGGCTCGGGGCGGGCAAGTTTTTGGGGTACCTGGTTAGTAAGAGGGGAATAGAGGCTAACCCTGAGAAGATAAAGGCGGTCGTTGATATGAAATCCCCGACTACCTTTAAAGATGTACAAAGGCTAACGGGTCGGATAGCGGCCCTGCGAAGGTTTATATCCCGATCTGCAGAAAGGTGTTTGCCATTCTTCGACACATTGAAGGGGCCCAAAAACGAGAAAACCTTTCATTGGACCTCGGGGTGCGAGGATGCTTTCCAGGGTATCAAAAAATATCTGTCTTCGGCCCCGTTGTTGCAAAAACCCTTACCTAAGGAGTTACTTTATTTATACTTAGCCGTGAGCTCCCTAGCGGTCGGAGCGGTGTTGATTCGGGAGGAAGGGGGTAGGCAGAATCCGGTTTATTACATAAGTCATGCTTTGAGAGATGCTGAAACTAGATACCCAAACCTGGAGAAGTGCGTATATTCCTTGGTGATTGCTAGCAGAAAGTTACGACACTATTTTCAAGGCCGGGTGGTGGTTGTTTATACCGATCAGCCATTAAAGAGAATTCTACATAAGCCTGATTCATCAGGAAGAATGGTAGCATGGGCTGTAGAATTGAGTCAGTTTACATTGGATTATCGCCCCCGAACGGCAGTAAAAGGCCAGGCCATTGCTGACTTCCTTGTGGAATGCATGTTTTCGGAAGAAGACCCGGTTGAATGTTCGGGGTCAGAAATTGTACTAATCACTGGGGGGCAACCAACCTCATCTTTTTCCTAGGCTCTGTGTGTCGACGGATCGTCCACATCAGATTCAAGCGGGGCAGGTGTAATTTTAACCAGTCCCGAGGGATTTAAAATTCAATAGGCTATCCGGTTCAGATTCAGAGCCACCAATAATGAGGCCGAGTATGAGGCCATTTTGGCGGGCCTGAGGTTAGCTCATAGTTTAGAAGTGAAAAACTTAATAATTCTTAGTGATTCACAGTTAGTGATCAAACAAATTCAAGGAGAATACGAAGCTCGGGGGGATCGGATGACGAAATATTTGTCCGAGGTAAAGAACTTCCTTCACTACTTTGATTCGTACTCACTGCAAAATATTGATAGGAACGACAATACTGTGGCCGATGCATTATCCAAGCTTGCTACTACTCCGAGCGAGTCCTTGTTGGGCTCGATATATGTAGAAGAGTTGTTTGAACCTAGTATTGTCAGAAGGGAGGTGAAGTGTGTAGAAAGGTCCAACTGTTGGTTAACACCATACCTATTTTATTTGGCCGAGGGAAAGTTGCCAACTGATAAGATCCTGGCAAAAAAGATAAGATATAGAAGTTCATATTTCTGTTTGATTGATGGAGATCTATTCCGACGAACTCATTCGGGTCCTTTGGCAAAGTGTCTCGTTCCCTCGGAGGCCTCTTACGCTCTTTGGGAAGTCCACGAGGGTATTTGCGGGGACCATATGGGGGCGAAGTCTTTGGCATATAAGTTGATTAGGCAAGGATATTATTGGCCAACGATGTTCCGAGAGGCAAAAGAATTTGTGCAGAAATGTCCAAAGTGCCAACTCTATGGTTCTGTGACGCATCGACCGCCTGAAGAATTGTCTTCGGTGCTATCTCCGGTGCCCTTTGCCGTTTGGGGAGTTGATTTGGTGGGACCAATGCCGAAGGCTTGGAGTCAGTATACTTATATAATTGTTGCAGTCGACTACATGACTAAGTGGGTTGAAGCAAAACCCCTTTGGCGAATCACTGAACAAGACTGTATTCATTTTCTGAAGGAAAGCATCGTTTTCAGGTTCGGAATTCTAATCATTCTGGTATCTGATAATGGTCTACAGTTCGTAGGTGCTGAATTTGAGAAATTTCTTGGGGACCTGGGGATTCAGCATCGAAGGGTTTCAGTTGCACATCCTCAAGCAAATGGACAGGTTGAAGTAACTAATAGGACCTTGTTAAACGGGATCAAGAGAAGACTCGATAATGCTAAAGGAAGATGGCCCGAGGAACTTCCTAGCGTTTTGTGGGCCTATCGGACAACTCCTAGAACGACAACGGGCGACTCTTCTTTTCGACTTGCATATGGAACTGAAGCCTTGATTCCGGTAGAAATTGGTTCTCCATCTTTTCGGGTGACTAATTTTAATGAGTTATATAATGATCAAGGACTTCGACTTAATTTGAATCTGTTGGATAAGACCCGGGATACTGCAATATTGAAGTTGGCATCTTATCAACAAAAAACAGCAAGACATTATAATAAGAGGGTCAAACTTAGACGCTTTGAAGTCGGAGATTTAGTCCTTCGAGAAGCTGAGGCGACCACGCCATTGAACACTGGCAAGTTGATACCCACTTGGGAAGGACCGTATGAAGTAATTGAAGTTGTGAAATATGGGACTATCGTCTTCGGGATATGTCTGGATCCGAATTAAAGAACTTTTGGCATGTGACTAGATTAAGGAAGTATTTCCAGTAATCAGTAGGATTGTTTTGTTTTTGTTCATACATATGGGGTTTAATGAGAATTTTGCTACTTGGAGTATATTTGTACAAAGAGTTTATAAAACTGAGAATTTCATTTATAATAGTTACCATTTACACTTCAAAAAAGGAAAAAAATGAAAAGCATTTACATTTTCTATGGCTAATCGTTGTCCTCGGGAGCATCGGAATCAGAATCGGAGAAGACTGCAGGATCCACACTAGCTTTCGTGGCCTTTGCTATGGCTGCCTGGAATCCTCTGCCAAATTGATTTACAATCTCCTCTAACAGTTCGAGAGAAGATTTATACTCCTCGAGGATTTGGAAGCGCAGTTCGGGAGTTCCGAGGTGGGCCTGTTCCCTCAGGATTCCGTTGGCGTTTTGTTGACGTTGAATGTCTGAGGACAGTTGGCTGTTTTGTTCCCTCAGGTGAGTAAGTTCTTCAGTTTGTTGCTGAACACTCTTCAACGTTTCGGAATTCTCTTTTTGAAGCCGAAGGATCTCTTCGGTCCTCTGGTTGTTTATATCTACCACGCCCTCAAATTGGTGTTGTAAATTCTCATTGGACGTTTTTAAACTCACATTATCCAGAGTGAGCTGCTTGTTCTTCTTCTTCAGGGCCTTGTATTTGGACTTCATCTTCTTTGCCCTTGAGTCACTGTTTAACGGTTTTGATTCTCGGCCAAGAAGACGGCCGAAAGTGGCTAAGGCCTGAAAAATTTCAAAATAAATCAGAACTAGAAGAACTCTTCTGTCAAATTGAAAAGAAAAAAGGTCTTACCCGGCCTTGGTGGATTGCGGTAGCAAAGATAAGCTCCCGATCGGTGTAGTCGTGGAAGATCTCATTATCGGCTCGGAAGTTGAAAGCGTTGTAGGCCGTGAAGGGGAGTGGATTGTCGGAGTCGCTTGGGAAGAAAGTACGAAGAGCCTGGGATGTATTGGTGGAGGCATTTGGTTGACGAGGGGGATCTCCCTCCGGTATGGGGTCCTCCAAGGGTTCGGATTGTTCGCCTATCGGTCGTTTTCCCGCTGATTTACTGGTTTGCCCCGACGTTTGTTGGGGTGGTGGTTCAGGTGCTTTTTCTTTGCTCGGTTCGGGAGGTGTTTGTTGGATCGGCTCAGGGGCTGGAGTTTTGGGTTGATCGGGCGTTGGGCGAACGTCTGTCTGGGTCGTTGTTGGGGAGTCTAACTGAATTGAAGGCTTGGGTTTTTTGGCCTTCATGTGTTTCCTGAGTTCCGATTCGGACATCTCGAAAACACTTCTCTTTTTGGATTTTTGTGGGACCTTTTCTTTTGGATCCCCCGAGGAGGGATCGGCTGTAGCTATGGACAAGGGAGGATCTGTATTTATGGTATCGGGGGGAGACTTTGTGAGCGGCCGAGCATCTTTGGCTCCCTGAGTCAAGGGATCTTCCCCGGAGGTTGCCGAGGAGGAAGCAGGTCTCGGTCTTCGGACCAGGGGTTCGGCCGGAGGTTCGGATTCTTCCGAGGTAGTTGGGGAAGTTATGAAAATGGGTCCCTCTTGGGCTTGTCCTTGAGGAATAGGAGGCCGGTCTGTGATGTTCTCCCCCGAGCCACGAAAGAGCACTACTGCGCATAAAATGGATCTAGGTTAAAACTGATAACATAAAATAAAGTTAACACTTTCGGATGGTTCGGGTACTTACTTCCATGATCGAAGAGCCAGTCAGTGCTATTGAGAAGACTGATGGGCCAGAGGGTATTCGACATTGTAGACAGAAGCTTCTCAAGGTCGGCTTCTCGAACGTCTTCGACGTGGTCGAAGCCTAGAGACGCTTTACTCGGTTCCCCCCACGGTTGCAGTAGTACGGTATCAGTTCCTCGGAGGAAGAACCAGGACGAATGTCATCCTTTGTTGCTGGATGGGGTTGTCATCCATACCTTTCTGTTGGCATATCGGGTCAAAACCTTGAAACCCTTTTCCTTCGAATTAATAAGCTTGAAATAGCTTAGAAATAGATCCAATGCCGGTACTATATTATGTTCTCTACAGTGGGCGATAAAACAGATTATGTGGATGTAGGAATTTGGGACTAGTTAAGAAAATCCGATTCCCATAAACCCTAGGAACTCGGTGATGAAGGAATGAAGGGGGAATCGGACGCCATGTTTAAGGGTCGATGTCGGAACCCCTATCCAATCTCCCTCGAACTGCCAATACATTCTCTCATGAGGTTTGGGGACACGGAGCTCATATTGAAGGGGAATTTGGTAATCTACCCGAATTAAATCGAGTTGGGTCTGGGTTAGGGAGGATGGGGTGTTTGCTGTCGGGGCATCTCTATAATTTCTACGAATGGTGTTCTCTCTCTCTCTATCAAACGGAGGGTTCTGACTAATCGGGGTTTGGGATGAAGAGGCATGACCTTGGGCTGCCATGGATTTTGGAGAGATAGTGGCTATGGGGATTTTTTCTTTGTTTTGAGGATAAGAAGATGAAAAAGTTGAAATTTGCAGAAAGTATGTTGTGCGGTTTAAGTAAAAATTTGTGGGTTTTTATTGAGGGGGAAACGGTGCACGAAGTTCAACAGGCGACTGTTTTGGGTATCGTGGAAAGGTAATAATGGTTATGCGTCAGACGAAGGGATTGAGGATTGTTTGGGTACAACCAGTAACGAGGGAAATGTGGGCGTTTGAATTACTCTCCTATTTAAAACCTTTAAAGTAGGAGAGTGGGGGGCAATGTTGGGATCCATATATTAGATTAAGGCTTAGGTTGATCTCTATCACTTTGTTGGGCTGGGCTTTCCTTTTAGCATTTTAATTCTTTCATAAACCAAGTATTGGACTCTCTTGGGGCTTGGGCTTTCTTTTTATTGTTGGCCCATTTACAAGTTGAGGCTTTTTTGGCCCTACACTCTTCCCAACATTTGTATACTCATATAAATAGAGGCTTGCATGGGAGTGGAGACAGATATTATTATTATCAAACCGCCCTCACGAATTGTATATTCAGAACCAATATTTTTCAGCAAATAAGCTCTCTGTTATATTTGAGAAAGTTTGTAAACACTTGACCATCCACCACTAAAATTATTCTTTGATCTGGGGTTTTTTCCCAGTTGTGTTTCCAAAAGGATACTTGTGTCTCAATAATATTTTCTCCTGTTTTATTGGTGTTTGACGTTTAATTTTCTTAGTTGTTTTGTGATTTTCAACGGGTTCTAAAAATTGGCGTTAACAGGAGCCTTTGTGTCAATTCGTTTTAATTTAGCATGTGCGTATTAGAACCCCTTTATTAGTATTGTGTCGCATGTATTAAGACATAATATTTTTGTTAGAATGTACCGGAGGGTATACCTGAGTTATAACCACATGTGGGGGGTACCACAAGCATGTCTTTGGGCACTAAGGCGTGACATCTTCTGTGGCGGTGTGATCAGTCCACGGCATCTCCATTTTATGTTTTGGTGGGCATTTGGTGTTTTGTAGTGGAAGGCGTATGGGTCGGCCCTATCATTTTGTTCTGTTATATTCTACAGTCTGGTGTTGTTTGTAGTGTCGAGCATATCTTTTCGATTTTGCATATATTTTGATCTGCAGTCCAATGTGTGTCTGCATGTGTAGCAGTATTTTGACTTGTCTTTGTGACAAAGTATATTTCTGTTTTGTTTTGAGCTCGGTATGAAATAAGCATAACCATTTAATTCAGCCTTTTATGTTGTTTAGTAAATCAGTTCAGTTCAGTGGATCAGTTTCAGTTCAGTAGATTAGTTCAGTTCAGTAAGATTATGTTATTCAGTTCAGTTGATTTTGTTAATCTTAGTTTGGTTCAGTTGATTTTGTTATTCAATTTCAGTTCTTATTTCTGCACTCTTTATCCATACTGGGCATTTGGCTCATACTGTATTTTTCTACCGACAAGTTTGCAAGTGGATTCAAAGGCAAGTGTAAAGAGAGCTTTTCTTTTTGTTTTGACATTCTGTTTAGAGTTATTTTGTGCGTAGTTTTCCTTTCCACCACTTCAGGAATGGGGTGTTACATCAACTCTGACGAACCTTTCGTAGGTTTAAAGCAGACAATAGAAGTCAACTCATGAGTAGTCACAGTCAACATATGTAGGGTTGTCCAAAATACTACTTTCTAGGCATCTGATTTATGCATCATAACCTTTAGCACTTGTCGATAATATCTTAATTAGCCTGATGGATAATATTGAGACCCTAAAACTATTAGGTCTCAAGTTTGATTCTTATTGTTCCATTTCTCTTTATTTTGGGACTTTATTTCCTTCTTATTTGTGAGATTTCTATTCTCAATCATAGACTATAAGTTTACTTAATAGTATTATTGAAAGATTATTGCGATTGATTATGTGATCAATGATTGATTGTACTTATATTAATATCGCATTAAAAAAAAAAAAGCAACCGTAACTCTTGATGCCATCATAAATATAATCGAGAAATTATATTAAATCTTACCACAAATTACATAAAGAATTAAAGCATTAATGGCATACGAAAATCCTAGCTTAAGCACCAAAATATACCTTATGTTTAATATACCAAACTAATAAATTTCAATATAATCTATGTCATAAAGTGTCCATGAGACTTGACGTTGACATCATTTTTGTGATTTTGTGTTACGTTTTTTTTTTATTCTTCTTCTTTCTTTCTTGTTCCTATAACTTTAATTATATTATTATATTAATCTTTTTATATTAATCTTTTTATTTAATACTCTAAATTTTATAAAAAAATTATTATACTCCACATAATTTATACACAACTTACCTAGCATTTTTGTAGTGGAGGGAATCATAGCATTGGCCTTTGCAGCGTTTTGCACAAGGAATTCACATGTTTTGTATGACCAAATTAGTTTATTAGAATCTGTCGAGCAGAGGTCGTCTTTGACCAGACACAATTTCCAAACAATTGCGTGCTAGTTTGCACCATGAGGAGCCAAACATACAGTACTTCCATTTGACCCTAAAGATTCATTCATTTTGTCCTTCACAATTCAACTTATTAGAACATTTTCAAAAGTAATAATAATAAAAAATTAAATTAAAATTTATTGACCTACATGATAATTTAAAGAGCATTATTTATTATTTTAATATTTTATACTTTATCAATCTCTTTAATTTAAATAAGGCAAAATAAATAATATTAAATTTTAAAATGAGTTGTACATCAAATTCATCAAGTAAAATAAATATTTTTAACCATTTCTATATATTTTGATTCTCCCAAAACAAAATAATTGAAGAGACAAAGTCAACTTAACAGTTATGAAGAGAGAGAATGAGATTACAGATTTGATAAATAAGGTTAGCGAAGCTGTTGGAGATAATTTTTCTAATGTGACTCACTTATTTGAATATCCCAAAGTGATTGAAGGGACTGTTGAAGATGCTCTTAGAGCTTCTTTTCATTATAAAGGTCATTTTAAAATATATATATATTTTAAAATAAAATATAAGACATTTTACGTATATTTAAAAAAAATCTATTCATTTTCTATTTTACCCTTAAAGATGAAGTAATTGAGAGAGAGAGGAGAAGGATGAGGAGTTAATTAGTGCATGGGTAATAATAAAATTTTAAATTAATAATAATTACCTAATATTAGTATTAATAAGACTTCTTAATATATGTGATTATGTTTTAAATAACCTATATAATAGAAAAAATAGAGTAATTAATATCCTTTGTTTCTACACCTTTTCATGCATTATACTATTGAATTATTAATAATTCCGACCACAATTCAAGGCTAATTAATTAGTCAAATTAATCAGCGTGACCGTCGGTGACGGATATGTTGTTCGTTGTCATCTAATTTAGCATATTATTCCTCTTTTTCCCTCGGAAAATTATAGATATATTTTAATTTATTCAACCAGTATTTTTCAAAAAAATTAAATTAATATAAATTCATTTAAGTTTCAAAAAATAATATATATGGTAGTAATACTTATTACTGAGTTTACAATAAGTCTAATTTTGGCGTTTCATTATCTGTCCCATTTGATATTTCATCTTCATGTATTGCTGTCACATAATTATATCTATTAATTTTTATTTATTTTTTATATCGAATAAAGATCATGTATATATATAGAGAGTCATATACATGATGGGATAACAAATAAAACAGAAAGGAACAGTAAATTTCAATAATTATAGTAATTTTTATAAAATTTTATTAATTTGTATCGATTTTAAATTTTAGAATTGCGAGAATCGACAAAAATGTATATGTACTTTTGGACAATACTAGTAAGTTTTAGCATAAGATTAAGTTTGTGCATGGGTTGTTGCATCCATGTGTTATGTCTAGAAAAAAGGCAAACGGGCTCCCTTTTTTGAAACCCTCAAGTTTGAATATCAAAAGTTTCTTTAACTAAACTTGCTGCCTGCTGCACACTCATGCTAATCCACATAAAATTTGGAATCCCAAAACCCTAAGATCGATCAAAGCTTCTTTTCTTACAGATGCATGGTTTAAAGCTTTTCTTGGTTTAATTTGCTTAAGAAAATCCCAAAGCTGTTAAGTTAATCATGATTTAATTCTAGCTGGGCCATAATAAAGTACAGTAATCAATTAAGTTGAGCTATACAAATGATCGGCTCTCATGGTTATATATCTCAATTGTGAGTCATGACATGGATTAAAGAGATGGTACAAACTCATTTTGAGCCACCGCGTCATAATATATAAAGTTTCAAATCGTAATATCAGAAGAAAGATAAACTTAATGAGTTAATTTTTCTAACTGTACATATATATATATATATATATATATATATATATATATACAATCGAATAATCGATAATTTACTAGAACATGAAAATTTCACACCTGCACTTTTAATCCATGCAGGAGCTTAAAGCTTTAACACTTTGCTTTATTTTTTACAGGTGAGTGTGTAAGAAAACTGTAAAGAATAAATTCCTGCGCATACACACATGAATCCATTGCAGACATAAATGACACCGGTAACAAACCATATACCATCAAATTTGGTATTCCATCGAATGTTAACCAATAATCATAGAGCAATAATGCGTAAAGATGGAATACTCCTTTTGTTCCTATAAAATTATTATTGATTTTTTAAAAGTTAATTTGAAATATTTTTAAATTTAAAATTGCAGTGATTCATTTAAGTTTTGAAAATAATAAATGTTATAACTATTAGTACTTTTTAGCTAATTTATGATATTTATAATTATTTTGACATAAACAAAATGAATTCATCTCAATTTTAAATTTAAAAATATTTAAAATTAATTTTTCAAAAATTAATATTAATTTTATAATTTAAAACGGATAAAATATATTTTCTTTGATTAACATACTAAATTGTATAGATATGATACCTCATTTTATTGTATAAAAACTATCGCTATTTATTTCCTGGTACAATTTATAGTGCAACTGTGCAAGACAGCAAATTTAAAGTCAGTTTTGTACTATTCCTTGTACTTCAAAAACGATATGATTTTAAATTAAAAATTATACTTTCAAACAAAATAAACTCAAAAACCAAAACATCGAAATGGCACAATTTCCGACGTTGTTAGAACATGTGAAGATAGTTTTGTTGAATATTGATTAATTACCGGTGGTTTAATTTTCATTTACCGGTGAACCGACTTAGTTACACTACACAACAATAATAAAAGTTTAGTGTGGCACTTTCTCGTGTTCTACACAAAAATGTTAAAGAGTATTTAACTGTTAATTAAAGTCATGTAGGAGTGTTTGTCTTGTTAATTATATATGATAATCATGGGTTAGTGATTCAATGCAATTGTAACCGCTTGAGCAGTTGAATATATGTTCTTCACACCTCGATCTTGATCTTGGTCCGGCATTTTGGGAACTCTGCTTTATAAACCACAAGGTCTTCCTTTCATACGTACTCCATACATACCAAAAAAAGAATCATATTTGTAAAATTAATAAATGTAAGTAATAAAAAATTTCTTCCATACTTATGAGTGTTTTTCTGTAATATAATGAGTGATTAGCTTAACAATGATAGTATGTTAGGAAAACTGTGTCGTTTAACTTTAAGACATTCTGTTATCATCAACATAAAGAAGAATTTTTTTTTTTTTTTACATATTTTATAAATAGAATTCCTTTTGTGGAATGAAAGGAATATATATTGAAGAGTAATTTATATATATATGTATAGACCCCAAGGGGTCGGTTCAGCTGTTGTGGGAATGTATATAAAAAAAATTATGTATACATATAGAGTTGAGAACATGTAATATAAGTACTGTAATTTTAATTCCTCTTAAAATGTATATACACTTTTCCTTCAATTTTAGTCGTCCTCGTTTAGCATTGAAGAAATTTTGTAAGATTCGTCTTTAAAGTTTATAAAATAAGAGCTCATAATTTCCTTCCGCATAGAGATGAAAGTCATATTCTTTTCCTTGATTTTCTTTTAACATGTTCCCATATAATTCTTCTTCTTTTTTTTGAATGATCTTGTTTATTTTTGACTTTTTTTTTATATTTAATTTCCTAATTTACATAGTAAGGTTTTCATGTATAGAAGCCAAAAGTAATGTTCCTCTTGATAAATTTTTCCACTAATTAATATTAAACTAAATTATTTACAATAAGCTCTACTTAAAATATATGTATCAGCAATAAGTCTTAATATTGGAAAGAAAAAACTGATATTGAATGGAACTCTAATTTTAAGCTTGGAGGATATTTATCCGACCTCTATCTGTCGAATATGAGTTCGGTAATTAGGACCATTGGTAAAATTCATGTAGAAAAATGTTAGCACAAATATAAATATATATATATATATATATGGAAAAAATGCATATACTTGTGTAAAACATAAAAGTACACAGTGGGCTCAAAATCCGTTATTTTGAGCCATGTATATGTAAAAAACAAAAACTCAGTAGCCCAAATGCTCTTCTCCCCTAAATTGATCGAGCTCCTCCTCCTCCCATGGCATTCCTAAATTGAGCAAATTAAGCCCTAAACCATCTCCAATTATCCTCTGTTTGGTTCGGATTCTTTAACTTTTGGGCTCTCCATCTTGTCGTCTTCTCTCTATCTCCCGGTATGCTTTCTTTCTCTATCCTCTCTCACACACAAACACCCATCAACACACAGTCACATAGACATTGAGATTCACAACTTCTAGGTTTCATTTGCTGATTGGTGTTTAGAAATTGCAGCAAACAGATATCTTAATCCTGTTTTGCATGTTAAATTTCATAAATTCTGTTTTGAAGAGGATTTGGGAGAGAAGAAGATTTGGGTCGCTGAGTGTTTTTTTTACATATACACGGCTCAAAACGACGTGATTTTGAGCTAACTGTTTTTAAGTTTTACACAGCTGTGTATATATATATATATATTTGTAGTTGTAAATTGTACAGTCTACCCGTCAAAAGCTTAAACAAGAAAAAATCTATAATATTATTCAAAGACGCTAATTCTATTGAAAAATTTATAATATTGTTCACATAGACTAATTTTACAGTCACGTTATTTGTTTCATTTAGTGTTCATTTTTTTCAATTAACTTTTATCTATTTAATTATTTACAATAATCATATAAATTTAATAGTAATTAATTGTAAAGCAATTTCCACTAGTATAAGAATGTGTGCAAAAGTAACTTAGGGCGCAACTTTGAATTACTTTATTGTGTCTATACTAACTTCTTACATGTTACTCTACCTAATTATTTTAATGCCCTAATTAACCTTCAAATAATTAATGCAAATTATTTGACCCACCCTAGAGTTGAGTGCAGCAACTAAAAACAAACTTCCTCGCTGCATGCATGTATGCATGGCGGCAGACAGGCACAGAACAACCGTATCTTCCATTCCATGCTATCACATGCCTTTTTCCGAACATTGTAAACTAGCCATAACACCACTGTCAACTTTTTCTAGCCCTAACTTAGAAAAATGTGAGTTTAATCAATATGACCAGTTTCCCAATTATCATAATTTTTTTTAAATTATCAGTTAAAAGAAAGAAACAGTACGTAGTTGTTGGAACCCTAGCTAGCTTTGACTTGTGCTTGGACTTTGGACCCTAGCTCTAGCTATAAAGCCCCCTCTTTTCTTCCATAAGTTTCCTCTCCTCTGTGTTGGACAGAAGATATTCTCATTAGAAAGCAAAAATGGTTTCCTTAAGGTTCATTAGCTTTCTCTTTGTACTCATGTTCATTTTACACAACTCTGCTGCAGATATCCACCAGGGTAAATTTCCATTTCTTCAATTTTTAGAAGCCATTTATATGTTTTCATGTTAGTTTCTTAAATTAACCTTTCCTACAATTTTCAGTAACCAAGAAAATAGCGGTCACTGCTGGAAAAGGGTTCGGAGGAGGGAGTCCTTCAGCTATTGGAAAGGTAACTTCAATTTCTCCATCCCTCCCTCGGGAAATGATCAGTCACAATTTTTATTTTTTGACATTTTTAATTTTTTTTCCATATATTATGGTTTGTCCAGAACACACTGAAACATAAATCGTCTAGTAATTTTGTCTAAGTGTGTCCTAGGTAATCCTTTTTGAAAGTACATGAGAAAGATCATTTCTTAACGTGTATGTAAGAAAATGACAAAAAGTCAAATAAGAGTTTTATTTTCGGGTGAAATTATAAGTTTTTACACATGGCTTAATGCTTATGCTTTATCATTTAGATTGTTGATTGGGAAGAAAAAAAAATCATGTTACAGGACATTATCAACGATGTTCCTACACCTCGAGAAGCTAGAAATGGCAAAATTGGAGGAAGAAAATTGCTGAAGAGAAGGATCTTGCTGAAAGAGATGGCGAAAGCAAAAGAAATGGCATCAAAGATTTCAGGTGCAACCCATTCTGTTGGAAACTGTAGCCATAAAGGAAAGAGAAAGATGAACATAGATTGTAGAAGTACTCATCCTTATGTGAGGAGATTTAAAATGAGCAGTTTTGTTGCTTTCAGTGCTGATTATCATCCCCCAGAATCACACCCACCCATACATAACTGAGGAAATTTTGTTATGTTAGCTCAAGAATATAGAGCGAAAATTTTCCCTTTTTTCTGTTCTTTTTCTTTTTCTGTGCCAGTTTCTTTTTGTTCTTTAGTAGATGCTCTAGTTAAACAAGTGGAGAGGCTATCATACTTGTATTTACGAGATTCAATCAAATTTTTGTTTTAATGTGCAAGAAACTTGCTTATATTTTCTGTGTAGGGCATTTAGTCTTCTTAATTAGCTTTTGACATAAATACCAAATTCATGTCTCCTTGAACTTTTTACTTCAGTTGTTGTTCAACTAGAATATCATCAGTGGTATAAGGGCAAAGTAGGATTTATACTTTATTTCTAAAGGTTAATTAAGAAAACATATGTCTAAGGTTTAACTTAAGAACATTAAGCTTGTTTATATGCAGGAGTGGATATGAATATTTCAAAGAAGCCACTTGGATACCCACAAGAGCACATCCCTCAAGAGGTCTCTCTTTCTCTTTCTCTCTTGAGTCTTGTGGATTTTCTCTTAGAATAAAATGTAGGCCTATGTTTGTTCCTGTGTGATATTCTCTTTCTTGAGTTTGACTAATTAGCAAATCTCTAGCTTCTTCAAAGTATTATTATTGATGTAAAACCGTATTTTTAAGGTATAATTAATAATGAAAAACTGATCCAAAAAGTATAATTTAGTCCTACGAATAATACCACAAAATAGCAAATTAATTTGTATCATATCTACACTTCGAAAGTGATAAACTCATATTTCAACATTTTAATCATTTTCTTTCGTATATATCTCTGAAAAGCTGATTTTTATCAGATACATTCTTTTAAATTATATTTTGCAGACTAATAAAAGAATGGGGACAGAAATCTCCTTCAGCTCCGGAAGGCTGAAAAATCTTCCAAATACAAACCAAATCTACTTCCAACATTCAAAGGGTGATTCAATTAGGGTTAGCTTTGAATGTTTATCAAGGTTAAAAAATTTGGCTCCAAAAGTAAATGATGAATCAAGGAAGCTTTTTGAGGCCACTAATGAGATTGCAAACCTGATGAGTAAAGATTATGTTGCACCGCCTCGCCCTAAGCCTCCGATCCACAATTAGAAGCGTTTGGATCAAGGACATGGGATGCCATGAGATATATATATATATATATATATAGGTTTTGTTCTTACAATTTTGGTTTCATTAGAAGAGAAGTTCCCTAGCTACTAGCCAGATCTATATGTTCTTAAGTACTAATTACTTTTACTTTCTTTAGTTAATAGTCATTCATATGGTGGTACAGTTTCTGTTTTCTTGTCAAGTAATTATTTAGTTAGAAATTAAATTACAGTATATGGATGTTATAAACGAACAAATAGAGAAGGAGAGAACCGAAAGAATGTTGAAATGAAATCCAGGCATTAACACCTACATGTTTATTTAAATATTTAATGAAGGTTCGTATACAAGTCGAGTGAAAATAAGAACATAACTTAATCCATATTATCATTTAATGATATATTAATCAATATACCTATATTTAAAAGTACGACTCAATTGAAGAAGCAATCAAATTAACTCGGTTGTAATTTATACAATATTATTTAACCGAGTTGTTTCAATAATATTAAATGTTTAGTTAAATAAATTTTATTTATTTTTTAATTATTAATAATAGGTGCATTGTTAAGATATTCATGTTGTTAATTCATGTATGTTTGTTTTTCGAGTTTCATTAATATATCTAATTATAAATACGTTTAATCATGAATTTTATAAAATATAACAAAGTTACATTCTATACAAAATAAAATCTACTATTATTATATATTTGAACAATTACTGTATTATTTTTATCTAAATTATTTTAAATTCTACAAATTATTATGCTATTATTTATTACATAGTTGATGATAGAATTTTAACTGCTAATTATACATAAAAATTATTAATAAAATTATAAAATAATAATTGTCCGTATATATCTCGTACGCAGTAATAGACTATATTTAATAATGCTTTGGAGCAGGAGGTGTTAGGGTTTCGACACAGTGAAAGTAGCGGAATTTAAATTTTTTTTTACGAAACCCTAAGACAGGATCCAAGCGAAAACAGATTAATCAGAGGTTTAGATTATTTTACCGATTATCTGAGATGGACAGGAGACGATTGAATTCTGGAACAGCTTCGAATCTTCAACACAATCCAGCGACTGCGTCTCTACGGTATCCACACGAACGCTCCGCGAATCGTCCCACGATCTGCAGCAAAAGGAACCGCGGTACTAGCCACCAAGATCAGGATTTCCCAATTATTTTTCTCTCTAGCCTCTTTCTGAAAGCGGCTAGGGTTTTAGTTTTTCCTTATATGACTTTTAGACTACTGATATATCATATATATAGTAGTTAATAGGAATTAACTAAAACATAAAATAAATAGAAAAATAAAATCCGAATTTATATATATTATATTTTAATTAAGTCTTACTTAATTAATATACATATATACAAATTATCCTATTAATTTAAATTCGTAATTTTTAAATACTATCAATCATATTGACATATTTAAAATACTTACAATTTAAATTAATTCCTTTTTAATTACGTTCTAAGTGTGTGACCCTATAGGTTATTATTATGTTGGCAATAATTTTAAAATCATATTATAAAATTATAAACAGTGAGCAGCATCTAGTAATGCATCACTGCTACCCAAATAATAATAAGATCGGTGATTCGATACAACCTTTTCGTGACCAATGTTTCAATGTAATTTAATCCTTTTAACCTTATATCCTAGATTAAACTCGAGGCATGGAATGTGTCATACTCTTCATAATTTAATATGAGTTTTCTTGATCAATGAGTAGACTATATGAAACAAATTAATATTTGAGCATGATCATGCATTTCATAGTCCTACTCAATCAAGAGGCCTATGGATATCACTCCTAATATATAGGAGGGTTAAATTTCATCTAGATCACTCATATTCCTCACACGATTCATGATGTACCCAATAATCACCTTTATTGTCCACCCTATTAAAGGTGACATTTGATGATATCAAAGTACACAAATTCTCGTGTAATAATATAATGACTTCAGGTCGGAGGATCATTACATCATTGTCACTATAAGAATTTCTTATGACACTTTGCATAATGCTCCATGTAGAATTCTCATGGTGGGTCAGTCCAGTACATTGTTCTCTAACATGTACCTATGCATTGACTCAAATATCTCGTATATTTATGACAAATGAGATTTAGCCATCAGTCAATCCATATACTAGTCTCAATGCATCATTGTTGTCCCATTAACAATGATACTCGACTAGGGACATTTAAGAGCAATGATACTAATTATAATTATATAATCTCATGTTCAAGTCATATACTTAAAACTATATAATTCGTATCATTATTCTAAGGGTTTTTATTATGTTAACATTTATATAACGCAGTAAATGAAATCATAATAAAATAATCCATTTATTCAATCAAATATAATATCAAAAAATGTTAAACAATTACATCAAATAATTAGCCTCTAGGACATAAACTCTAACATGAGGTATTATGTATACGGCTCTAAAACATTGAGCTCGTTTAACTGTGCATACAAACAACTATTTTACTTGTTCTGAATTAAGGTCAACTAGTTGCTTAACTAAAATATCCAAATCTTTACTTGAGCTTCCACCATTCACTGCGTTGGAGGCTGCCTCGTGTAAGTCCATGGCTCGGACTCTTTCCGGTCTCGACCCACTCACTGAGTGAGCCAACTCGGCAGAGTTTGGAACCATCTGAGTTCCCCCCTCACAAACTCGTACGGCCACTCCGAGTTGATCTACCAACAACTTTGCATTGATGAACTGATCAGCAGCCATTGGCCAGGTCAGCATCATCACTCCCGCTGCCAGCCCCTCCAAAACCGAGTTCCATCCACAGTGAGTCACGAACACGCCTACAGCTCGGTGTCTTAGAATCAACACTTGTGGGGCCCATCCGTTAATTATAAAGCCTCTCCTCTCCACACGATCTTCGAACCCGTCAGGAATCAAACCGATATCACTTTCAATCATGCCTATTCGATTAATCGCTTGTATACATAAAATAAAGTGTACCTTACTACACTCAAGTGCAGCCAAAAGTGCACTCATCTGCTCATGTGTCAAGGCGGTTCGACTACCGAAGCACGCGTAGACAACCGAATTATTAGCCTTCTCATCTAGCCACGTCATCAATTTTTGAGATGACACCGCACTAGACCCACCTCGCGCTGTGGGATCATCAAAAGGCAATAATGGGCCCACGGCCCAAACCGGACTATGCCCCATATCTTTTTTTACATGTTCAATATACTCTTGTTCCAACTCGAAAACCGAGTTAAACACAACACCCCAGCTCTTCATATTAGCCAGCATTCCATTTCGGTAAAATTCCAAATCTGGCTCTCCCTCTATATACTGACGATAAAGATGCGATATTTGCCACCAAGGAAATGATGGCAAATTCGGAATTTTCTCAAACGAAATTAAAAAATTCTGATCGGTGAGATCTTCATTTTTTGGTAGGTCTCGCCACACAGAATTAGATACAGACGCTGCAAAAGCACCCGAGGGCCAAAAGACAACACGTGGCACACCGAGATGGGACGCAAGCTGATGGGTCCAACCAAGGAAGAAATCAGATATGATGGCTATAGGTGGGGAAGGGTGTGTTTGGAACCATTGAACAATAGGATCATAGTGCTCATCAGCCATGGCTCGTATTTTTTCAACCAGTGACAATTGTGAAGAATTAGTAGCCGGAGGAGAGAGAATCAAGGTGTCGAGACTCGAAGGATGGTTTGAGAGAAGTGGTTCGACTAAAGGTAGCTCAGTGGGTGCGATCAATACAGTTACGGTTAAGCCTCGGGTTAGTAATAAATGGGTCAGGTCTAGTAAGGGTATGATATGGCCTGAGCCGGAGAAAGGGTATACCGAAACATGTGAGCTTTTGTGACCTGAGGCGGACATGTTTCAAATGGCAAACAATTGATCTATAAACATCATTGAGCCTTGTGTTCTTATTTAAGAGGGTGAATTTTTAGTAGTCAATTTGTCGTTACTTGGTGCGGAAGGAATATAAAGAGATAATGAAAATGATGCTACTTCTACGTCATGACTTACGTTGTACAACAAAAAGACAAGAAAGTGAATCGAGGGAGGGATTCTCTGGGAAAGAGAAAACCAAGGTGCTATTAGTCCCACGCGTCAAACATAAAAATTGAAAGAAAGAGAATGTTTTAGAAAATTGTTTTGGTTGATCTAATATGGTAAATCATTATAACTAAATTAACAAATTTAAACTTTGAAATAAGAGATGTATTTTTAATTTTAAATTTACAAAGTGATACTAATTTTTTTACAAAGAATTCACATAGAGAAAAAAAATATTTGTATCCGAGCTTTAGCACGTCAATTATAATTACAAGATGTAAGGAGACACATTTTAAAATTTAAGATGTGTGAGTTCTCTAACAAAGTATAATCTGTACTTTAGTCTAAACTATATATTCGTTTTATTACGTAACAAGTGAGGCTACCAGAGAAAGAATGACAAACTCACAAAAAATTCTTATCTTTTAGGTTCAATTCTTGGCTTAACTCGTCATCTCTTATTTTATGTATTTGTGTTAAATAGATAATTCTTAATTATTTATATATATAAATATTACGATGAATTGTTGGGAAATTTTTTTGAAAAGTAATTTTAAAAATCTAGTAAAATAAGATTGTTTTTATGATTTTATACAAAACAACAATTATATATAAACCATGAATCTGTAGTATGAATTGTTATTCAGGGTTTGGTTGAATTAACACGTTTGAATATTCGAGTATTTTCAATATCTTCTTTTCTATGACCTTATATTGAATCTGGAATGTGGTCTCTAACATATTATTCTAAAAAAATATTTTTACGTGTTTTTCCTAGAAAAAGAGAGAGCGAATACGGTATTTGGTCTTTACTCTAATTTAGAATAATAACCTCATTTTCACGTATCTGATCAATGATATATATAATCTTTATTTATCATTATCTCTCTAATAAAACTTATTCATATTAGACTAAGATGAGGATCCTAAGGGATTCATATTCTGAGTCTAATACTTATTTATATATTATTATCTAATAATAATATACTAAATAAATATTAATTATAATTAATTCCACTAAATAATTGTTGTGATGACCCCGAATCCTGGTCCCTCGAATCCGGTTCAACACTAGTACTACCTTTTTTTTATTGTTTATGAATTAAAATAATATTATAATTGATAAATAATCATTTATTTATAATTTTACAACATCTCTTTCTATTCCAGAATTGCAATCTTTATACATTCCTAGTATGTCTCAATATCATATATGATACGACATTCTATTATAATCAATTTGAGTATTTAACACTCATATTACATACCAACCAATTCTTATACTACACAATCATTTTACCTGTCCAAGTCGGACTAGTATCTACAATGGCCGTACTAGATATTCAGTGAATGTAATATGCATTCCTGTTTCTTGAACTTTAACAAAAACTTCGAATAACTTGCACTATCTGAAAATGTTGGTTTTAAGCAAGAGTGAGCACGACGGCTCAACAAGTTTAACAGTTACACATATATAACACATTACATGTTTCACATATTATACATGATATGCATTTTGTTCTTACATCATGCATTTCTTGCTTTTCATTTTATGAATGATTCATACTTCTTATGCATCTCATACAATAAACAACTAGCATCTAACAAACATGTTTCATATATGAACATATTTCATATTTAACCATATCTCATGTTATACACATAACACAAATATCATCAATATATCTCCATATCAATAATTTAATAACACATTGTAGCATATTAATGCACATAGGAGCAAGTTCTGGAAAAAAAACTTGTCTGGTTCGCTTCTTCCATTTACGCTTATTTGCATCTTTCGTTCAACCTACAATTTATATAGGAAATTGACATAATCATTAAATACAATGACTATTACTTAGCCTTTATATAAGACTCTAACTTAAAATTATTAATTAACTCTTTAGTTGTCCAACCAATGAACTCTTAAGTTCCGGATAAAAACCTTAGCCCAAACCTAATTGGACATGTCGGGTACACTTAACTAACTTACTTATTCATTACACATTTCTTCGTACGACTTACTTTTAATAAGTTGTCTAAAACTAGTCACAAATGGACTATTTACATTTGTTTAATTCAATTAAACTTTCCTCTTTCACATAACTTAATGATTCGGATATTTAATAATATACCAAAAACTTCAAAATATTATCTACCTTTGATAATATACAACTATGTTCAAATATTATTAACCATTTAATAATATTTTAATCACTTATTAATATTATTAAACATTTAATAATATTTTAATCTCATACTAATATTATTAACCATTTAATAATATTTTAATCTCATACTAATATTATTAACCATTTAATAATATTTTAATCACATATTAATATTATTAACTATTTAATAATATTTTAATCACTTATTAATATTATTAATAATTTAATAATATTTTAATAACTTATTAATACTATTAACCATTTAATAATATTTTAGTCACATATTAATATTATTAACCATTTAATAATATTTTAATCACTTATTAATATTATTAACTATGCAATAATATTTTAATCATTTATTAATATTATTAACTATTTAATAATATTATAATCTCTTACTAATATTATTCATCATTTAATAATATTTTAATCATTTACTAATGTTATTCATTATTTAATAACTTTTTAATCATATACTAATATTATTGATCATTTAATAATATTTTAATACACTTCAAATAATACCAATAATTAATTTTTTAATTGTGTTAATTTTAGTCTTTATTTTAAATATTTAGTTACCAATTAATCATTAATGGATTATATATATATTGGTTTAATAACCAAACACATTCATTTTACACTTATTTCAACTTAATTTTTCAAAGAAAACTCGACCTGACCTAACCCGGACAGACCCAACCCGACCCGGAGCCAGAAAAATCTTCTAGACAAATTGTTCTGGCGCAACTGGGCCAGATCTTGACGCAGGTGCGTCAGACCCATTTTTCAGAAAGTCAACTTTTTGACTGCTCGACCCTACGACACTTCGACAGTCATAAATTCTTTATTTTAAAATATTTTGAAGTGATTCTTGAGTCCATTCTCATTAGAATTTCCCCCTCTACAATTTCTCTTTAGATCACAAATCCAAATTTCGAACAGAACTAGACTAAAAATTGCTCACAAGAACAAAGTGAAAACTAAAATCACAAATCATTGATTTTAATTGTTCAAACTTGAATAAAATAAACTCTACACATTCAAATGACACCAACTTAGTGTTGTTGTCTTCCTAACTTCTTGTTTTACAACATTTCATGGTTCAATCACATTTTTGAAAACGTTTTGACACGAAATTTAAAGATCGAACCACTTAGGATTTTACCGATAAATCGTTATATGGATTTTCCTTCTAATTCTTTAAGTACCACCCATACAAATACATGTATTAACTATATCAAACTATGAATATATCTATATATCATAGTTTTAGACTTTTAGATCATCAAAATAATTTTTGATCGGTTAAAAATATATTTTAACCGTTTAAAATATATCAAGACTATAAAAATGAACTAAAGAAGGTTTAGAGCACTTTTTAACCTATTAGACATTGATGCTCTTCTTCCTCTTGATATGAACTTGGCTTGTGATTTTCTCTTGTCCATTCTCTAGCAAATTTTCTTGGTGGATCATCAATCTCACAAGAGTAACTCTCTATATCTCTCAAGAAGCTCTCCATTTTTCTCTCTAAAAAATACTACAAATGACCAACCAACCTCACCAATGAGTGGAGCACTTCTATTTATAGCACAATGTTAATCCTTCATTAACCTCCTAATCAACTAGTGTTGGTGAAATTAGGAGCTTAAACCAGATTACTATTGCATGGAATGACTACCATGAATGACCATTGGTGTGACATCCATCAAAATTGCTTGTAAGCAACTTTTGGAGTGTAAATGATTCCATAGAAAGTCCACACTCAACATTTTCATGTGGGTTGTCGACGCCGGGATTTTCGTCGTTTCGTTTTTTATTATTAATTAAAAAAGCCCTTTCCAATTTTAGCATTTTGAATTAAATGTGATTTTGAAAAGGGTCGGCTTAATGTCGACGGGTTTTGAAAGATCGATTTCTTTATGAGCCAATTGACCAGAGTCGTCAGTTGGTATATTTGAAATGGATGTACCAACTCATCCGAATTTTGTTTTTTTATAATCGATGGCTCATATGTGACTCCGAGTTAATTGGTCCGCAAACCGAGATTCATAGAGTTCGGGGGCTTGCTTAAGCAAGGGGAAGGTGTTAGGCACCCCCCGACTTCCGTGAAACACGGTTACCGCAATCTCGATATTTTCCTATCCTTTTAAAATCCAAAAAATGCGTGAGTTGCGTATGTGTGTGTGTGTGTGCCTAAATGGAGGTTTGTGGTGAGTTTTGCATAAAAAGTTTGCTTTTATTTTATATGGCAAATGTGTTTATCTGGAAAGCGTTTTATACGTCTTTTGACCCAAATGACAAGGCTTTGTTTCATAATAAAGATTGATTTTACTTTTTAAAGCGATGAGGGTTTTATTAGATGTCGTTTATAGAAAACAGAATTTTTAAACTTTTGTCAAATAGGTATCAAGACTATACATTGCCTTCTAACAGTTAATGTAAATAAAATGAAGGCAACTTCTAGAACTCTTTAACCCTATGCACAAAGTTTAATGAAAACGTTTAGTTATTTTTCGAAAACATCTTTTATGACATTTTAAAAACCAAATATAGCCTTTTTCGTCAACCAAGGATTAAAGTTCGCCAAAACTCTTAATTTTAAACCTCGTGAATCTAAAATCCTAAATTGATCACTTTTATAAAATCTTCATTATTTGCCTTATTTTGGAAAACCATTTTCTGTGCCGTAAATTAAGACAAACATCCCAAAACGTGTTGGGGCTATCCATGGGCATGTGAGCCATCCAGACAACCCCCAACACCCACAATCACATATTTTATTATTATTACGGGGCCTTAACCCGAACACGACTTGGTATCATTTTAAGGCCCGATATTACAAAATACACATCCATAGACTCTATACAAGGATTACATATGCCAAAACGTCCATCATCGAGATTCAATCACGAGGATCTCCTCCCTAGGCTCACAGTCACCCCAAACCGCTACACAACTAATACTAAGCCAAATCTAACAATATTGAACATTGCTATCATACTACATAGCTCAAATATCACAACTCAATCACTACAAACTACTCATTACCACAACGAACGATATATCACCGTACGGATGTCATCGGGGCGTTAGGAGGAGTTACGTTCCGATGAAACCCTCGCTAACCACCCCTAATCCACGGATCCTTTATCAATATATAACAATAAACTACATTAAATAAACCAATCACAACATTATGCTAACAATACAACAAATAAAAACTCAAGAACACACTCCTTTCACCTTGCAAAATGCCGATTTAAAGCTTCTATATTCCACAAATCGGACAACACCACAAGAATACTAGACTACTTAGCACAATACAATGGATCTAAGCTTGAAAATGGCCAAGATCCGAGCTCTCTCTCTCCTCCCGCGCGCTCTCTCTCTCTCTCTCTATTTCCTTTCTTTTTTTCTTCTTTTTTTTGCTCTCGGGTGGAAATGGCCGCTCTATAGGCATCTCCAGGCAGCCGCAGGTGCACTGCGGCTGACCGCAGGTGCATCTGCGGCTGGGCTGCAAGCCGCCTGCGCCGTTTCCTCGGTTGTCGTGTGTCGTCTCCTCGAGTCGTGCACTGTCCCGTTTGTCGGTGGCCGCAAGTGCATCCGCGGCTGTCCGGCTTGCTTTTCTCAATTTTCGTGCCACCGGGGAGCGAGACCCCCGAACATCGTAAGCGTAGTGGTCGTTAGTCGTCTTTCGTGATCATCTCGGGTTTTTCTGGATTAACTGTTTGCCTTGCCTCAAGTGACCGGATGCTCGTTGTCCGTTGTGGCGGCGTTGACCGTAAATCGTTGGGGTGGCTTCGTGTTGGGGTCCACCTTCCTTTTCGCGTGTCGGGTCAAATGACGATTTTACCCTCCTACCAGGGTTAGTAGAGAAGTGCAAAAATTGGGTGTCTACATGGGTCCCCCTCAAAATTCGGGATTTGCAATTTATTACACTAATTTGACTTTATTTTTATGTCCTATATCATTATATAAGCATTCATATATATATATCCACCAACATATGTATACATATTCACCTATACATGCACATTAGGCTCCACTTTGGACCTTAGAATTAAATTATATTGGGCTCATTCATTCAATTTGTTTGGGCTCAATTTATTTATTATATTGGGCTAACACTAACTAACGCGTGCTACATTTAATTAAATTAAGCATTGAGTTAGTTTTAAATATAACTTGAACCATCACTAAATTAAATATATGGACTACTAGGTTAATTTATTTAACTTAGTTTAATACATCAATTGGACTTATAATATAATCCAATTAGATTTGTATTAAATTATTCTACCACATTGGGTCACTCAATTAACTTCTACATAGTTAATTCACATTATCACATTCATTCACCTAGCAATTAACCAATGTTTGGTTAATGCTCTCTCTTATCTACCAACTAGGGTTATTCAATTAACCCTACATTAGTTAATTCTCTACACTCAACCAATTTTTTTAACACTTTGACCATCAATTGGCTTTTTAAATGTTTGGGCTCATTACTTTAAATTATTACATTAACTCCGTTGGGCTTTCATATTTAATTACCCACTTTCATGCAAGTATTCTCATATTGGGCTAACATCTATAATCATTTTGGGCTAGTCCACTAGTAGTAATTAAATTATTTGGACTCTTCATGAGACTAGATCTATAAATTTATTTGGACCTCTATATAAATTATCAACAAGACTTTTAACCATTCAAATATTGAGCTTGTTTTAATCCATTAATGGACTCTATATAACAACTTAATAATTAAGTTAATTACTTAATTAATTATTTCTTAATATTGTCATTCTAGACAATCATTCTAGTTTGCCACAACTTTAACTCATAACTAATATAATTATCCTAATTAATTATATTTCATGACTTTCATTCTTACTTCATATTTAAATTAATTAAATTATTAGTTTAATTGAGTATTTAATCTACTCATCTTCTTATTTGGCTAACAAGCACAACTCTAGGTATATATATATATATATATATATATATATATATATATATATATATATATATATATATATATATATATATATATCCACCTTCACTTCTCAAATAAATTAATTTTCTTAATAAATTCTCTACATGCATTATTAAAATATTCCCACATTTAATTTCTAATAAATAAATTATGTTAAAAAAAATGTTTACTCATTTTCTACACATCTCCCTTCGACAACTCTAGGTTTTAAACCATAACTTTTAATTAATTATTTCAAATCTTATTTACAATTATTGTAAATATTTGGGATATTAAAATTGTAATTGCACTTCAGTGTATAAATTAATTAAAATAAACCTTTTATTAATAAACTGTAAATATTTCTTCTATAGATGTACATAAATATTTCAGAATTAAATATAATCCCAATATATTTAAATTAATTTTATAAATTCATAATTTATCTTCATTTGATCATAAATTGATTTAACGATTAAATCAATTTTTTTAATAATAAATATTAAAATACTTGGCCAATATTCTATGATCAATAATAAATTATTTTATGAAAATTTTTATAAATGTTTTGACAATAATAATGTTCTTGATATTAATTAAATATATTAATTAACATTCCGAGGTATTAATTAAAACAATATAATTTCACTCGTTGAAATATTAAATTAATATATATAACAATATTAAGTCAATTATTACTTCAAAATTAAGAAACATTCACAAATCAGTATTTATGTGAAAATATTTTATAAATAAAATATTATCACATAATCCGTTTAATGCATTAATACTTTAATTAGAAATCCAACTTCCAATATTAAGATAAATCATCTCTATTAAAGAAGTATAACCTACATGATAATATCTTCAAACTATCATAAGTTATAAACCATTATATCTTTATTTATATATATTACATATGATTTATATTTTTTGTGTATAATATTTATTTATACACATAAATCATAATATATATAAATTTAAAAATTTATATAAACAAAATAAATAATTATTTAATGAATGACTAATGATGTATTTTTATTAATAAATAAATATCTAACATTAAATAAATAGATAAAAATATAATTTTTATAGAAAAATTCAACAGAATAAGTAAATAAAATTCGTATGTCAACAATACATAATAAGAGACTAAAGACGAGATAAAATAAATGAATAATTTAGACTCCGTAAACCACAACAGATTATGCGAAGTGTTGGGTTGAGATAGTTTGGGCCCGAGTTCGGGTTGGCCCATACTAGATTATTCAGTTGGTCCATGTTAATTATTAGGTTGGGCTTGACAGATCTAGTTATTAGACTCCTCATTTGGACGGATGGGTTGTTTGGAAGAAGAAAAGTCAGCCTACTTGGAATATGAAGAGACTGCTTGGGGAATAACGGTTGTTTGAAAGAGAGACGTTTATTTGGTTGATTAATGCTGGCAATTATGGCTGCATGGGCATATAAAAGGGAAACAACAGGAAAGAAAAAAGACTACTGAATGACTGATTACTTACTTATTAAAACAGAACCAATTTTCCAGCATACAAGCTCTCTACTATCAGAGAAATCTGTAAACACCATCATCATTTTAGTGAATTATTCTCTTTCCCCGTGATTTTTTTCCGATTTGGGTTTCCACGTAAATCTCTTGTGTCTTTACAGTAATTTCTCTGAATTAATTGTGTTTGGCGTTTGATTTCACTCGTTATTTTGTGATTTAAACGGGTGCTACAAAATTTGGCGTTAACATTGGCGCTAGAAGGAGGGCCGCGGTTCTGTTTGAAAAATCACAGTTGAAGTAAGAAGCAAGTTTAGCAGGATTATGGATTATCAGAGTAATCATGTGGAGCGGACAGGTTCATCAACACCAACGGTTAGAGGCTCGGTGAAGGATAGATTGGGTCCTTCCCATCAAAGGGGAGGATCGATGGCATCACACTCTAACTCAGTTCGTCAGCGTTTGTCTTCCTTCGACTCTCCTGGTTTGGGACATGATAGGGGGACCATTCGTCAAGATTCTGTTCGGGAACACACGGTTGGAGGAGAAGATCTCCATGAGCAAAGGGAGTCTATTAAAAGACAGAGGATTAAAGCGGCAGAGGAGGCTATGTTATCTCTTCAACATCAGCAAGAAGGATGGGCTGTTCTACTGACAGAATTGAAAAGAGAAGAAGAGCCTCAGAACACAGTGCAAGGGTCTGGAGTACAGACACCCCAGAGTAGAGGGGTTCGGAGACGGGTGAATGACCCACCCACATCACAATATGGAGTCGGAAATAGCTATGGCCCACCAAAGCCACAGTTGGAGCATGCAGGTGGAGGGCCGACCCCCTTTAGGGATAGGGGATCCACTTATTCAGATCGAAGGAGGCGTTCACCATCTCCCCAAAGACGTCATGCCCGAAGTAGGAGCCCGAGGAAAGGTTCGGGATATGTGCAGAATGATCGAGAAATCAGGAGCCCGATGAGAGGTTCGGGGAATGTACCCGATGATCGGGAAAAACGGAGTACGATGAAAGGTTCAGGGTATGTGCCCGATGAAAGAAAATCAGGAGCCCGATGAGAGGTTCGGGGTATGTGCCCGATGATCGGGAAATACGGAGCCCGAGGAGAGGTGCGGGTTATATCCGTGATGATCGGGAAGTTCGTAGCCCGAGAAGGAATTCAGGGGCTGAACCTGATATTTAGAAAGCTAATGATAGTGATGATCCCTTACTGAAAAGGATGGTAGAATTGGAACGACAACTGGCCGAAGTAAAGGCAGTAGCAAAGCCCACCAATACCAATTCTCCATTCTCAGCTGTGATCAATATGGAGAAGGCTGATCCGAAGATGAAGCTGCCACCATTGGAGTCTTTCGATGACACTGGAGATCCCTACGACCATACCAACTCTTATGAGATTGTGATGGGGTACTACAACCATTCAGATGCAGGGATGTGCAAGATTTTCATAACCACTCTGAAGAAGGCAGCAAAACAGTGGATTGTGTCTCTGCCGCCGGGGAGCATTAATTCATGGAATGAGCTGTGTGATAAATTCCATGACCGGTTCGGCAGTAACAAAAGAAGGGGTACGCTGACTGCATCGTTGATGCAAATCAAACAAAAGGGAGATGAGACCCTTGGCCAGTACGTGCAAAGATTCAGGGAGGCAGCAGGGGCCGTAGTAAACCTGGATATGACCCAGGCGTTGGGCTTCTTTACAACGGGGTTGGACATCTACAGATCAAAAAAGCTAATGAAGAATATAATGTTTAAACCACCGAAGGATCTGGTCGATGCTTATGAACGAGCCGAGAATTTCATTGCCATTGAGGAGGCCATGACTACTTTGTCCAAAAATCAGAGGGGATCTGAACAGTACAAACCTAAGGAAGGGAAGTCGGATGTGATGGATAGGTTGGGCCCGAGGGGCAATAATCAGGCGAATAAACCACCCGCCCAACCTAGGTTTGGACAAAAACAATTTACTCCCCTGAATACTGATCGGGTGCAGGTGCTGAATGAAATCAGGGGTACTCAGTTTTATGAACCCCCACGGAGTAAAAGGGGTTATGAAGGATTTCAAAATCAGTTCTGTGAATACCATCAGAACAGAGGACATGATGCTGAAGGATGTCCAGATTTAAAGAAATTGATTGAGAAAAATATCCAACATGGACGACTGCAGCATTTTGTTGCCGGGAAAACAGTCCCACAGGGGGTTCGGTCCCAAAAGAACGATCATAACGAGGCTAGTGGGAGTCAGCCGAGACGGGTCATTGATGTCATAAGTGGGGGTATGCCCATAAAGTCATCGGGAAAACGCAGAAGATCCACCTCGGATGTGGTGATGGCTGTAGCAGAGCAGCCGATTAAAACAGAACGACTATATCCGGGGTCGGTGATTTCATTTTCAGAAGAGGACTATCCAGTTGACTCAGTTGAACCTCATGAAGGGGCATTGGTGATAACTGCCCAAGTAGGGCCCGTTGATATGAAAAGAATTATGATTGACAACGGGTCTTCGGTTGATGTTTTATACAGTCATGCTTACCAACGCATGAACCTGGAGGGAATCAAGTTGGAGGTTGGCCAGGAATCTCCATTATATGGGTTCGGGAATGAAGCGGTGCCAGTAATCGGCACAATTGAGCTGCCCATGGTGTTCGTGGTGCAAGTAGATTCGGCTTACAATGCCATTCTTGGAAGGACGACTTTGTCAGCACTCCAAGCAGTTACTTCAATTGCCCATTTTAAAATGAAGTTCCCTACCCCACATGGAGTCGGGGAAGTCAAGGGAGATCTGGACATTGCCAGAAGATGTTATAGGCATACTCTTACAGCACCAGTGATCGGGGTCAGCAAAATGAGACAAACTTTGACAGTTGATGTTGAGCCGTTCACGGAGGGACTTACTGAGCCATTGGCCTCTACAGCTGAAGAGACTGAAAATGTGCAGCTTATTCCGGGGAATACCGAGAAGCTGATTAAAATAGGGGCCGGGTTGCAAGATACTTTAAAAAGGGGGTTAATTGAACTACTCAGAACTTATGCCGATATCTTCGCCTGGACACCCCGAGATATGCCTGGGATGGCAGAAGACGTGGCCATTCACAAGCTATCCGTTGATCCCGAGAAGAAGTCTGTCTTTCAGAAGAGGCGTATTTTTGCTCCCGAACGCCAGAAAATAATTGATGAAGAAGTGGGAAAGTTATTAGATGCCGGGATTATTGAGGAAATTGAATACCCGGAATGGCTTGCAAATGTTGTGCTGGTCCGCAAACAAAATGGGAAATGGAGAGTTTGCATAGATTACACGGACCTAAATAAAGCATGCCCGAAAGACTTCTATCCTCTACCCCACATCGACCAGCTGATCGATGCTACTTCGGGGAATGCTATACTCAGCTTCCTGGATGCCTTTTCGGGATACAACCAGATTTTGATGGAGAAGCAAGACATCCCGAAGACATCATTCATTACTCATCGGGCTATTTATGCATATAACCGGATGACATTCGGGCTGATCAATGCCGGGGCCACCTATCAGCGAATGATGAACAAAGTCTTCCGAAAACAGATGGTCGGAACATGGAAGTTTATATGGATGATATGATTTTTCGAAGTGCAAGGGTGCATGACCATCTAAATGACTTGGAAGAATGCTTTCAAACAGTTCGGCATCATAATATGCGGTTGAATCCTACCAAGTGCACTTTCGGGCTCGGTGCAGGCAAATTTTTGGGTTATTTAGTCAGTAAGAGGGGGATAGAGGCTAACCCAGAAAAAATTAAAGCAGTTATTGATATGAAGTCCCCAAAGACATTTAAGGATGTGCAGAGATTGGCAGGTCGGATAGCTGCTCTTCGGCGATTCATGTCCCGATCGGCTGAAAGATGTTTGCCTTTCTTTGACACTCTTAAAGGGCCGAAGAACGAGAAATCATTTCACTGGACTTCGGATTGTGAGGATGCATTCCAGAACATCAAGAAATATCTATCTTCGGCTTCGTTGCTGCAGAAGCCAATAAAACGGGAGGTACTTTATGTATATTTGGCTGTAAGTGCATTGGCTGTTGGTGCTGTACTGATTCGGGAAGAAGGAGGCCGACAGAATCCGGTCTACTATGTTAGTCATGCCTTGAGGGATGCAGAAACGAGGTATGCCAACTTAGAGAAGTGTGTCTACTCCTTGGTAATAGCTAGCAGAAAGCTAAGGCATTACTTCCAGGGTCGGGTAATAATTGTTTACACCGACCAACCTTTAAAGAAGATTCTCCAAAAGCCTGATGCATCGGGAAGAATGGTGGCTTGGGCTGTTGAGCTAAGCCAGTTCACGATTGAATACCGTCCTCGGACGGCGATAAAGGGCCAAGCATTGGCTGATTTTATGGTGGAGTGCATGTTCTCCGAAGAAGAGACAATCGGTTCTTCGGGATCGGATGTAACACTAATAGCTGGGGGGCAGCCAGATCCCTCTCATTCTTGGACTTTGAATGTTGATGGATCATCCACAGCAGACTTGAGTGGAGCCGGGGTAATTTTGACAAGTCCTGAAGGTTTCAGAGTCCAACAAGCAATCCGGTTTAAATTCAAAGCCACCAATAATGAGGCGGAGTACGAAGCTATATTAGCTGGCCTAAGATTGGCTCGAAGTTTGGAGGTCAGGAGCTTGCTGATCATGAGTGATTCCCAGCTTGTGGTAAAGCAGATTCAGGGAGAATATGAAGCTCGGGGAACAAGAATGACAAGGTATCTGTCCGAGGTGAAGAGTGTTTTGCAATACTTCGTTTCTTATTCATTGCAAAACGTGGATCGGAATGACAATACTGTGGCTGATGCTCTGTCAAAGCTTGTTACTACCCCGAATGAGTCTTTATCGGGATCAGTGTACATTGAAGAATTGATTGAACCTAGTATACTGAAAAAGGAGGTCAAATGTGTGGAAAGATCTAATTGCTGGTTGACTCCTTATTTAGAGTATCTGGCCGAAGGTAAGTTGCCAAGTGATAAAATTTTGGCAAAAAGGATAAAATATAGAAGTGCCTACTTTTGTTTGATTGATGGAGATCTGTTCCGAAGGGTGTATTCGGGACCCATGACAAAGTGTCTTATCCCGTCGGAGGCTTCGTATGCTCTTCGGGAAGTGCATGAAGGAATTTGCGGTGACCATATGGGGGCCAAGTCATTGGCATATAAACTCATCCGTCAAGGATACTATTGGCCGACGATGTTTCGGGAAGCAAAGGAGTTTGTGCAAAAGTGTCCCAAATGTCAGTTGAACAGTTATGTTGCACATCGGCCACCTGAAGAGTTATCTTCAGTTCTTTCCCCAATTCCTTTTGCAGTTTGGGGTGTTGATCTGGTGGGGCCGATGCCGAAGGCCAAGGGACAATTCTCCTATATGATAGTGGCAATTGATTATATGACCAAATGGGTAGAGGCGAAGCCACTTCGGCGAATCACCGAGCAGGATTGCATTCATTTCCTCAAGAAAAATATTGTCTTCAGATTTGGAATCCCGATGGTCCTTGTATCCGATAACGGGCTGCAGTTCGTAGGAGCTGAGTTCGAAAAATTCTTATCTGACTTGGGGATTCAGCATCGAAGGGTATCGGTTGCCCATCCTCAAGCCAATGGACAAGTGGAGGTAACGAATAGAACTCTACTGAATGGCATCAAAAGGAGATTGGATGATGCTAAAGGAAGATGGCCCGAGGAGTTACCAAGTGTTTTATGGGCATATAGGACAACTCCCCGAACGACTACGGGAGATTCTCCTTTTCGACTTTCATACGGGACTGAAGCTTTAATCCCGGTTGAGGTTGGCTCTCCTTCTTTTCGGAGAGTTAATTTTAATGAACTATACAACGATCATGGACTTCGTCTTAACCTTGACTTAGTGGATGAATTTCGGGATGCTGCAGTTATGAAGTTGGCCTTATATCAACAGAAAACGGCAAGGCACTATAATCGAAGAGTTAAACAAAGACGTTTTGAAGTCGGGGATTTAGTCCTTCGGGAAGCAGAAGCATCTACTCCCTTAAACACGGGTAAGTTGATGCCAAATTGGGAAGGACCCTATGAAGTAATTGAAGTTGTAAAATATGGGACATATCGTCTTCGGGATATGTCTGGGTCTGAATTGAAGAATTTTTGGCATGCAACTAGATTAAGGAAATATTTCCAATAGTCGGGTAGAATGTCTTAGTTACTTGTACTTAGCTAAATTTTGAAGAAAATTTCAGTACATACTATATTGTTGCACAAGACATTAATAAAATCCCGAAATATTCATTGATAAGATTGATGTGGATTACATGGAAGAAATAAAGAAAAAATACAAAGAAAAAACTTTGCAGTTTGGGGTCAATTATTATCCTCGGGAGAGTCAGAGTCGGAATCGGAGAAAACTGAAGGGTCCACACCGGCTTTTGCTGCCTTTGCCACAGCAGCTTCAAAACCTTTGTGGAACTGTTTTAATATTTCCTCCAGCAGTTCGGGAGATGCTATGTACTCTTCCAAGATCTGATAACGAAGTTCGGGGGTCCCAAGGCGAGCTTGTTCCCTTAGAATTTCGTTGGCGGTTTGTTGGCGTTGGATATCGGAGGCTAATTGAGCGTTCTGTTCTTTCAGCTTGGTGAGTTCTTCGGTTTGTTGCTGAAAGTTCTTCAATGTTTCAGAATTCTCTGTTTGTATTCGGGTGATCTCTTCTGTCCGTTGATTATTGATGTCAAGAACACTCTCAAATTGTTGTTGGAGGTTCTCGTTGGATGTTTTGAGGTTGGTGTTCTCGGCGGTCAGTTCTTTGTTCTTCTTCTTCAAGGCCTTATACTTGGTCTTCATCTTTTTGGCCTTTGTGTCACTGTTTTCCTTCCTTGATTCCCGACCAAGGAGACGGCTGAAGGTGGCCAAGGCCTACATAGAGAATTATCAAGAAGGATGGTTAGAAATCTTTAAGAAATTTTTGGAATAACTTAAAAGGCAATTCTTACCCGGCCTTGATGAAGGGCGGTGGCATATATAAGCTCCCGATTGGTATAGTCATGGAATTCGTTATTATCGGCTCGGAAGTTGAAGCTGTTGTAAGCCGTGTATGGAAGGCTAGTGTTGGCTTCGTCTGGGAAAAAAGAAGGACGGGGTTCACCAGTTGGTTGTTCCGGAGGTGGCTCGGTTGCAGAGGGATCACCTTCAGGTATCGGCTCTTCCACGGGTTCGGCTTGCTCTACCATTGGTCATTTGCCGGCCGATTTACTGGTCTGCCCCGGAGATGGTTGAGGTTGATCGGGTGTTCTTTCTTTGTTTGGCTCGGGAGGTTGTTCTGTTGGTTGTTCGGGGGTTGTAGTTTTTTGCTGATCGGGCGTGGGCTTGGTCTTCTTATGAGTTCGGGGTTGGGAAGAATCTGGTTGTGAATGGGAAGTTTTTTGTTTTTTGGTCTTCAACATTTTTCGGAGCTCAGACTCGGATATGTCAAAGACGCTCCGTTTTTTGGATGTCTCCGGGCCTTTTCTTTTTAAGGCATCCAAAGATTGGTCGATTGAGGCTGTTGAAGTAATTGGAGGATTTCCCGATGCGGGTTGGGCTTCAATCTGGGGGGCAGACTCTGTTTGTTGTTGGGTTTGTTTGGCTCCTTGAGCCAGAGGGTTTTCTCCCGATGCTGCCGAAGAGGAAGAATTCTTCTTTCTTCGGACCAGTGGTTCGGCAGGCGGTTCGGATTCTTCCGAAGAGGCAGGAGATTGAATGAAGGTAGGCCCCTCCTGGGTCTGTCCTCGGGTGATCTGGGGAGGACTTGAAGCATTCCCTTCCGAACTGCGAAAAAGTACTACTGCACAGAAGATGGATAAGGATAAGATGGACAGTTTAAAATAAATTAACTTTTATGAATGATTCGGGTACTTACTTCCATGTCTGTAAAGCCAATCTTGGTCGGAAACGAGATGGTTCGGCCATAAGTTTTCCGGCATGGAAGAAAGAAGTTTCTCGAGGTCGGCTTCCCGAACGTCCTCAATGTAATCAAACCCTAGGGACTCCTTGCTCGGTTCTCCCCAGGGTGGTAGCAGAACGGTATCCGTTCCTCGGATGAAGAACCAGGATGAATGCCATCCTTTGTTGCTTTGAGGGGTGGCCATCCAAACTTTCCGATTGGTGTATCGGGTTAAGACCTTAAAACCCTTTTCCCTTGAATTGATGAGCTTGAAGTAGCTCAAGAACAGATCTAGGGCTGGGTCGACATTCTGGTCCTTGCAATGGGCTATGAAGCAGATTAGATGGATATAAGAGTTGGGGACAAGTTGGGAGAACCCGACCCCTATAAACCCTAGAAATTCGGTGATGAAAGGATGGAGAGGGAATCGGACGCCATGTTGGAGGGTCAGGGATGGAACTCCTATCCAGCCCCCCTCGAGTTGCCAGTACATCCTCTCGTGAGGTCGGGGAACTCGAAGCTCATACTGAAGGGGAATCTGGTACTCATGGCGGAATGATTGGAGCTTGGCGGGAGTTACAGATGAAGGAGTGTTTGCTACTGGGGCATCTCTATACACTCGACGGATGGCATTTTCTTTCTCCCTATCAAAAGTAGGTTGGGCTTGGGAAGAAGAAGCATGACCTTGAGCTGCCATGGATTCCGATAAAAAAAAACTTTTGGGGATTTTTTCAGACAAAGAAGGTGAGAGAAAAGGGGATTTCAGAGAATAAGCAGTGTGTTGAGAAAGATACTTTTTGAGGCTTTTATAGATGAAAATAATACATATAGGCGTCAGTTTTGGAGTACAGGGAAGCGCACGAAGTCCAATAGGCGTCAGTTTTGGAGTGTAAGGAGGCGCATAAAAATTAAACGGAAGCAACTTTGGGGGAACGTGATAGGGGGTTGATGACCGTGTGCCGGACGTAGGAAGTTAAGGCCTGTTTGGGTATAATCACTTACGAGGGAAATAAGAATGTTTGAATTACTCTCCTATTTAAGGTTCTTAAAAATAGGAGAGTGGGGGGCAATGTTGGGTTGAGATAGTGTGGGCCCGGGTTCGGGTTGGCCCATACTAGATTATTCAGTTGATCCATATTAATTATTAAGTTGGGTCTGACAGATCTAATTATTAGACTCCTCATTTGAACGGATGTGTTGTTTGGAAGAAGAAAAGTCAGCCTACTTGGAATATGAAGAGACTGCTTGGGGAATAACGGTTGTTTGAAAGAGAGACGTTTATTTGGTTGATTAATGCTGGCAATTATGGCTGCATGGGCATATAAAAGTGAAACAACAGGAAAGAAAAAAGACTACTGAACGACTGATTACTTACTTATTAAAACAGAACCAATTTTTCAGCATACAAGCTCTCTACTACCAGAGAAATCTGTAAACACCATCATCATTTTAGTGAATTATTCTCTTTTCCCGTGGTTTTTTCCCGATTTGGGTTTCCACGTAAATCTCTTGTGTCTTTACAGTAATTTCTCTGAATTAATTGTGTTTGGCGTTTGATTTCACTCGTTATTTTGTGATTTAAACGGGTGCTACAAAATTTGACGTTAACACGAAGATACTAAAATAAAATCCGCCCTTTCCATAGACGTGACGCTATTGAAGAGTCTACAGCGGATACTTAACTAACAATGGCATTGCCGTTATCACGCAGGAGAGAGAACGTAGCATCAAGTGCTTTTGAATTTCGGAAATAAAATTAATTTTTCAAAGTGTACCCAGACAACGGATAAGGAAATTAAAAGGAAATATTCTTCTTATATTGAAATGCTTTGTCTGCCATATGTATCATCTTTTTGAGCGGCCATACATATTCACACCCATTTTTCCTTTCCTGGGTCAATTGTGAGATCTTCAACCCGACCCTTATTAGTGGATTTATTTATTTGGATGTCTACATGAATTTATTTCCAAAATAAGTAGTGCAGTACATCTGTTTTTCCACTACAACTCGTTTTTTTTTATTTAGTATTCAGATAAATGTCTAACCAACTCATCTACACTTTTGTAAGAACTTCCGCCCATTTTTGTACTATTTAATGCCGCCTTACTCAACTCCTTTGCTGTTACTATCGTCTCAACTCGTTCCTCATTACTCACCGCTTTCGCCAGCAATCGAGCCAACTGGTCCGAGTCGGGAACCGTGCTCTCACCCTCGCACACTCTAACTCCCACCTTAACCTCATCTAAAAGATCAGCGTTTGTAAATTGATCTGCTCCCATTGGCCACGCCAGCATTGGCACCCCCGCCACAATCGACTCAAGCACTGAGTTCCACCCGCAGTGAGTCAAGAACGTGCCCACGGCTCGGTGACTCAGTATCGTCACTTGTGGGGCCCATTCTTTTATCACAAGTCCCCTCCCAGCTACTCGATCTTCGAACCCCGATGGCATCACGCCATATAGCCCCTCCACGTGTCCCTTTGTGGGGATTTTGGAGGACCAGAGAAACGTGACCCCACTTTTTTCCAATCCCAAGGCCAATTCCTCCATTTGCTTGTTCGTCAACACCGCTTGACTCCCAAAGCAAACGTAGACTGCCGTTCGATCTTCAAATTTGTCAAGCCAAGATGTGATCTCACTATCCAAAACCAAGCTGGACCCACCTCTCGAAACCCGGTCATTTTCCGGTGGAAGCAAAGGTCCAACTGGCCACACCCGATCATGACCCAAAGATTCCTTCAAATAGTCCAAATAAACTCGTTCCAACTCACTAAACGAGTTTATCACGAGTCCCCAACTCGCTATATTACCTCGAAACGAATCTTTGAGAAATTCCGATTGTGGGTCTCCGGCGATGTAGCTCCGATACACCGTTGACAGCTGCCACCAAGGATAAACTGGGGAATTCGGAATTTCCGGGAAAGAAATCAGCTCATTCTCATCGCAGTGATCATTCTTTTGCGGCATATCACGCCAAAGGGCAAAAATAACCGACATAGCCAAAGCGCCGGACGGACAAAAAACGAACCGGCGAATACTGAGCTGGCAGGCCAGGCGGTGGGTCCAGCCCAAAAACATGTCGGAAATTATAGCCACCGGCGGCGATGGGTGGCTCTGAAACCAATTGAGTATAGGATTGTAGAGTTTCCCCAAGGCAGTCATCATAGCACGGAAGCCGCCGACGGGGAGGTCTTTCACGTTTTCTACTCCATCCGGAATTGAAGGGGTCGCCGGGAAAGGTAAGACCAGGGGTTTAATTGATGGGTGTTTGGAGAGAAGTGGGTTTAGGAGTGAGAGATTTTTTGGGGTTACGAGAATGGTGATGGTTAAGCCACGGATTGCGAGTTGGTGGGTTAGGTCCAGGAGAGGTATCATGTGCCCCTGCGCAGGATAAGGGAAGATCAGGATGTGTGCGCCGGCGGCGCCGGCTACCGCCATGGCCGGTGGTGCAGAGTGAGAGGATGAAAGGAGAGAGAGAGATTTGAGAGGTGGTGATGGATTTGGAGAGGTGTTTAGTATGACTGATTTTATACACTATGTGTCCGGTCGGCGGACGCTAATATTCATAGAATAAATTTAGGCATACAACTTATAGGCAAGTTCTAGGAAAAAAGTGTATATCAAAGATTAGGTGAAACGTTGACAGAGGTTTGTTAAACCCGCAAGAGGTGAGCTGTTAGTGAGAGAGCCAGCCTTAATTATTATAATTATTAATTAGACAAAGTATAAATATAATTATTGTAATTATTAATTATTAATTTTTATATTTATTGCAATAATAAAAAAGTGTTTTTATACTTATCTAAAAAAATTATCTACAAACTAAACTCTCATAAAAAATAAAGAAGTATAGTCCCACCTCATTTGTAAATTATAAAAAAAAAATTAGACTTATTCACTTTTTTTACCCATTTTTCTTATCTGCCTATAAGATAAATGAGTGTGGCTCACTCATTTGGTTTAAAGATGAAATGAGATGGGATCACACTCATTTGTCTTATATGTGAATAAAAAAATTGAATAAGTGTAGAAACATTCAAATACAAATGAAGTTGGGCTACTCTTTCATCTCTTTATGGGTAAGATTAACGGATAATTTTTTTTAGATAAATTTAAAATTTTTAATAATAAAATAATAAAAGTATTACAAATTAGATCACCCGTGACGCAAGCAAGAACCGATTTCCCACGACAGCAATCACAAATTGACAATCTATATTTGACCCACTAGATTCACGACCACTAATATATTTATTTACAAAAAGTAGTTACATAAATATTATTTTATTTATTTATATTTAATAACTACTTTAGTATGTCAACTTATTTTTTTTTAGAATATTTTTGTAAATTATTTTTATTTTTATAATCATAAAATAATTTTTTTGTTGCATGTGTCTAGGCTTGCACAATAGGTTAATTTGGCCTAGTATAGGTTTGATAGACTTTGACCGTTGATCAAACTTTGACTTTTGAGGCTATAGGTCAGGCCGAACTGAGTTTCTCAACGAAAACTTGGCCTTTTGAGGCTTGTAGACCAGGCGGGGCCAGACCTTGGTTTAGGTCATTTTCTGTAATTCTGTATAAACAATCTTTTTGAGTGATCTGTAATTATATATAAATTTGATAGTGGAGCAATATTTTCTGAAGAAACAAACTACGAGACAAAAATCTCCTCAAGAATGCATATATAATTTATTAATTTTGTAAAGGGTATATTTTTATATCTTAACCAATATTTTCATAATCGGACCGATCATCGAACCAGAAATGGTATCAGGTGAATGAATTACTGGCTCAACCAGTGATCGAATCGTTATTGAACTAGTGACGTCATAAATATATAAAATATATATTATTAATAATTAATAAAATTTTAAAATATCAAATTTTTTGTAAGCTAAAATATAGTAAAATTATGTTATAATATTGTCAAAAAAAAATTTTGTAAAAAAAAAAAAAATTCACTTCAAAATCGGTTCTACCGAGTCAACTAACCGATTTTACCAGTCGAACCGGTTGTCAATCGATTTTTGACCAAATTAATTAAACCGGACCAGAAAGTGAACCGGTTCCCAGTTCAGCCAGGTCGAGTTTCAAAACATTGATCTTAACTTTTAATTTTGTTTTCTTCTCCCTTACTCTTTTTAGTTGCAGTGAGAGACAATAGTAGGTAGATGGACTATCTTTTTAATATCTTAAACATATAATAAAATGAGTGGATAACTATTTTATTATTGGTTGAATATAGACAAATATTTTTAAGACAAAAGCAATACTTAAAATAATAACATATTAATTAAAGATTATTTTATAACAGCGCCCTGCAAACCGGGCCGAATAGGGCTTTTTTCAAGCTAGGGAGGGTCAGACTTTAAACAACAACCTTTTTGCAGCCTATAGGACCGACTTGAACAAACCGGGCCTTGATCGGGCCGGATTTTGATCAGGTCGAACCATGAGATTTTTGTGTATGTCTAACCTAATCCATATGATGCAGATGGTATGCACCAGTTATCAAAATTTTAAGTTCTACAAAAAAAATCAATTTTCATTCGGTTATAGTATAAAATAACACATTATTTTTAACTTTACCATCATAATTTAATACATTGTCATTAATTCTAAGTTATGTATTGTAAAAAAATTCTATCGAATTACAATAACGAAAAATGTCAATACGTAAGATTGCATAAGAATATAAGACGACTCACTATATTATACTCATTCCTTTTTATTATATAAGTTGTTTTAGAAGATTTTTTTTTATAATATAAAACTTTTTACATATATTTAGGATAAAAAAAATTAATTATTTCTTATTTTGCCCCTAAAAAAATAGAGTAATTCAGAGAGAGGAGGAAGAGTAATTAATTAGTGCACGAGTATTAATGAAATTTTAAACCAAAATTAATTATCTAACATTATAATTAATGAAATTTCTTAATATGTGTGTTAAAAGTAGTCTATCGGACACTATATTACATATCTTTTTAAAAAAGTCACCGCTCATATTTATCTAAACAACTAACAATAAAAAAGTCGATACATAAAATAATAAGATATATTATTTTTGTATACTAAATTAACAACTAATTATTTTCAAAGGCATGTGGAACAAGTTATGGGTCTTTCTTCTATGCCCTATCAAACAGCTAATTCGTAAAAACACATTTTTAATATTTACAAATTTGATTAAAAAAAATGAGACTCTTCAAATTTTAAATTTATTATTTTTAAAATTTAAATAAATTAACATCAATATTAAACTTTTAAAAAATAAATTAAACTGACAGTAGCCAATCATACTGATTTTTTAATTTCGGAGGGAGCATGAAGTTTCACCTAAATAAACTGTAACATTTTTTTCTGGCGGGTAATCTGGTAAGAATTCGTTGCTGCCTACTGGGCTACTTGAAGCATTCCAACCCGAGTTAAATGAAATAAATCGGTTCGTTTCATTCCAACTGAGAGAACGAATCACAACTCAGTAGCACAAATGGCGATTAACTCAGAATCCCCAAACTACAAAACCCTAGAAGAAGAAGAAGAAGATTTACAAGATTCCCCAAATAAACGACCCAAAACCCTAACCCTAAACTCACCTTCATCCTCCAAAGGCAAATCCAAAATTGAAGATGAATCGAACTTCCATAGCTGCGGAATTTGCTTATCGGAAGAGGGAAAAGCCATTAGAGGATGGATCGATAGCTGCAACCATTACTTCTGCTTCGTATGCATCATGGAGTGGGCCAAGGTCGAGTCTCGGTGCCCCATGTGCAAGCGGCGGTTCGCCGCCATTCGCCGCCCGCCCAAGGACGGCGTGTTTCCGGCCGAACGAATTGTTAATGTCCCGGTTCGTGATCAGGTGAGTAAATTGTTTATTCAGTTATTGAAATCGCTAGAATTCAATTCCAAAGCATGAATCCTATACGGCCAAACAATGCCTAATTTTTTTTATTCTGTTTCTCACTTCCTCGTCCTAATTAAGAATCCCCATTTACATTTTGACATTTTATGGCGCACTAAAAAGAAAGAGTTTGTTTTAATATGCTAATGTGAAAAAAGATTTGTTAATATCTTAGCAAGTAATGTAATTGTTTGTTTAAATTTTAATAGAGATGGAGCTGAGTTTAGTAGAGCTCAAAACCCATGTTCAAGCTAGGCTTTGAAAACTGGTGTAGAGTTACAGAGGTACAGGCTTTATCAAATCAAGGAGCCTCTATATATGTGGTCAAGCTCGGCTTAGTTGCCTAACATCTGAGCATTTCTCATTTGTTTGTAGCCATGTTGATTTCAAAATGGACTATTTTACCATTTTAAAACTCACAAGTTGTGCACATGATTCATTTATTTTGACCAAAATTGATCAGAGGGGACAGTTTTGTAAAAAATTGTAACGTTAGCTATGAGATTACAAAAATTGAAACATTAGCATCTATGTTGCATTTAAGTGTAAACATGAAGAGACAGTTTTGCAATTTACTCAAGAATATAAGACTAAATCTCTGGTTAAAAAATACAGATAAACTTTCTCTCGAGTCTTGACAACGAAGCAAAAGGGGAAGACGCGAAACCTCCATTTACTTTCTAGATCCATCGCTTCTACCTTCCCTCCAGAGTATGACACCCCCCGATCTTGTTGTCCCCCTAATTCTCTCTCCTCTTCATCACAGACATATGTCAGACACCTTTCTTGATTGTCCCTCTGCCTATCTCTCTTAATAGGAGTATTATATTTTGTATTTGCTCCGCTTTTTGGATTATGAAATGGAAGTAGGGTGTTCTTCTCTATCTACCTACTATAGATTATACAGAATTCGGATTATAAATCTGTCTATCTACCGTCTCCTAATTGGTCACCTAGGGGACTTTGCCGGAAGGACTGCTTTGGGCACCTAGACAGCCGCTTGTAACTACTGTGGCTCAGCAACACCTACCTAAGTATATTATGAATTTTAAAATTAAAAATCACACATATGAGGGTTACTCCTTTGGTAGAATTTGGGACAATTTGCATGCAATTACTTACACATAGTATCCATGTCAGACTATGAGGATTTGTTCCTTAAATGATAGATTATATTTTTAGTGTCTTCTTCATTGACAATCTCTCACGATTCATCTTTTTGACATGTTTTTGGCTTGCAGGTCTGCCATTATTTTGGAAATGTAACAACTGGACCTTCTGATCCATATTCAGAAGTACAGTGTACTGTGTGCCAATGTACGTCAAATGAAAGTCTTCTATTGTTATGTGATCTTTGTGATTCCGCTTCACATACATACTGTGTTGGTCTGGGTGCCACTGTACCTGAGGGTGACTGGTTTTGCCAAGACTGTACTCTTTTGAGGAATGAACACTCTAAGGATGACAAGGATCCCAACTGTGACAGTCAAACTGGCTCTGATCCCAACTACGGCAATCAAACTAAATTTGAGAAATTTCACCAGATTCCATCAGCTGAAACACGTGTATCAATCCTTGACATTGTCAGAGAACCCAGTTTGCATGAGGCTGAGAGATCTTCATCAAATAGAAGTCGCTTGTTATCTACTGTTGTCCAAGGGGGGGAAAGTGTAGCAGATAGCATAATTGAGCATGGCTCGGGAAAACAGTCTTTTGTCGAATGCGGTGCAAGTCAGTTAGGTGCAAGAACATTGGGGCACTGCCGCAATGTGCATGATCGTATACGTGCATTACGTGAAAATTGGAATAGATTCCAACAGGGATCCTTGAGCTTCTCTTCCAACTCTGATGATAAACGTGGCGTAGGATCGGTACCTCATGGTCATTCAGGTCAACCAAATTCCTCATCTTGCTCGAGTCAGCAATTGATCCCTCAAAAGGGCTCTTCCTGCAACATATTACCTAATAGTGGCACAGAAGATATTAATAAAGCTTGGAAGATGATGGATACTGCAAAGTCGATAGAAAAGGATCGGAGAAGAACCAACATTGTTCATCATGCCTCAAAAGGGTCAAAGCATCCTTTGAGGAAAGTAAATACCCCAAAAGAAGCTGATAGTGGGAGCTCAAATGTTCTCGCATCAAGTAGTATTGGAAATAAGAATTGTGATGGCCTCAAATTGGAAAAGCATTACCAGGACTGTGCAATTGTTAAAACCAGTGACAGACATAAATATCATATGTTTAAGGACAAAAAGCCGAGTGGGGTTCCAAAATTGATTGACGGCTATCTAGCTACTCATTCAATTTTTTATTCTGAACTGTCATCTTCAACAAAGGTCTGGAGTTCAGGTCAAGTTAGTATTTATGGGAATGGTGGGAACCTACCACAAAACGAATTTCTAGGAACTCTCTCAAATGTTTTAAATAAAAATGATGGGCGCTTTAGTTCAGTGCCTGTTGCTGAAAATAATTATCATGCCAAACAGGAGCTTCATGCATCTTCCTCCTCTAATTTCGAGGAAAATAATAAGGCGGAAAGAAGTGTTGATAACAAGGCAAAAAAAGATTACAATGCCAAGAGTGAAATTCAATCTCTTGTCAAGCTCAACTTGAAGCTTCTAAGCAGAGATAAGAAGCTAGGTATGGTCATTTCGTTCTAACTACATCTTCTATATATGCATAAGCTTTGATTTCGTTGCTGTAATAGAATTTACTAACTTAAGGATTATAGCAGGGTAACCAAATCATGTGTTATGATTTCGCAATACCGAACATCTTTAGTTTTGATCACAAAGGATCAACTGATTAGTATGTCAAAGAAATGTAAATTTGAACATGGCTTCCTCATGAGTAAAAACGCTCCATGCATAATTCATAATTTCCTACATTGCCCTTCCGGCAACAGATTTTGGAAGTCGTGGCATGTTATTGCTGACCAACGAGTTATTAAAATAAAAATTTATCATGTGGAAGTTATACTTTAGTTACTTATATAGGTTATGGGAAAAAGAAACATAAACTACAATGTTATGGAAAATGTGATCCATATAAAAGTACTCCCTCTTTTGATACGCTGGTTGCGGTTTGCTAAAACGGGAAATAGAGCAGTTACACGCACGCTCGTCGATGCTGGACAAGGAGCCCGAGCCCAACGTGAAACTTGAGTGGAGCAATACGGAAGACTTTGGAAGCCCAACTGCCCATAAATTAAGTATTGTATTTAATTAAGAGTTGTATTTTAATTAAAAGCAAGGTTCTAAAAGGCGCTAGGCGGGAGGCGGGCGGCCGGGAGGGGCCTAGCGCCTAGGGGCCTAGGCGGGGCCTGGACAAGATTTTTTATTTTAAGCCAATTTTAATATTTTATCTTATATTTATCCAAACAAAACAATAATATAAAGGAAAACAATCTATTATAAAGATAATAAAGGTTTTTGCTTAAAGTTCAAACAGAAACATGCAATTGTTTAAAGTTCAAACACAAACAAATAATAAAAAATATAAATTAATAGTCATCATCTCCATATCCTTTTATATCTCTCTCTAATTCTTCTTCTTCATATCCCTCCAAGATAATATCCTCATCAGGCTTACACTCATACTCCTCATCTTCCTCTTCTTCCGTGTCGTCATCAGACAAAAAAAATTCTTCATGGAGTTCTCTTATTTTAACATTTATACTATTTCTCTTAGGCTCTAGCACGCTATATGCTTCGGATGCTTCACCAACCGCTTCCCAAGTAAGGCCCGAACAACCCTCAACTTATTCATCTATTCCTACGACGTCGTTTTGTAGATTAGTTATTAAAATTTATAAAAAAAAAATTACAGTCCTAAAATTTTCGCTTAGGTTTCGCCTAATTTTTCCGTCTTGACCACTCAGTCCCGTATAATTCTCTAGAGGGATTTTTTTTCTCCTTGGGCATAGGCTAGACGCTAGGCAGTCTAGGCGTGGCGCCAGGGGGGGCCTAGCGCCTAGGCGGGGATTAATCGGACTGAGACGGGAATTTTTAGAACACTGATTAAAAGTTGTATTTAAGTTAGTTTTTATAATTTGTAATTATCTTATTTAGTTTCTATTTATATTTTAGAGTCCAAATTAGATTAGGAGAGTTGTTTAAGAGCATTATAAATAGGGTTGAAAGTCATTATTTTATATACATTGAAATATAGAATCAATTTAAGTATTTGTGAATTCTTTATGTGAGATTAAAGACGACATCCCAAAATATCCGTTCCCACCATTTTTGGTATTAGAGCTAAACCTGAAACCACCTCCTACCGCCACCTAAACCCTAACCCTAATATTCTCTCGCCACCCACACCCTACTCCCTTAACTTCTGCCGCCACCAAACCCTAGCCCCTGCAACCCTTCCAAATCAGAACCCACCAATTGCCGAAATCCTACTCTGACAAGCCCTAACTTTAACCCAAATCCAAATCCCCTACCTTCTCCGCCACTCAAAACTTAACCCGAAACCCAAATCCCCAACCCTTTCCGCTACCGATAATTATCTACCAAAACCTTATCATAAACCCACCCAAAGATCACAAACCCAAACGAACAAACGAAGAAACGCGAAGAAAAGAGAAAAGGAAGAGGAAACGAAAAAAGAAAAGGAAACTGCTACCATCGCCTATCGAAGGGTCACCTGTAGCCACCGCTACCTCCGCTAGCTACAGTCGCACCTCCTACCAAGCCATTTGCCGCAGTCGCAGCCACCCTCCTCAATCGATCTGACGACACGCCAAACGAAGAAGTAACGAAAGAAGAAAGGAAAATCGCCGAAACAGAGAGGAAAAGAAAAAGGAAAGAAGAAATAAAAATGGAAAGAAGATAGAGATCTACTGCTGGCCCGATCTGTTGATATAAAAGATCTTTGGGAAATTACAGTTTAGTGCCCTAAGGTTTCTACATGTTTCTATTTTAGCCTTTGCAGTTTCTAAAATTTTTAAAATACACCCAAACTTTTAACTTTTACATATTAGCCCCTATACTTTTATCTTTCTATAGTTCATCCCCTGAAGTTTTACTAGTTTCCAGTTAAGTCCCTGTAAAAAAAACAACAAAAAAGAAAAAAAAATATGTATATTTTTATTTGTAGGAGCCATGGTGAATGTCGAAGAAGTCAATGCCACACTTGATGCTTATATGTTACAACAAGTTGAGTGTTTTAAAAGAATGGAAGAATCAATCGCAGCATTTACCACATATGTTCAAACATTTCTTACAACATTGGAAGCCAAAATTGATTTACTCACGAAATGAGGTAAAGGACAAGAGGGTACTCACCGAAATTTTGAAAATTCAGGTCCTAATGATATGAGACTACTACAACAACAGGGACTTAATTTCCATGTGTCGGACCCCTGATTGAATGTAGTGGATAGAGGAGCAAAGTTGAATGTTGGTGATTTAAACAAAGATCAAAGGCCAGAGTCATTTTTTGATTGGATTTATAGTTTGGAGAGTTTCTTTCGTTGGTATGAATTAACTAACGAAAGGAAGTTTTTTTTTTGCTGATGCGAAGTTAAAAGAAATTGATTGTATTTGGTGGGATTATCATCAACGGAATTTATATACAGCTGCACGAAGATGGGAGGATATGAAAGTTTCTTTAACACAACGATTTGTGCCTCCAGATTATAAGCAAAAGGCATGTTTATAGCTAACACAATTTGTGCAAGGTAGTCGATATGCAGCTGAGTATATATCAAAATTCTATAATTTGGTTACTAGATCTGAATTTTCGTGAATTGAAGATGTTCCAATCTCCATTTACCGTCGGAGATTAAATCTAGAGATTGCCAATGGGGTGGCTTTCGATAAACTCCTGCTTTTGGATGATACTGTTCAGGTTGCCAACTAGTTGGAAAATAGTCTGAAAAGAAATTTTGATCGGCCTCCAATACTAGTCCAAACTCAGAGTGAGCGGACTTTTGTGAAGCCTCTTAAAGGCAAGCCCGCGAAGAGATCATCTGCAAATCTTTCAACTACTAGCAGGCCTAATCGTACCATAGGTTCTTCTAGTGCTAGCAACAACCCTTCATCTCGGTGCTTTAAATGTCCTGGTTTTGGTCACATTTCTTTTGAGTGTCCATCTCTAAAGATGAATGTTGTCTCTCCTCCTTCTAGGCAACTTGCTATTGTTAACAAAGATTGTGAGAAAACTGATTTAAATGAAGAGGTTTGCCCATCATCGGACGTGGAGCATGAGCCCAATGAACAAGATTTTGAAGTTGATGCTCATTTGGAAGGATGTTTAGGTGTTCTTCAACTTCTGCTAGTTGCTCAAAAGCAGAAAGAAGATCCTAAAATCTATCGTGGGCGAATTTTTCAGACGTGAGTTAAATGTGCGGGACAAGTGTGCTCACTCGTGATTGATACTGGGAGTTGTATGGATGTCATTGTCGAGGAAGCAATCAAGAATCTTGAGCTAAAAATTGAGTCTCATTTGGACCCGTATGATGTGACAGGTTACAAATACAAAATTGCGGATTACTCAGAGATGCTTGGTTATATTTTCAGTTGGCAAGCTTAACGATACGGTTATGTGTGATATTCTACTCCTTAAGGTTTGTTATATCATCTTTGGATATGGGATCGTCACGCACACCACGATGCTTGTGCCAATACTTTTTCAATTCTTAAAGGCAATATTAAGTTTATTCTTGCCTATGCTCTTGACATGCCAAAATTAAAGCTTGCAAAGAATCCATTGGTGATCCGACGCGTCTGTTCTTGTGTTGCTAACTCGACGGAGTCGAGTTTTTCGCAGCGGAGGAGAACTGATGTAGGACAAAGAGTTCGAGCGCGACATGAAACTTGTGTGGAGCAATATAGAAGACTTTGGAAGCCCACTCCTTAAATTAAGTATTGTATTTAATTAAGAGTTATATTTTAATTAGAAGTTGTATTTAAGTTAGTTTTTATAATTTATAATTATCTTATTTAGTTCGTATTTATCATTTAGAGTCCAAATTGAATTAGGAGAGTTATTTAGAAGTATCATAAATAGGATTGTAACTCATTATTTTATATACATTGAAATATAGAATCAATTTGAGTTTTTGTGAATTCTCTGTGTGAGATTATCGTGCGTCCCAAAATACCCATTCCCCAACATGCGTGCACGCCAAAAAAGAAGAAGAAAAGGAACTTCAAGTTGGATATTTTTTGTTCTTGTTTCCATCTGGAGTTTGCCTGTTGCATAAAAGCATTATGTGCATTCCTCAGTAGTCTTTGTTTCATATTTCTTTGTAACATTTTGAATAGAGCAAAACCATTCTTGTGTGTGCAGAAGTTGTTGCATTTAAGGAAGTTGCTAGGCTTGCCACGCACTCCATATTGGCTGCTTGCGGTATAGGTCACCCAAAGCCTGGTGTCCGGTCCTTCCCGAGCTCAATTTGTAGCCACGTAGACAAAGTTCAGCAAGGAAGAAGGTCCACTCTAATGCCTAGTTCTTGCAGGGAATGCTTTTTCGTCTTTGTAAAAGATGTCGTTAACACCGTCATGCTTGAGAAAATGGGTTATCCAAGTTGATGAGTTATTCCAAAGAATGTAGGTCGAGTTGGCTGATTTAGTAGGAATTATTATTGTAAGTAATTAATTCTTCTCGTCATATAACTATAAGATACTCCATGATCTGTACTGTGATATTTTATAGATTTACATGGGATAATAATAATACCAAGAGAAATAGTTCAGCTTCGGATCAAAGATGTGAAGTAATACCAACAACCTTTTTCACTACTTTTTTGTAGAGATTTGCACAAGTCTTCTCTTAAAAATCCCTTTTGATGGTGTTGATTTAAATGGCCAAACATAGGCATAATTTCAATAATTTGCCCCCATAAACTACCGTGAGAACAGCATCAACCACAAAAGAATTAGACACAGTAAACCTGCAAGTACCTAAAAAGGAAGTTCGAATACAGACCGGGTATGAATCAATCAATTAAGAAACTACCTTGTATCATACATACAAAAAATTAAATAGTTGCATCATTTTTGCTCTTCATATCCTGTCTATACCACCTATTTTCTAAGCAGTTAACATAAATGAATTAAAAACAACTTACTACAACAAAAACAAGAATGCCGCAAAAGAAACCCTTTCTTTTATATTTCTTTTTCACTTTCTTGATCAGTGGTTCCCTGGTCTCAAAATATTTACACCTTCGGCTAATGCAATATCTTCTATAGAAAGAAAACCAAGCAACTAACAACAAAACATACATCCTGAACTTTCACCAAAACCTAAGAGGATATTATAAATTTTCAGTCCTTGTTTATTTAGACGAGCAGGTACTTGACTGTCTCAAAACTGACATGAAGCTCCGAGCCTCTGGTTCCATCTCGAGCTGATGCTTAAAGTTTTCCTATTAGCAAGTGCAGGGGAAAGAAGCTCCATGAATGCGTCAAGGAAAAGAAACCATTCCTCCTCGTTCATATCGGCCAGCTTCACAAAGCTTTTTGTCTGAGGTATCAACTCTTTTGCACTTCTTCTGTTACTGAATGAAGTATCCAATGGATAAGTGGCGTCTTGCTTCCCACTTCTGCTTCGCTGGCCCTTTTCACTGAACCCGAACTTTTTCAGAGACATGGACAGCTTTGAAATAGTAGTTGGACTGTGGTTCTGATTTGGCTGCACATTGGGGAAAACTTCCCTAGCTGGCACCTCATCCACCTCGGTTTCGTCCATGCTTTCATCAAGTTTAAAGAGTGGATTCCAACCATTTAAGCCCTTGAGATTGTACTGAAGGGAATCTTCACTCAATGATTCCAATGATATGATTGGATCAGAGACCATCACTGCATCTTCAAAATCTATATCACATGAATTTCCACCCACATGTCCATACTCTGAAAATGACATTTTCCTCTCTGCTATGATTTTCCTCGCCTCTAGGCATATAACCTCAAGCTCACTTGGTTCCTCCACATTGCCTTGAAACTCCCTACTCATCATCTCTCCAATATCAGCAAGGCGGAGCCCAAAAGCTGCTGCTTCTTTGAGAAAAATTGTGCAAAGTACCAGAACCCGCAGGCATGCCTCCCGAATCATGGGTAGTTCTGTCCGCAGCATCTCAGAATCACGAAAAGGATCGAGATTCCGCATGTACTCAAGCTCATCCTCCGAGAAGGGAATAGATGCCTGAGGCCAGTGGATCCACTCAAAATATGGGTCTTCCAAGCTCTCTGGTAGACAAAGGCCATGATCAATAGGAATGAGCTCAACCTGACCAAACCTCCCAACACCATCAAGCCTCCTAACCAGAAGATTTCCTGCATGCCTGTCGGTGTTAAAGATCCTAATGTCTAATATCCCTATTCTATGTACGGCAGCAACTGGAAAGCTTGAACTCCCGTAGTCACTGGCATCAAAATCGTGGGGAATGAATTGCTGAAGAGAAGCAATCTTGCTAACCACATTCCTGTTTTGAAGTTTGTTTCCATTAACGCTGTCATTTACATTAAAGATAGAATGTGTGATCTTTACAAGAGCAGTTGAAGGCACCTTGGCAAAGTGATCATGGTCCAAAAGATAGGCTGCTACTTCTCGATATCCTGTTTCACCAACCCTCACAGAATGTTTCAGGCCTGGCTGTCCAAGAGCTCTGCCTAACAATCCTTTTGGGTTGTTTGGTGCAAAAGGCTCCTCATCTGTTGGTTTCACAATGGCAACACTCTCGCCTTTGAGGTTTCTGAAGTAATACGCACCTCCTAGCCCACTATTTACTGGAATAGGTTCAATCCCATTTCTAATTGCCTTCACAATATCTTTAACCAGCTCATTTGTTCTAGCAAAGAGCTTCAACCGACCAAGAATCTCAATAACACCACTCTTATCTCTTTGTTGGAGAGCCTTCCCAGTAGGTGACAGGCATGGAGTTGATGAGCTCCTGTGCATGTGATTTCTAGTGAGAAGAAGTGGGGAATCATTTCGAATTGAACTAAGGTCATTGTTCAATATCATGTCACCAAATGTTAAGGAACTCTCATCAGTAGGAACATTAAGGGAGAGTTGCAGCCTCCGTTTCACTGTATGGACATTATCCCCACGATCCAACTCCATTCCCAAAACACATCCAGTTTCAGTTTGCACAAACACACGTCTCTTAGCAGGCTTCCCCTCCACTCTCCTATCCCTGTCATAATCACCACAGCAAGGACCGTTAAAAACTGCAACAGCCATCTGGGCTTGAACTGCAGTGTTCAACTTAGGAGACATTATCCTCTTCGAAGGAAAAGTGTCAAGAGAGGTTGAGAGTGTCGTCAAGTTGTCAACTTCTCCCTCAAGCAGGCATCAAACTTAATTGCTGACGCCAATCGAATGAGACAGATAAGATTCCACCACACAATCATTAATCAGTTCTTGCATACATAGAATGATTCCTCAGCAGTTGTCAAATGAAATGCACTGAATTGTGAATTCAAGTACCAGCAATTGTAGCGAGACAGCAACACAAGCACAGTTAGCAGAAGGTAACCAAGACCTGCAGTGACAGATGAAAAGAAAATGAGGTAAAGGTAGACGGTTAACTCCCATCCTGTGATAGGCTCATTGCTAACATACTGCAAAGTAAATCAAGAAAGAGAAAGTTACTGGTCATAGACAGTCCATCTCAAGCCCAATTTCGTTAATAGAACAGATGCAGAAAAGGAAAAACAGGTGGGAAGGAAGAGGAAAAGTAATGAAGTCACGTAATCTGTTTATGGGAAATATAAAATTTCTCTTTCACAAACATTTACTTATTATAATACAACTAACGGGTTTCTTTTAAATCTAAAACTTCTTTTTCTATTTCTTTCATATTTTTGTCCTCACTTTCCCAACAGAATCAATCATAGAAAGTTTCAAGTTATTATTTTCTTCCTTTCAAACTATAAAACCTACTCCCAGACAAATCCTTACTTTACCAAATATGGAACATTTAAGGGGATCAAATGACCTGTTTCACAGTATAAACGGAAATAGAAACCATTCCACACGTGTTACGTATTGCATTTATCTTGAAATTATTATGCTGTAAATCATCAAATCCTGACATTTGAACTTATAATCTTAACAATAATATATTGTATAAACAATCCTGGGTGGAAAGAACACCAAAAGAACGTAGGTTCTAAATGAAGCATGTTAACAAATTCAGAAATGTGAACAAAAATCAAATCATAAAATAACTACAAAGTTCAGCCACAATAGGGGGGGGGGGGGGGGGGGGGGGGGAAGACGAGAATAATAAACAGCAAAGTATAAGCACATATAGTCATATACATAAATAGATAACAAATTTTAGCATAAGAAGATATCAAATGAACTTAGGTTCCAAATTAAGCATGTTAACAAATTTAGAAATGTGAGCGATAAATATCAAATCATAAAATAACTACAAAGTCAGCCACAAAAGGGGGGAGGAAAAACGAAGGTCTACAATATTAGAGAAAAAGAAGCACATATACAGTAAATAGTTAACAAATTTAAACCTAGGAAGATATTCAGAACTCGAGAGAGAGGCAATATGAAAGACTATCTTTGCATAATCCATCAAATTTTACCAGAACTTCTTGTATTTTTAGTATCAGCAAACTAATCTACCAATATACACGTGTAGAAAATAAATAGATTAGAAATATAAATAAAGATAGAATCTCCAAGAATCTAACAGAAATTACAATTACTCAGTCAAGAAAACCACTGATACACAAACACATCAATATAATCTAGAATTACATATACATAATTATCTTCAACAGAACTTAATATTAGGAAAATCACTATGGTTCCACTATTTCAACTTAAATCACTCTTTTGCTTTTCTCAATGTCCTTCAACCCACTTTACCAATAGTATTTCACTTTCATTTCATTTCGTTTTCTTCAATTTTCCTACATTTTCCGATAAACCAAATCGTATCCAAAACACACTACAACCATAATTACACAATACCTCAAACAAAAATCAATAAAAATAACAGCACAAATAAGTACTCTATTTTTCACATTAAACTTTCAAGAACACCGCCATATCAATTCGGATGATTCAAACTCACCGGAAAATAAGGAGAGAGAAACACAGCCATTGATGATATAGAAAGAGAGAAAGACGGCGAGAAGATTCGTCGGCCGGTGATCGGACTGGGAAATCCTCCTCTACTTCTCCAATCCAAAAACCCTCTTTCACTCTTTTTCTCTCTCTACTTTTTTACTTTCTCTCTCCTCTTTTATTTAAGTCTGTTTCAAAATCTCGGATCACATGAATGAACGAATAATTAGGTAGTTAATTATGAAGACTACTAATAACGGTCAAACTATGAATAGAAGCGACTATTAATTCTGAAATTACGGAAAAGGACTAATGGCCTTAAGGCTTAAGCTCTTTAGGTGGCATTTAGTTTGCCTCAAATCAATTTAATACTTCTGTAATACAATAAATTATTATATTAATATAATATTTATTATATTAAATTTATTTATTACATATATTAACTTATTATAGACAAATTTCTAAGTTTTTATTATATTTTTTAATTAATATATTGATCTCATTATGTTTATAATGTAATAAATTATAAAAAATAAAATAATAATTATTACAACTGATTAAATATTTTATCTTATAATTTACGTTATTCACTACATATAATTACATAATTTAGTAAATAAAACATAACTTTGAATATTATATTATAATATTATAATTATTGCATAAATACTAAAAAATAACTAAATAAATATATCGTAATAACTTATTATTATTATATTATAATTTTATTAAGACAGTTTTTAATATTTTTATATTTAGAACTTACATATTAACTATTATAAAAGATATAATTAATTTTTATGTATACTTTACGTATAAAAATATTAAAAATTATTATAAAAATATAATTTTTTTTATTATATTACATAAATTATTATTATCATATTTTTATTCCGCAAATCAAATCCCACCTTAATACTAACATGCTCTTCTGACAAAATTTCACGAGACTTGTCCATTTTGTCCTTTTTTAATTTTATTTTGCTTTGTGCTCACATGCACCTCAGACAGATCTTCAAAAAGGTTGTCCTGAGCTTATAATAATCATCTTATCTAATAGTATTAATAATTTTTTTATTATTAATTTTATATATGGTCCTATAAAAAATAATTGAATAATAAAAAAATATATATATATATATTATTAAAGATGCTTAAAGTACCTAATTTAAATATAAAATTTATATTTTTGTTTTTAAAAATCAAAAGTACTTAAATAGGATTTATTACTTTTAAAAAAATCATTAGTAAAAGGTTTAATGCAGATAAAATGAGAATTTACTTAAGCGCTTCTGAATATTTTTTTAATAATTTATTTTATTATAATTTAATTTTAGGGAGGTCTAGGAAGAAAATTAGGGAAGGAGCTAAAAAAGAAACTTGGGAAAAGTAGAAGGAAAGAGAACTAGGAGAGTGTAAGACCCTGAATTTTAATAAATAGATTTAAAAAAAAAATCATAATTTTATGCCTAATAGTAAAGTGTTAAATTAATAAAAATTAAAGTTAAGGATGTTATGTGCAAAAATTTTATGTCGGACAATATTCATTCTATTGAAAAATATTCGTTTTGTTGGGGAATATTCATACGACGGCGTCGAAATATTTAGTTATGGGTGGACCCCACAACGAAATATTGTTGGATGTAGAAAACGATAGCAGTAACCTTTTTAAATAAAAATAATCAATGGTATTATCACTTTTAACTGTTAAAATACCCAGTGATAAAAATATGGTAACTTATGGTATTTTACAACAGCACACGGTATTACACAATGTTTAAATTATTGAACTAATAAAGTGGTTATTGCATAATATTTCATCAATAATTGTCATTACACAACATTTTACATTATTGAATTAATAATTGTCATTACACAATATTTTACATTATTAATTGCACAGTGTTCCATATTATTGAATTAATAATTGTCATAATGCACAACATCTTGCATTATTAGGCCAGTAATTGTTACTGTAGTAGCCACTGTGACGACCCCAAATCTGGATTCCTTGAACCTCGGATCGGTTCAACACGAGTACAATATTTTTCTTATTGTTCATGAATTACAACAATATTATAATTGGTAAATAACCATTTATTTATAATTTTACAACATCTCTTTCTATTCCAGAATCGAAATCTTTATACATTTCTAGTATGTCTTAATATCATACATGATACGACATTCTATTACAATTAACTTGTGTATTTAACACTCATATAACATACCAACTAAAGTCTTATACTACACAATCATTTACCTGTACAATTCAGACTAATATTTACAACAAATATTTAGATCTTCAGTGAAAGTAATATGTTTTCCTGTTCCTTGATCTTTATCGAAAACTTCAAATGATTTGCACTATCTGAAAATGTTGGTTTAGGCAAGAATGAGCACGACGACTCAACAAGTCTAACAAGTAGCACATAACACATAGCTCATGTTTATACATGCTTCTCATGCTTCATGCATTACATTATATGAATGCATCATGCTTCTCATGCTTTGCATTTATTCATGCAACATATTGATCATACATTAGAATAAATACTTGACATACAGTTCAACTTATTCAATTAATTTAGGCTTTCTATCATATAGAATCAACATACCTCATATGGTTTCACAAAAATATATTTAATTCAAAATTCTCACATGCTTCAAGTGCACACACAACAGTTATACACATAGCAACAATATCTGAAAAACTTGTCTGGTTCGCTTCTACCAGTTATGTTTATTTGCGTCTTTCGTTCAACCTACAATTTATATAGGAAATTGACATAATCATTAGATGTAATGACTATTACTTAGCCTTTATATAAGACTCTAACTTTAAATTATTATCTCTTAAGATGTCCGACAAACGAACCCTTAAGTTCCGGACAAAACCCTAGCCCAACCCCAGTTGGACATGTCGGGTATGCTTATCTAACTTATACATTCACTACACGTTCATCCTACGACCTACTTTGAATAAGTTGTCTAAATTAATCACAATGGACTATTTACATCTGTTTAATTTAATTAAACATTCTTCTTTTTCATAACTTAATGATTCGGACATTTAATAATATACCAAATACCTCAAAATATTATCTACTTTTGATAACATAAAACTATATTCAAATATTATTAACCATTTAATAATATTTTAAATCTCTTACTAATATTATTATTCATTTACTAATATTTTAGTCATTTATTAATATTATCAATCATTTAATAATATTTTAATCACTTATTAATATTATCATCCATTTAATAATATTTTAATCACTCATTAATATTATTAACCATTTAATAATATTTTAATCACACAATAATATTATTAACCATTTAATAATAATCACTTATTAATATTATTAACCATTTAATAATATTTTAATCACACATTAATATTATTAACCATTTTATAATATTTTAATCACTTATTAATATTATTAACCATTTAATAATAATTTAATCACATATTAATATTATTAACCAAATAATATTTTAATCACTTATTAATATTATTAACCATTTAATAATATTTTAATCACTTATTAATATTATTAACCATTTAATAATATTTTAATCACACATTAATATTATTAACCATTTAATAATATTTTAATCACTCATTAATATTATTAACCATTTAATAATATTTTATTCATTATCTAATATTATTAATTATTTAATAATATTTATTTATTATATAATATTATTACTCTTTTAATAATATTCTAATCACTTATTAATAAACTCCATATATTAGTTTATTATACAAACACACTCATTTTACACTTATATGAACTTAATTTTTCATAAAAATCCGACCTGGACCGACCCGACCCGGACAACAAAACATCACTAAAAAAAATTTGTGGGAGTGGCCAGCAAAATTTCACAGTTTGGGTTGTCCGACCCTCCTTTGCTCTGACAGCCATAACTTCTTCATTTAAAAATATTTTGGGGTGATTCTTGAGTTTATTCTCATCATAATTTCTCCCTCTACAACTTCTATTTAGATGACAAATCCAAATTCCAAACGAAACTTAACTCAAAACTGCTCACAAAGACAAAGTGAAAACTAACTTCACAAATCCTTGGTTTTAATGGTTCAAACTTGAATAAAATAAACTCTACACATCCAAATGACACCAACTTAGTGTTGTTGTCTTTCTAACTTATTGTTTTACAATATTTCATGGTTCAATCATATTTTTGAAAATATTTTGACAAGAAATTTAAAGATCGAACCACTTTGGGTTTTACCGGTAACACAATATAGAATTTTTTTCCATTTATTTGCTTACCACATATACCAATACTTGTATTAGATATATTAAATCATGAATCTACCTATATATATCATAGATTAAGACTTCTAGAGCATCAAAATAACTTTTGACCGGTTAAAAATATTTTTTGACCGATTAAAACATATCTAGACTATAAAAATGAACTAAAGAAAGTTTAGAACACTTTTTAACCTTTTGGACATGGATGCTCTTCTTCACTTGGCCATGAACTTCATTAATGACTCCACCTTGATTATTCTCTAGCAATCTCTTTGGTGAAAATCTCCAACAATGCTCTCCTTTCTCTCTAGAATTCTTTCATCTCTCTAAAAATACTATCAAGCATAAAAATGACTAACATTGCTCATATGTTGGTGATTTCTATTTATAGAACTCTAGGAGTACTTCATTAACTTCTTAATCAACCAACCTTGGTGCAATTAGAAGCTAAATTGGTGATTACTATTACTTTGAATAACTAGCTTGATTGACCAAGTGATTGACATGCATCAAGCTTGCTTACAAGCTATTGGTTGAGTGAAATAAAAGTAATACAAGTGCAACAAGCCATCCCCAAGTGGGCCCCTCTAAATCTCTACAAAATGGGATTTAATCTCCTTTTTTTGCTTTATTTTTATAGCTTAAATATATATATATACACTTATATATATAAATGTTGACCAATTTTGACTACCATTTGGGCTCCACATTGGACTCTATGATTTAAATATATTGGGCTCATCCATTTAATTTGGTTGGACTCAATTTAATTGTTACATTGGACTAACATTAAATACTCTATGTTACATTTAATTAAAACAAGCATTGGGCTTGATTAATTATTACATAGATCAATGTTTAAATTAATTACTTGGACTACTAGGTTAATTCATTTGACCTAGATTAATACCTTATTTGGATTTAAAATATAATCCAATTAGACTTGCTTTTAATTATTCTACCACATTGAGTTACATAATGAACTCATCCATAGTTAATTCTCAACACCACCTTTATTTACCTAGCAATTAACCAACGTTTGGTTAATACTCTCTCTTGTCTACTAACTAGGGTTATTCAATTAACCCTACATTAGTTAATTCTCTACACTCAACAATATCTCCCAACACTTTGACCAACATTGGACTTTTAAGTGTTTGAGCTACATAGCTTACTTTGGATTGCGCTCTCTTATTTAATTACTTGGGCTACCCAACACAACTCTCATATCATTTATAACTTGGGTTTGGTAATTAATTTAATTGGACTATCACAATTGGTGTGATGTCGCAATCACCCAAAAATAAAATCTTAATTTGGAAAAATAAATATGTAGTAGTGGAAGTAAGAGTTGATCCCACAGAGAATGATTAATTTAATTTTATGTTTTTGCAAACAAAAATTGGGGGGTTTTTAATTAAAGAAATAATTTAAATAAAATTAACTAAAATAAATATGTAAGAAATAAATAAAAATAAAAAGCCTTGGTTTAAGTCAATATCCACCATCAAGAATTTACAACTGATCACTGATACAAGAATAAATCAATTCATATTTTAAATATTCAACGTGGAATAATTACTCCCATTCGAATAATTTTCCTATCTCTCCTTAATTTTAGTTAAGCAGAAACAAGCGATCTAAATAACTCTTACTACTAAATAATCTCAGACAAGCGCTAAAGATTTAACCTAGTAGCAGTATAAAGAAATAGAGAGATCATTGAACTAAACAACACAATCCAAGCGTCTGCATTTAATTTAGATGAATATTTTTCCTAAGATAAAATAATCTTTTGATAAGCAAAATAATTATTAATCTTAGTTGCTTCGCAAATTAAAGTGACCAAACAATTACGGATTTGATATTTAATTTAGCAGTAGATTTCAACGAATAATAAACTAGTATGCATCCTAGCAATTAAACGAATTAATCATAAAATTAAACATAGAAAAATATTCAATACTCAAAATATAAATTGAACAATTAAAATAAATTAGATCTTATAGTGTATAAATCTTGATGGCTTCAATAACTTAAACTAAGAAAAATAATTTAGCTACTCATAATAGTAAATAATACTAAATAATAGAAGAGAGAATTTTTATTCTAAGAAAAGTTGTATGTTACATTGTGTGTCAAACCCTCTATTTATAGGCTCCAAATTCCTTCTAACCCTAGTAGGAAGTACTTTACAAACCCTAATAGGATTTAAAATATAAATAAAAATAAAAGAAAAAGAAAAATAATCATTATCTTAACCTTAGTTGGAATTAAAATCCAATTTGGAATCAAAAAGTAGCAAAATTCCGAAATAATCCTGTTTTGGCCAATTTCCGCGCAAACAAACACGTCATTCACTCGGTTGACTCAGTCAACACGCGTCAGCCGCGCACTGCGCGGCACCATGATGCTAAACGACGTCGTTTTGTTCCTGTTCTTGCGACTGTTCACATCACCGCGCGCATTGCGCGGTCACTCTATTGAAATGGCGTCGTTTCAGCTGTCGGGTAATCCATCCGCGCTCGCCACTTTTCCCAGAAATTACCGAAATGCCACCGAGCGGTTTATTTACGATTTTGCCACTAGATCTTTGCAGAATTTACGAAATTACCCCCAAAGCTTATTTTTCCTACAAAAATAAATATAAAATAATATAAAATAAATAAAAATAATATAAAAATACTAAAAATAATAAAAATGCATAATGATTAATAAAACACCTAAAATACTAAAAATAAATAAAAACACATAAATAAAAAGAAATATAAAATTACTATAAAATTACCTAAATTAACATAAATTAAATAAAATCCTATAAAACCTATTAAAATCAAAATAAACTAAATAATTAAACATTTAAGCATACAATAAATATAAAAACTAAGTATTAGGGAATAAAAATATCGTATAATTTAACTCTATCAAATACCCCCACATGCTCGTCCTCGGGCAAAACAAAAACAAAAACAAAAACTAATAACCAAACAACTTACTTGAGCAACAGATCAATATAAATTTCAACCTCAGCGTCAAAGATTTTTTAAATGATAACTCACAGAAAATTTCAAAACCATGTAAAATCTAGAACTTTAACATATTTATTAATCTTACTTTAATCAAGACCTTTTTTTGTGTGTGTGTGTGAATCCAGATGTATCAAACTAATTAAAACTCAGATAAGTTTCAGTCATTGATTACCTTATAAAAGACATACAACAAAACTCAAAATACTTATTGTTGATCATTGAATGATTAAATTTGATGATAAGAAATAATGTACAAGGGCTGTATTAGATAAGATCAAAACTGTTAGGTTGATCTCTTGTTAATTGTATAAAAGTCTTTTGTGTTGTACTAAGACTTAGATAGATCAAAACTGTTAGGTTGATCTGTTGGTGTAATAAAATCGTAGAATGAACTCTACGATTTGTGTCAAGGAAACTCTACGATTTGAACAAACTCTACGATTTGAACAGACTCTACGATCAAGGCAACCAATCGTAGAATGGACTCTACGATTGTGGTTCAGAAGACTCTACGATCAAGGCAACCAATCGTAGAATGGACTCTACGATTGTGGTCCAGAAGACTCTACGATCAAACAGACTATGTTCTTTACGAGAAACCTTAAATCGAACTCTACGATCAACAGTCTAACAGTTGAGTAAACTTTACGATGATCAGTAAGAGATGATCCTTTACAGATCAATCACATCAGCAAGGATATTTGTAGATTTGATCACATAAGGTCGTTGAGCAAAAAGGCAAGAGACATCACGATTCTCAGATCAGGAGCTATTCTATTCAAGTATTCAATCTTCATCAAAGTAACCAAAAAGGAAGCCTCTGCAACTCGATCAAGTCAGAAAAGTCAGGAGTCTGACCCAAGCGCACTATGGAACAGAAAGAAGACTTTCAAGGCAGAAAAGTCAGAGGACTGTGTACTATCAGTCCTATAGTTTGGAAGGACCAAACGACTCTATAAAAGTTGGTGGGAACCTACGACTGACATATATGTCCCAAAGGAAAAAGAAAACAACCTTCCATGGACTAACAAGTCAGATCTAATAAAGTCTCATCAGAGCTTTAATGAACTATATTAATATAATATACAGCAGCTCTCCTCTGTGAGGTAACGGTAAGAAATACAAGCTCAAGCAGATGGTCCAATGGGAAGAAAACTGAAGCCCTAACTTCTTATATACTGAGATCAGCAAAAGAAAAAAGTAGCACTGCACAAAAAGAAAAACTCAAGAAGTGAAAAAGATCAAACTCATAAGAAAGCTTGCATTGCTACTAAGTCCTTCGAAAAGTGAAGCTAATAAGCAACTTAGTAGCACATCCAAATATACATCAATCCAGAAGAGTTCTTTGTGAATTAGTGTAACCAAGTCTGTTAGACTTGTAAAGTTCTTTGTGAACTAAAATTCCAAGACTGGGGGTCTTGAAGGAATCTTAGTGATTCAGATATTGTAAAAGTATCCTTAGTGGATTTGCTACTGGAAGAGCATAACAGTGGAGTAGGAGTCTTGTGTGCTCTGAACCACTTAAAACCCAGAGTCTTTCTCATTCTGTCTTTCATTTGCTATATCTGCCATATAATTGCTTGTTGAATTATTACTCTAACATATCAAGAAAATGATAACTAAATCATATTCCGCTGTGTTAAACTTTCTGTTTAAGAATTAATTAAGTAAGATCTTTTCAAATAAAAGAATTTTTTAAAAGAATCTATTCAACCCCCCCCCCTTCTAGATTTCTATCGTGTCATTGGGAACTAACACTTATTTTTCTCATCACTTTCAGCCAATACAGACAATTATAAATTAGAAGATCAAAAGGCTTTTAATCAAAGAAACACACTAGGATTATTAATATGCATTTTTCTTCAAATATTTTTTCATTTTTTCTCTTTTAATGGGTGCATTTTATGCTCCATCCCATTTTTTTCTTTCTCTTTTTTTTCTTTCACAGTGAGTGCATTTTATGCTCCATCTCACCAGCGAGTGCGTTTTACGCTCCATCTCGCTTTTTCATGTGTTTATGAGTGAGTGCGTTTTACGCTCCATCTCAACCCACCACATAATTTTTTTTCCTTCAATAATAATCCTAGAAAAAGTACCTAAACCATCTCTTCCAAATTATATTTTGCCTCATATTTCACTTCGAATAATGATCAAATAAGATATAGAGCTCAAAAATATCTTTCATAAGCATTTAACCATATAAACTTTCTCTAAATTAAAACTAGCTCAAACAAATAGATATAGGTGCATAAAATTTAAAAGATCTCAAACAAAGTAATAATCAATAAAAAGTCAAAAATTCAAACTAAGCAAAAAATTTATCATTTTTCCAAGAGTTATTAAATAAAAACCAAAATTTTATCATTGGCTAGAAATTAAAATTCAATTAACTCATTGCTCAAGCGACACATCCTAAAAATAAAATAAAATAAATAAAAAACTACCCCATTTTCGTAGGAAACACGGTTACACTTAGCATGTGCAACAAGCCTTTAAACCCCAAGGTTACCCCAAGTGGACGAGTTTTGTCTCGTGAGGGTTTGCAGTGAATTTACCCACAAAATTCAAAAAATTTAAAATTTCCTAAAATTGAAACAATTTTTTTTTTAAAAAAAAAAAATTAAAACAAAATTTTAAAATTCCCTAAAAATAAAATAAATATCCTAAATCCCTTCCCCCACACTTAAAATTTACATTGTCCCCAATGTAAACTATAATGCAAAAAAAAGCAACAATACTATAAAAAGAAAAAGGAAAAGAAATGCAAATCTGTTTTCTTGGGTTGCCTCCCAAGCAGCGCTTTTGTTTATTGTCATTGGCTTGACATCAGGCCAAAGTACTACGTTACTCCCACTTCGTGAATTTTGAGTACCCCATCCATCACGTCATTCTTTATCGGTAGATTCAGTCTCCCTTGCACGTGACATGAACGTTTGACTCCCTCTTCAACGAATAGATATTTAATATGATTGGAGAGAGTCTTTATATTCGGAATGGGATCCTGCAAAACAAAAGATAAAAATTTATTATGAGTAACAGGCAATGGAATGAAAATAATTGTATTATTATCAAAAATCATTGGTAAAGAATTTAGTGGAGCTTCATCCTCCTTCAAATCGTGTTTTAGCTTAATTTCTTCTTCTTCCTCTAACTCCAAATGGTTGGTAATTGCAATCTCTAACTTTTTCTTGTTTATCTCCTCAACAATTTCCACCACCTTAGGCATGTCTTCATAAAAAATAACATCATCGTCTACATGAATATTGTCCGATTCATTGATGTCGTGTGCTTTCTCTTACTTCGGTGATGGAGAGACTGTCGTTTATGGATCTCCTACATCATTATCACTTTTTAACACTTGTGCACTTGTATTCTCCGTGAGATTATCCATCGTTTGAGAAGGTACTTGCTCAGAACTTTGCTCCTCCAATTGATCGATTGTGATTTGTCCCATTAGAGTACTCAAACGCTGAATAATTGCATTATTTTTTTGAATACGAGCCTGTATGTCTTGTTGATCTTGCAAATTATCTTGTTGAAATTGTAAAGTGTTAGCTTCAATTAATTTAAGCATATCTTCTAAAGACATATCAGAATAAAATGATTGGCTCTGTTGCTGTTGGGGATATGACTGCATATATTGTTGATAGCTTGAAAAATTCTGATTTGCGGGCGGATTTATGTGTGGATTCTCATAGCCAAAATAAGGATGATCCCTCCATCCTGAATTATACGCGTTTGAATATGGATCATAACTCCATTGGGGTTGACCAGAGAAACCACTTGCTATATTGACTTGCTCATAGGACTCCTCGCGAAAAATGGGGCACATATTAGTTGGATGTCCTACCACCGTACAAATTCTACAAGCTTCCATTGGTTGTGCATTACCTGCAACCATTTGATAGACAAGAGAAGTTAGATCATCAACGTGTTGCTTAAGAAAAGAAATAGTTACCTCATTGACATAATTATCCATGGCTTCCATTCTTACCTGCACAACTCAATTAAACTATAAAATCTAAGAAAAATTACTAAATTAAATAAATATTTACAAAAGCACAAAATTAAATTAAAATCATTCTCCGGCAACGGCGCCAAAATTTGGTGCGATGTCGCAAGCACCCAAAAATAAAATCTTACTTTGGAAAAATAAATATGTAGTAGTGGAAGTAAGAGTCGATCCCACAGAGAATGATTAATTTAATTTTATGTTTTTGTAAACAAATATTGGGGGGTTTTTAATTAAAGAAATAATTTAAATAAAATTAACTAAAATAAATATGCAAGAAATAAATAAAAATAAAAAGCCTTGGTTTAAGTCAATATCCACCATCAAGAATTTACAACTAATCACTGATACAAGAATAAATCAATTCATATTTTAAATATTCAACGTGGAATAATTACTCTCATTCGAATAATTTTCCTATCTCTCCTTAGTTTTAGTTAAGCAGAAACAAGCAATCTAAATAACCCTTACTACTAAATAATCTCAGACAAGCGCTAAAGATTTAACCTAGTAGCAGCATAAAGAAATAGAGAGATCGTTGAACTAAACAACACAATCCAAGCGTCTGCATTTAATTTAGATGAATATTTTTCCTAAGATAAAATAATCTTTTGATAAGCAAAATAATTATTAATCTTAGTTGCTTCGCAAATTAAAGTGACCAAACAATTACAGATTTGATATTTAATTTAGCAGTAGATTTCAACGAATAATAAACTAGTATGCATCCTAGCAATTAAACGAATTAATCTTAAAATTAAACATAGAAAAATATTCAATACTCAAAATATAAATTGAACAATTAAAATAAATTAGATCTCATAGTGTATAAATCTTGATGACTTCAATAACTTAAACTAAGAAAAATAATTTAGCTACTCATAATAGTAAAGAATACTAAATAATAGAAGAGATAATTTTTATTCTAAGAAAAGTTGTATGTTACATTGTGTGCCAAGCCCTCTATTTATAGGCTCCAAATTCCTCCTAACCCTTGTACGAAGTATTTTATAAACCCTAATAGGATTTAAAATATAAATAAAAATAAAAGAAAAAGAAAAATAATCATTATCCTAACCCTAGTTGGAATTAAAATCCAATTTGGAATCAAAAAGTAGCAAAATTCCGAAATAATCCCGTTTTGGCCAATTTCGCTCGGTTGACTCAGTCAACGCGCGCCAGCCGTGCATTGCGCGACACCATGATGCTAAACGACGTCGTTTTGTTCCTGTTCTTGCGACTGTTCACATCACCGCGCGCATTGCGCGGTCACTCTAATGAAACGGCGTCGTTTCAGCTGTTGGGTAATCCATCCGCGTTCGCCACTTTTCCCGAAAATTATCGAAATGCCACCGAGCGGTTTATTTATGATTTTGCCACTAGATCTTTGCAGAATTTACGAAATTACCCCCAAAGCTTATTTTTCCTACAAAAATAAATATAAAATAATTAAAAATAAATAAAAATAATATAAAAATACTAAAAATAATAAAAATGCATAATGATTAATAAAACACCTAAAATACTAAAAATAAATAAAAACACATAAATAAAAAGAAATATAAAATTACTATAAAATTACCTAAATTAACATAAATTAACTAAAATCCTATAAAATCTATTAAAATCAAAATAAGCTAAATAATTAAATATTTAAGCATATAATAAATATAAAAACTAAGTATTAGAGAATAAAAATATCGTATAATTTAACTCTATCAACAATACTTGCCAACATAATTTAATTAGACTTATATTAACTACCTCTTGGACTATTAATTAACATAACATTTGAGTTTATTATTTAATTACCCACCTTCATGCAATATTCTCATATTGGGCTAACACATATAACAACTTATTAATTAAGTTAATTACTTAATTAATTAACTTCTTAATATTGTCATTCTAGGCAATATTCTAACTTCTCTACTTATTAATTACAACTTTAATTCATGACTCCTATAATTAACTCAATTAATTATATTACATGACTTTCCTTCTTACTTTATATTTAAACTAATTAATTTATTAGCTTAATTGAGTATTAACTTACTCATCATCTTATTTAACTAACCATCATACTGTAGGTATATACATATTAATATAATTACCTTCACTTCTCATTTGAATTTATTTTCTTAATAAATTCTCTACATGTATCATTACAATAGTTTCACATTTAATTTCTAACAAATAAATTATGTTAAAAAAAAAATGTTCACCCATTTTCTACACATCTTCTCAAATTCTAGATTTTAAACATTAACCTTTAATTAAATCAATTAAGATGTTATTTAAAATCTTGAAAATATATGGGATATTACAGCCACGGGTATTTTACAGTTAGACATATTTATTATTTGAAAAACACTGTATGTTCAATAATTGGGATATTAAATTAATAAAATAATATGTAAGTATGTAACACGCGTAAGTGTGTAACGCACGTAAATGTGTAACATGCGTAAGTGTGTAACACGTGTAAATGTGTAACGCATGTAGATGTATAACACGTGTAGGCATGAAACGCGTGTTAATCAATGAACGGTGCAGATTAAAATGTGAAACGTGTGTTGGTTGATATATGGTTTAGATTAAAAGATGAGATTAAAATGTGTAACGTGTGTGTGAAAAAGTTGGTTAGGCTCTGGCTATATGTGACGCCCCCAAATCTAGGCCCACACAGCCCAAACTTGAGTCGTCAAAAGACTACAACAAAATTATTACAATGAAATACAACGTACAACAATACAGTGGATAATACAACACAACTAAGTCTTCATTATTATTGCCACACTATTTTATAACACGTGAAGACTATGATAGCTATCCCCGCACTCTCACTCCATTCCCCGGCTAGACCCCGTTACGTTCTCATCTCCTGTTGAAAAACAATGGAACGAAAAGAAAGGGTGAGCTCAAATAGCCCAGTAAGAAATATCATGACTAAGATAATGACGAATAATTTATCATTAGCCTTCAACAGTTGAGTTCTTGATAGAATACAATAGACTACAAGGTTTATATCAAAAACTGCAGTTAAATTCTTAAACAACGTTCAGATCAATAATAGCAGCGGAATGAGTAATCTATTAGAAGAATAATGCAGACTATAATGTCCACTCGGTTCTCTTTTTAGTAAAAATATCATCAACTTTTATCATCTGAAATACCATTAGTCAAGATAATACAACTTCACAGTTCCTGGTCATAATCATGCAGATCAACAATTCGTCTTTGCACTACGGGCCAAAGACATTCAATATAACACCAACGGTCATGATTATACCAGATTCAGCCTTTGGTCATAATCATACCAACCAACAGTTCATCTTTGCACTACGGGCCAAAGAGAACATTCACCACGTGTCATAAAAGACACCGAACAGATGTATCGCCTTTAACCTAGTATATCGCCTTTAACCTATCATCTGTTCAACAATTATATCACATCTGTGCCCCCGGCCACAGATATTCACAACAGCTTGATTCTTGATGATTAATACAAATAACAGTGATACAAATGATGAACAGAAGAACAGGATAAACAATAAGTATCGGAAGTTTACTTTGTGCAGATTCAAATAATGTCCAAATTGCCAACATGATGTGGAGTGAAATTTAAAAATGATATTCAAGATCCACAGTTCAGAATAACGATTACAGTTCAATAGAAATGTTCAGAAAATAGGAAGGTTCAGTTGAACTAATGAAATTCAACTATTATGGAACATATAATATTTTCAGGAATTATAGAAGCAATAGTTCCATAATAAGTTTCGATTTAGGTGTATGGAAGAAAATAATATCCCTTACCGTAGCAGGTTTGATTAACAAAAGGTGAAGGGAATTAATATCCCTTACCATAGTAAGTTTGAATAATGGAAGATGAAAAAGATGGTATCCCTTATGAGTATAAAGGAAAATGATATCACTTACGAATATGGAATAAAAGTGTCATGTGATAATTCGTGTAGACAAATTATTTCCACACGAGACAAATAAAAAGGGTTATTCACCAACAGGCGATAATCCGCACCGTAAGGTTATTCCCATCAATTTGAATACGAATAGTTATTCACCAAACAGGCGTAATCCGCACCGTAAGGTTATTCCCACAATTTAATAGAATTTGAACACGAAGAGTTATTTACCAAACAGGCGTAATCCGCACCGTAAGGTTATTCCCACAATTTAATAGAATTTGAACACGAAGAGTTATTCACCAAACAGGCGATAATCCGCACCGTAAGGTTATTCTCAAAGATTAATAAGGAATGAATACAAAAGGTTATTCACCAACAGGCGGTAAACCGCGCCGTAAGGTTATTCCCACAATTTAATACATGGAAATAAATGGCACAAGAAAGAAACGATATTATTTTCGAGAATCAAAGAATGATAATCCCTTCAAGTAAGAAAGAAAATAATATCCATTTATGATGATGAAAAGAGTGATACCCCTTACCTTAACACGTGACTGGATATTGATTTAAATGAGATTGATCAACCTATATATTTTTAATATAATTAGTAATTACCACATATAAATTTCAAAGTATATGATAACTCGTATATTATGAACTATCAAAATTATATATATTTAACATAATTTTTGTAGTATAATATAACAACTTTAAAATAGTTTTTAAAATAATATTCCAAAATAAATCTTCCAAAGAAAGCTTTTAAAAATGAATCTTCTCAAAGAAGAGTCTTCTAAAGGAAGATTTGTGAATACCGTGAAAAATAGGAATTTATGAAATTACTACTCTTTAATAAAACACTTACTTGAAAAATTCCTGCACTCCTTTTGGCTTTCAAACTCTCAAAATAACCTTACTATTCTCAGAGAAAACTCATAAAATTCTTATAGAAAAATTTTATGTTTTAGGTGTGATTTTTCTATTCAGCTGAGCAAGCTATTTATAGGAGAAAATAAGTTACTATGCGTGGTAGGTGAACAGAAAAAAATTCAGCAGAGGCTGCTGCGCAGCCTCCACCAACTCTTCAGCAAATTCTCACATTTCTCACATTTCATGTGGGCCCCACAATGGGTCCCACATGTTTCTTACTATTCACGTACTATTCACGTCACTATTCACGTCACTATTCACGTTACTATTTCAAATAGTAAAATTAATTATTTTATTTTTTATTTATTTATTTATTTATTTATTTATTTATTTATTCTTCCTGTGAGTCCAACATATAAAATAATGTTACCACAATAATGTAAGAAACACGTTACATATTTTTATTAATTTAATAATATAAATTATAGTGTATTTGCTACTGTGACAATTATTAGATTCAATAATTTTAAACTACAGTGCACCAACAATTATTGACTCGATGATATGAAATACAGTGTAATGACAATTATTGAATCAATAATGCAAAATACTGTGTAGCAACAATAATTGAATTGATAATATAAAATATTATGCAGTGACAATTATTGATGAAATGATGCGTAACAATTACGGTGTCAATTATCAGACCAATAATATGAGACACTGTGCAATACCGTGTGCTACTGTAGAGTACCGTGTGCTACAGAAAATACCATAAATTACCGTATGCTACTATTCTTTTATCACCGGTATTTTAACAGTTAACACCGTTGACTATTTTTATTTAAAAAGGTTACTTCTGTCGTTTTCTATATCCGACAAATATTCCGTTGTGGGGTCCACAAATAATTTGTTATTTCGGCGCCGTCGTACGGCCCGAATATTCCCCGACAAAAAGAATATTGTCCGATAAAATAAAATTTGCACATAACATCCTTAACTTTCAATTTTGTCAATTTAACCATTTACTGTTTCAGGAAAAATATATATGAAGAAAAATTAAATTTTGTATTTCATAAATTCGGGGTCTTACACTATAAATAGGAGGCTTAGCATAAGGAGTTTCATGCAATACTCACTCAATCTTCTTTCCACTCTCTAAATATTTCTTAGTTTAAGTGTCTCTTTGAATGTATTAAAATTATATTAAGCGTTGAAGATCTAGAAGGGTACGAGTATTGTTCAAGTTGATCAACCTCATAAAAGCTGTATTTAGTCACGAGATAAGGTAAGATATATTATTTTCTTTCAAACTCTTAAATTTATTATGGTAAAGGATATCATTCTTTTCATCATCATAAAATGATATTATTTTCTTTTTTATTTGTAAGGGATACCATCTTTTTCATTTTCTATCACTTAAACTTACTACGGTAAGAAATTATCTCATTTGTACCTCTAATATTATTAAACGGTGAAAATTCTTGAATTAATAATTTATTAATATTCCCTTAATAATTTGTACTTCATTTAATACCATTTGACAAAAATATTCCTATTAAATTTTCATCGTCATATTTGAACTGTGAACTTATGGACCTTGAACTTTTAAACTGTGGACATTAGTTTAAACTGTGAATATTTTGGACTAATTCCTTGTACCGTAAACCTTACCGTTAAACTTCTCCCATATGGATCTTGGACATTACTCTTGGACTTGAACACATTTTTCTATTTATCATATTGACAATTTGGACATTATTTGAATCTAGACAAAGTAAAAATAGATAACTCTTAATGTTATTGTTTATCTTGTTTCTTCTGTTTATTATTTGTATTTCTATTGTTATTTCAATCATCAAGTATCAAGTTTTTCTAAATATATGTGACCTGGGGCACAGATAATAAGTTAAAGACGATATAGGTTAAAGGCGATATAGGATAAAGGCGATATAATTGTTGGGTGTCTTTGGTCGGATGACAAAGACACGTGATGAATGTTCTCTTTGGTCGGGGGCAAAAAAGAACTGTTGTTTGGCATAATCATAATAACTGGTGTTTCAGATGATAAAAGTTGATAATGATTTTCTTAAAAAGAGACGCTAGTAGACATCATGATTGGTGTGCTGTCGCATACACCCAAAAATAAAATCTTACTTTGAAAAAATATTAATGTAGTAGTGCAAGTAATAGTCGATCCCATGGAGAATGATTAATTTAATTTTATGTTTTCGTAAACCAAAATTGGGGGGTTTTAAATTAAAGAAATAATTTAAATAAAATTAATTAAAATAATTATGCAAGTAATTTAATGAAATAAATAAAAAGAAAAAATATTGGTTTAAGTTAACATCCACCATCAAAATTTGCAACTGATCATTGACGCAAGAATAACTCAATTCATATTTTAAATATTCAATGTGGAATAATTACTCCAATTCGAATAATTTTTTTATCTCTCCTTATTTTTAGTTAAGCAGAAACAAGCGGTCTAAATAATCCTTACTACTAAATAACCTCAGACAAGCACTAAAGATTTAACTTAATAGCAGCTTTAAGAAATAGAGAGATCGTTGAACTAAACAACACAAGTCAAGCATTTGCATTTAATTTAGATGAATATTCTTCCTAAGATGTAACAATCTTTTGATCTGTAAAATAATTATTAATCTTAGTTGCTTCATAAATTAAAGTGACCAAACAATTACGGACTTGATATTTAATTTAGAAGTAGATTAATGCGAATAATAAACTAGTAGACCTCATAGCAATTAAATGAATCAATCATATAATTAAACACAAAAAAATACTCAATACTCAGAATAAAAATTGAACAATTAGATCTCACAGTGTATAAATCTTGATGACTTCAATCACATAAACCAAGAAAAATAGTTTTACTCACACATATCTATGAAAAGCACAAAAGACTAATAGAGATAATTTTTATAGTAAAAATTGTGTATTCAATTGTATCTCAAGCCCTCTATTTATAGGCTACTGCTGGGTCGGTGTTATACTTGCAAAGTAATTGCTTCTTAACTCATTTATTGTTAGTTCTTAGGCATTTTTATTTCAATTTTATGTATTTTTGTGTATTCATTTCATGTTTGCAGAAAAAGAAGCTTGCAAGGGCATTTTGGTGATTTGAGGACAAGGTTGACGCAACTGCATCACCAAGTGACTCACCTGCATCACAAGTAGCTATCAATTCTAGTAAGGCCATACGCAGCTGCGTGAGGTTTGAAGCACCTGCGTCAGGAGAGTTCAACGCAGCTGCGTGAGAAGTGACGCAGCTGCGTCACAAGCAACTATCATTTCCAGTAAGGTCAGACGCAACTGCGTGAGATGTGAAACAGCCGCGTCAAAGGGCGAGTGAGTGGTTTCCCCCACGTTGTTGAGCAGTTTCTGAGTCAGTTTTGCTGGGTAGTTGAATTATTTAAGTGCGGGGAATTAAATAGCTAGAAAAAAAAATAGAGAGCTGAAGACAAGAAGACGCGAGAAAGATCTGGAGAAGGGAATGAAATAGGTTCAGCGTTGGTGAGAAACTAAAAGCTTGGTATAGAGGAGAGCAACAAGACATTATTAGTTTATCTCTAACCTTGTACCTTAATAGTGTCACTTGCTATGGCTGAAACTTATTCATCTGTACTTCATTTAAATTTGAATATGAACTAATTACTTTTGTTTAGGGTTTAAAATGAATTATTTATTTGATCTGAATGGAGTTATTACTTGTTAGTGTTAAATACATGTGAAGGTTGACTATTATACTAGTTTTAATTGTGTTAATTACCTGGCCAGTAATCAACTTGGTTTTTTCATATTGAATCGAGAGAGAAGTATGAAAATAGACCCATGTATGGTATCATGTGATTATCGTTTGTTAACATAATTTGTGACTGAGATAGAAATATACTTAATCGCCACGTGAAATTAGTAGAGAACCTGACCTTATGATCATTTTAAATTCAACATTCATAGAAATATAGATTGTTGGTTTAAATGGGATGTTCTTCTTCAGTCTATTCCATGATCGGTAGAATTGGGGACGATTTGCTGTATAATAATCGAGAGATATTAATTCAGCTTAATGAAGAGTTCTTAATTAGCAACTCATTGCTTGTATTTTAACTTAACAGTAATAATTAGGTTCAGTTGATGACATCTAATCGAGTTGTAAACCCTAAACGTTGTTTAACTTAAAGATCTCTAGTTTGGAGTTATTTAATCCTTGATATTAATTTCAGAATTTAACAATATTTTCAATTCAAAAGAATTCAAATGATGCTATTTCAATTATTAACTAGTCATTTCATACTTTATTTGCGAATCCTCGTGGGAACGATACCTTGCTAGCCTTGCACTACGATTAGACCATACACACTTGCGTGGAGTATTTTTTGAAACGAAAAAAGGCGAACAGCTACATAATCCTCCTAACCCTAGTAGGAATTATAATTTCCAAACCCTAATAGGATTTACAAATACTAAATAAAAAAATAGTTAATTAATGTTCATTTTCTAAATTGCAATTGGAATTTATTTACTTTTAATGCATTACAAATAGAACCCACGCTGCAAAAGAAAGGAAGAAGCTTAAGCCATATGTGCCTGGGACCCACACTAAACAAAAAAATCTGCTCAACCGCCCATTCCACGCGCCAAACACAAATATCACCGACTGGGCATTGCGCGCGGTTCTTTTTCTTCCTTTCCTGCTCCGCGCATGGCGCTAAACTCTTCTAATTGTTGACCCCAAATGACGTCATTGCAGCTTAACTGCTGCTGACCTTAGCGCATGAGGCGTGCATGGCGCCATCCCTGCTCCTGTTATTTACCAAAATGCCATCAGCCCTTTCAAGAATTACTAATTTGCAATCCAAGCTTTAATTAATTCCTACAAAATAAAATTAAAATATTAAAAATAATATAAAATTACTAAAAATAATTAAAATGTATAAAATTAAATAAATGATCTAAAACACTAAAAATACTTAAAAACTCACAAATATTTAAGCATAAAATACCTAATAAATAGATATAAAATCCTACTTATCAATGATCTACTTGATTATCTTAGTGGTGGTTATTTCACTGCAGTTGAACTTTGTTTAAGAATTTAACTGCTATTTTTTATTTAAATCTTGCTATTTATATTACTCTATTAACAACTCAACTGCAACTGTTGATTTAAAACTTGTTATCTATTGTATTCGATTAAGAACTCAACTGTTGAAGACTAAGAATAATTTATTTTTCATTATCTTAGTCATGATATTCCTGACTGGACTATTTGAGCTCACCCTTTTCTTTTTGTTCAATTGTTCAAGAAATAAGAGCGTAGCCGGGACTAGCGGAGAGGAAAGGGGAATGGAGTAGTTGTCCGAGTTAGTTGCTATAGTAGTCTTCATTGTATTGTAGAATAGTAATAATTGTGAAGACTTAGTTGTGTATTATTGGGTACTGTATAGTGTATTGTAATAATTTTGTTGTAGTCTTTTGACGACTCAAATTGGGTGGTGTGGGCCTGATTTGGGGGCGTCACACAGAGAACTCGAGAAAAATTTAACTTCAATCTTTTGTGACGCATGTTAAATTCTAATTTTTGTTTAGAGATTGGCTCGACCTATAATCTTGCATAATGATAGAAGAAACGTTACCTATTTGAGACACAATTTCATACAAAAAATAAAAATTAGACCACTATAATTATTTATGTTATTATTATTATAACGCTCCTAAATTCAAGTACCTCAAACTTCGGATCCAATAATCACGGTACGACACAATCATCACGTCTAAGTATATCCATTCCACTAAATGGCATAAAAAAAATACACGATCCTTACGAAACATAACTTACTCGAATCTCAGGTTACTTAAACTTTAACTATTATATAACATAACTTAACACAAAAGTTTTATATTTATCAAACTATATACATTTCATAACAAAAGTTAACTTTTTAAAATTCTATTCATTAGCCTTTTCTTGGTCCTTATTCTTTTTGGTCCTTCCAGACTTCTCGATCTTAGTTAAAAATATTTAATTAAGTAAGAGTGAGCAATCACATTGTTCAGTAAGTATAAAATAGTTTAAGAAATAACATTTCATGAACAAAATATTTGTTTTTTGAAAACCTTCAACAATTGAATAATAATTGCGAAGAACTTTGAATAAACAGTTATAAAAATATTTTATTAATTTTGAAATCATTAGACATTACTAAGGGTCATAAAGATCTTGAACTCATTACTAGGTTTAACAAATATTTCTACCGCATACTCCAAATAAAATATTTAACAATCACAAAGACTGTAAACAATATATGTTAGACCTGTTTACTAATCACAAAGACATTACATTTCCTTTCTTAGTACTCTAGGAAATCAGTCTATTGTAACATATAGTGTGCACAACATATACATCATAACAACATTTAAGCGAAAACCAGAATCATTACGTCCGATATCATTTTTTCCTTTATTAGGGTTGTTTATCTCAGCTTTTCATAATTGAAATCTGTACTAAAGCAATTTGGTTTGGTTTAGCATTCAAAGAATATATGGATAATTTCATAAACATACTTCAACATTCGTCTAGCCGAATCAAATAGCATAGATAATATAAAGTTATTTATTAATTAATCACTTATGGACCACACATATAGTTTAATATGACCATAAACGTTTCCCAAAAATTTTCTATTTTTTTGATTTTGTCGATTTTAAAGTATTAGTTTCTAACGTTCATAACGTACATTCTCTTAATCACACGGAGCTCACATTTGGACCATGACTTGATGGGTTTATGGACACACACAAATCAAAGAGCCATACGTTTTTCGAACACATTTTTAACCCATAATCCATGATTGCAACACTTAACGTTACAACCTAGCATGCATTGACCATTAATCCAATTTAACCGTATTTCTAATTCATTCCACATAGATTACTTCTATAACTCATAAATCTATGATGCCATACATGAATCATAACATAATTTATATATCACTAACCATAAAGCTTATAAACATAGTTTTTCTTAAAAGTTCCAAAACTTAACATGACCACGTGTATCAAGATAACCACTAAAGATTCAAACACATAAAATCATCACAACATCTCCATGAATACCATCTTTATATCTTCGGATCCACCATGATCCTCAACACATTGAACTCCCACAACCAAACATGCATGAACTATAAACTATAAACATAATAAATGACTAAAGCTTAGAAGTACTTTTTAACCTTTAGGAGACTTGATGAATATTGATCTTCTACTACTCCTTGATGAATGATTCCGTGCTAAAACTTGCTCTTATCTTCTTTTCTATACTAAGAGAAAAAAGAAGCATGCAAGAATTTTCTTTCTCAAATGCTTACAATCTATTCTCTCTCTCTAAACTTGGTGAAGATGAATTGAAATGGAATGAAATGAAGTGAAGTATACTTCCAATATACATTAATACTTGCATGTTATCTCACCTATATATATACACATATGTATATAATTCTCCCACCAATTCAAAGTTAACCTATAATATCCCAACATTTCTTAACTAGGTGACACTTAAATTAAATGCATGCTTAACACCTAGTATTCCACTAACTGTATTATATATCTACGTGCGTGTGTACACACACACACACACACACCTTAACATATATACATATTTCATTATACTTGCTTCATTAATTCATTTAACATAATTTAGGCCAACACTTGGGCTAGCTTAATCAATTCATTGGACTTGACACCAATATAACTATATAATACGTGTCATCTTAACTCGTTACCATACTTTCAAGTACACTTAAGACCTTGGGCCAGTATTTAAATTGTGCCTCGCACTTGGACTACCACTAAACCCTACATGGACCTTTTACATTACACTTGTCATATAAAATTCATTGGGCCATATAACAAGTCATATAATACATTATCAAGATGGACTTAATTAATTCCCTCATTAGACTATTATTTCAATAAAATACTTAGACTAATCCACTAATTAAGTAAGTGAATTACTTATACCTTTCATTAATGTTTAATTCAACATTAATATTTTACCGCACAAGGTTCATCATTCAAGCTATATCAATTCATAATATAAGTTTTATCTTGTTCTCAAATAATTAATCAAAATTAATTACTCATATTGGCTTTTTTCTTCTTCTTATTTCTTAGTTAATTCAAACTAATTAAATTGATTAGCTTAATTAAATTGATTAGTTTGTTTAACTATTAATTCCTCATTTCTAGCTCAAATATATATATATACCACACGTCTATATACATATTCAATCACATCATATACACATCAAACTTTTTTAATAAAAATTCATTTTATTAATGATAATTTTATTTATAATGCCACGTAACGTTCTCGGGTATTACAATTATGACATTACTATAAAATTAATAATTTATTATTTTTAAAATTAAATATCTAACAAAAATACATCCTTAGTATTAAACATCTTTTTATTTCAAGTAAAATACAATTTAACTAAAAAATAAATTTTGTCAAAAAATTAATAAATATAAAAAATAAATATCTATTAAAGTAAAAAATATGTAAAAGTAATTGTAACACTAATAAGGAATAAGAAAAAAAAGTTTAATTCAAATACAATGGTTCCAACTCCATTATATATCTATATATTAGTATTAACATATTAAGGAACTTACTTGTAAAACAAATTTAATACAAATAACAATATCTATCTATCACTAAAATGAAAATGAAAATAAAAATAAAAATGTTGAAACCTCTCTCAGACTCTCCCTTAAGTTTCTGGAATGAAATATATCACCAAATATGTCTTGAAAGTATATATATATATATATATATATATATATATTGTAAGCTGCTTTTTAAACATGGTACCATAGAAAATAAGATATATATTTTTAAAATGATGACTTTTAATTAATAATAATAAAAAATTTTCACCCACGCCCTAACATTTGTTGTGTTGTATGATACATAGAATAAGTAATAATATGTTAAAATTTCATGCTACTTTATAGTTCAATTAAATGAAAAAATAAAGAAAATTCAATAATATATTAGCAAATTAAACTAAATATTGTTGGCAAATGAAACAAACTAAGATCCACTATAAACGGCATTGTATGCCTTCATTCCATATAGGCAGGCGCTTGTTGAAATGGCCCTCTTGTATGAAGCCCACAAAAGAGGTAATAACACAGTAAATTTTATTTCCCCTAGCATATTTTGACAACAGTAATATTTGGAAGAATAATAGGGAATTGATATTTTTACAAGGAAAATTGATATTTCCACAAGACTCTTCTCACATAAATAGTAAGTGGGGTCCACTTCATGTGAGTGAGACCTTATAAAAATATCAATTCCTGAATAATACTATGTAATTAGATAAAAATTCTTTTGTTTACGTAGACAAAAATATTGAACCTTACAAAAGCCCAAAATGAAGGAAGCGTGTTTAGTTTATTAGTGGACGAAGCTAGAGTTTTTAATAAAATATTATATGTGTAAAATAGAGGAATTCAAACACTAAGAAGGACACTAATGACGGGCCCTAATTGTTTGGTCTATATATGCAACCCGCTTAACCACGAAGCCCACAACTCCCAAGCCCAACTATCTTTGGTGGCACATCGATCTGATATGGTCAAATTTCACAAAATAAAATGAGGATTTTTAAACGAGTATTATTACGTGCACTAACAATTGTATATAAACCGGTGTATTAAGTGTTAACGGGAAAAAAATGGAGTACATGGCTACTATATTAATAAGTAAGACTCTTATACTCTTTTTCTCTGTTAGTGCCTGTAGTTAGAGGTGTTCATTGATAAAAAAATTGAATCAGTATTCAAAAAAATCAAATCGATATCGATCCCAAATAATTGAAAAATCAAGAACTGATATCGAATTATCGATTTCAGTATTTTTTTTCGATTCGTACCGAATGATAATATATATAATTATAAATAATAATTAAATAAAACAAAACTTATATATTAAATTATTTTTTTATAAAAAACTTATTTATTAAATATTTAATTATGTATATTATTATTAATTTTTAATTTTTTTGATATTTTGGTTTTTACTAAATTCAAAATTTTTCTTTAACACTATCGGTATCAAAAATTATAAAAAATATAGTATACATGGCCCGTCTGAAGCTCGTGACTAATTCTTGAGCTGCGTAGCGTAGGGGCCTATTTCTAATGCTGATTTGATCTTGACATGAGCTCGATTTTAATTGCCCTATACGTTGTACTTACGAAATTGTGTTTATAAATGATATTCTTCTATATGCTCTAAGACACATTTTGAGAGTATTAAGTTTCAAGGAAAACAAATATATTTTTTTAAATATACTCTTAACATTTATTAGAAGTATTAATTGCATGATAATAATAATAATAATAATATGCCACAGTAGTAGGTGACACATGTCTGAAGAAAGTGGGGCCACGTATCTCAAGCAAGGACCAGCAAAAAAGGGCGAGACGCCCAACGCGTAAGCGTTGATGTAGCGGAATGTTTTTTCTCTCTCAATTTTTCTTAAATCTCATAAAATAAAATAGTGCCGATAACTCCTTGACAATTCCGTAGAATTGTATTTCGTACCATACATTTATATATTTTCTTTACATCTTTTTATTAAAATAAAAAATATAACTTATCCACGTGAAAAAATAAAAAATTCACTTACATATTTATAAGGGTGTAAACAAATTGAGTGAAGTAGAATATTAAATTACTCATATTCGATTTATAAAATTTATTAAGTATGAAATAAGATTTAATTGAGTTTCATTTAAATATCGAGTCGGACACGATCTCGAATCGAACTCGAACAGTTTGAACTTTTAGAGCGAATATGATACGAGTATTAATAAAAAAATTATAAACTTTTTAAACTTATATTTGAATCATTTATATTTCGAATTGAGTTTGAATCGAATTTTTAGTCGAATAAATACGAATCGAGTCTTAACCTTTTTATTTATTTTACAACTTTACATATTTGTACTATGCAATTTTTTTAAAACAATTTAATAATACTTTGATGACAAAATATTGGTTATAGAAAGTCGATACAAAATGATATAGATGATAATTATTGATTATTACTATTGAATTCATTTATGTATGATAGAATATTCACTTATAATAATTTGCACGACATTTTGGACTTTTTTTTTTCTACTATTATACTTCTTCTATTTTACGAAAAATTTTCTTTATTAAATTTATAAATAATTCTTTTTATGGAATGAATGTAGTAGATTAGAACGGAACGGAATGTATTTATTTAATTATTTATATGTAAAATACTACTACTTAATTATTGTTAACATTTTTGTGAAAGATTTGATCCTTATTCCTAAAAGGAAATTAGGACAATTGGACGACAGCAGGTCACATCACAAGCAATGCACATGCCCCTCACTAAAGCCTTGTTTGCCTTGCTTTTTGACGGGTACTTTTTTTTCCTTCCTTCCTTTGTTCGTGTGGGTCCCGCTTTCTCTCTCTATCCCGTCACCACGTGACACCTTCACGAGAAAGAGAAAGAGAGAGCGACGCACCGCCTAGTCTTCCATGCACGTGCCCTCGCGAACGCCTATTGGCCATGGGTTTTTATGGTCCTATGAAAACGGACCCGGTTACTATGAAAACCCCAAACCAATTCCCAAATCATGCCCATACCTTTCTTTCCTTTTTATTTGCCACTTTGTCATTTTGTAGGCTAGTAATTTTTATTTATTATTATTAATATTATGAAAGTTGATATGTTGCCTTCCTTGTATTGTTATTGGCACCTCACACCTTTACCAAATTTACAAAAATAATCTTCACGATCTGGTTATCAAACAAAATATTATCGATTCGTTGAATTGTGTTTTGGTATATTATAATTTGATTTGTACTGAGTTATTAATTATAGTACTACAGTCGGGTTTTTAAAATTTGATTGAATTGATTAACTAATCGAATTGTTAAAAGTGAGAATACGAAAATAACGTATATTATCTTAGAATGAATAAAAGATATACTATGATTAAGAATACGAGAGTTGCTCGTATTATATCATAATGACTAGAGAGACTAGATGTATCCTATACATTCGGATTTAACGAGAATGTCAAGGTTTTAAGTGGGAGATTTTACAACACTTAGTTTCACATCAAAATATAAAATACTTTTACATGAATATAAAGTTCCAATTTATTACTGATTATAAGTTCAACAATAATCTTTTTAACTAAGTTTTGCAAAGGACTAAAATAACCAAAAATTACTATTAAAACAAAAAAATTATAGTTTATTTTATTTTCAAAATTTGACCGACTTATTACACGAAATAATTATAACCAGAATTAATCTTTTTGGTGTCACAATTTAGCATTAGGCTCTACTGACTCGATTTTGCCCTATAATAAACATGGCATTATAATTTTCTTAGTGGAATAATTATTACTCGAATGTAATATTACCTTATTACTGATGTAGAAACTATATAATTGACATAAAAATGGGGTTGGTATATATAGAAAAAGAGGCCTCAAATCCCAGTGTGAAATTTTGTAAATGATGCAAACAAGGATAAAGCCAGCCTTCCACAAGTTATGTGATAGTTACCATGCATAGTGGTGTGGGAAAGAGGACAGTGGCCTTGTTTCGAAGGTGATTGTAAAGTGTTATCCTAACATGATATTTTTAAATAAACCATAAACTCACCATGCTCTCAAAATTGCAGTTTACTTCACCATTTATTCAAGGCACTGGTTCTAATTTTAGTTTTATATGTAACAATTGATCAGGTCAAATCTCAAGTTCGTAATAAATTTTAAATTAAATCTTGAGTTTGAATTTAAACAAATTGCATTGTTTCTAAATTTAATTTTATATGTAACAACTTGGGTCAAATCTCAAACTCGAATTAAATCAAATCTATTCAAATAAGAACTTAAACTTTTAGTCTAATAGTATTTTCCAAGAAAATAATATTTTTAGTATATTATTTTTTTTATTTTTATATATATATAGAGTATTTTTTTTAAACATATTTCGATGTGAAATTAAGATATTACATTAGACCCTAACACCATATATCAATCCATAAAAATATTGGTTAATCCCATGGAGCTCAACTAATATTTAATGAATTTTGAATCAAACAGTGTTTGTTTGAATTCATTTATGAAGTATTTGGTGTGTTTAAAAATTTAAACACATTTAAAAAAATTATTCGTCTATTATAATTTAGTTCAAATGCAGCTTATATATCTTATAAATATAGCAATATTAAGGTCATATTTGTTTGTAAAAAGTATATTTATGATTGAACTATTTATTTTAATTTAATATTAAATCGAACTATTTAATCCTTTGAAGAGCAACTGTAGTGTTTTGATATGGGACTATTAATAACATAAAACTGTTTGATAGCTTAAAATGAGAAAGACTATTAATTCCGCAGTCATTATACATAAAATTATATAATCCCTTATAGATAATTTTAAAAATGACAAAAAAATAATTTATATGACTATTTAAAGGACCATTAATTTTCATTATATGATAAAATAAGTTAAAATAAAAAAAATAATTTAATATTAAATATATTTTTTATAAATAAATATAAGCTAAGAGTACAAACATAACCTTATATAATTCACAAGTATAATAGTATTAAAATTTAAACGTATCACACTAAATACTACTATTATCAACGCTATAAATGTTAGGCAAACACACGCATAATCATCCGTACTCAAATGTTACAATAAAGAATATTTTTAGAGCCCAAAATTGAAGGAAGCAATGAAAAAGTCATGAGGGATAGTTTCGTCATTTTAAGAATTAACTCATTTCAACCAACCACAACGACTTCATATGGAAGCCGTTGTAAAAACTTAACGTCCGTTAAGGACGTTCCGTTGTCACGGACATAACACAGAGCCGATGGAGAGAGAGAGAAAGCGGTCCCCACCGCACGCGAGCCGGCAGGCAGTGATGAACGGCAGGGGATGGGTGCACGTGAGCGGCTGCTTACGGAGCTTCTAAACCTCCACAGCTCACGTGCGTGCTTACGAATGTTATTTAAATTACTATTTTTTATATATAATTAAATTAAATTACCTCCTCAAATACGGCTCCTTTTAATTTGGGCCCCCCATGTCATCATATATAGACAGACGTATGTATGCCCAAGGATCGGCACCGCCCCTTTATTTCACGTCTATCACTCATTGGCCTATTTTGCACACATAAACCAAAATTGTATTGTATATTAAATATTTATTTAAGTAATGCTTTAACTATTAAATAAATGTCATTTTTCTAAAAATAATTAAATTCAAGTAAATATTTATTTAAGTACAGCTTCAACTATTAAATGTCTAGTATTATTTTTTTTAAACAATATATATTGCAAAAATTTACGTCAATTTAATAATTATCAGTTACATAAATAAGTATTAATATTTTTTTTAAAATATGTAATAAGTGGGACCTTCTTTATAATTCTACAATCACGATTCACCTATCATAGTAGACGAAAATACCCCTTTACATTAAAAGAATTAGAACTTTCAAAAAAAGAAAACAACATCTACAAGATTGGAGAAAGAACAAAGACCCAAACCCAAAAAAAGGGAACATAAAATCTCTCAAATAAGAGAGAACAAACCCACATAAAAAGACAACAACATAATATATAAAAGCAATGGTAGCAGGAAAGTCTGAGATAGGGCGGGTCTCTTTAAAATGGACAAAGAGACCCTCCCAGATCTGAGTCTCGTTTGGAAGTTAGTATTTTTGACTAGAGAGGAGAAAGTCACATTGGTAAAAATGAAAGTATAAAATAATAATAAATTAAGATTATTATGTTATTTTTTTTATATAAAAAGAAGGAGAAGATATTTTGGCATTTCATAATTAAAAATAATGCTGTATTTCTTTTTATTTTTTAAATAAATTTACAAAATATATGAATTACATCTATCGTGATAGAATTATGGGAATACTTACTTTATTTAAAAATAAAATTTGTCATAAACATAATTTAAGAAAAAGAGTAATATATATATATATATATATATATATATATATATATATATATATATATCACCAGTTAAAAGAAAATAAAATGTCACCTAACAAAATAAACTCTACAAAGGGAGAAAATAAAAATAGAATTGATATTTTTACAAGTTAATTTGATATTTTTGCAGATTAAATATCAAATTAACTTACAGAAATATCAATTCTCATATGAAATTAATATTTATGCAAATTAATGTGATATTTTCATAAGTTAATATAATATTTTTATAAAATTAAATAAAATAAAATTTACTTATAAAAATATTAAATTAAAGTACGAAAATATAATCTTCAAATAAAATTAGAACAAATGAAGTTGTAGATACGAAGTGCCCGAGTATTTTAATGGGAAAAACTGGATCATGTACATGTATAATGGTGGGACAAGGTGAGTTGTCCACGTGATTTGGGAGGCGGGGACGGTGTTCACGTGACCCTTCCCACATTCTACGGACTAGCATCCGCGTGTCCCTCCTCACCAATTCTTTATCTATTTAATTGATAATAAAGTTATTAAGTCCAGTATAAAAAAGAAATATTTAATCATTTTTTAATAACTTAATTAATTCTAAATACTTAAACAAAGATTTGTTTACTGATCCCTAAACGGATGGGGTACCTCAGGAAAAGAACTTTCGTATCCGAATTAATTAATGAGTTTATTAATTAATTACTAATTAAACAAATCATTGGAGCCTGCATAATTTCCGCGCTATAATTTGCTTCTTCCAAGAAACGTACCTTGTCCTGGGAGGAGAAGGTTGTCCTTATCTTCCTACTGACAAACCATACTGTGTGGTAAATAATAATAATACTAAATCAATATTTTATAATCATTTTGAATTTTTAAGTTATTTTTAAAATTAGCATGAATTAATGCAAGGTTTAAAATCAGTAATATGATAATTAATAATATTTTTTCTATTATATAATAATTATATTTATTTGTACTGTTAAATAAAGTCAATGATTTGAAATTTTAATATAAAAGGTCAAAAGTATATTTTATTTTCAAAAATAAGTATATTTATTTAAAGGAGAATTAAATATTAAATATTTAAATAATAATAAATTTGTATGTTAAAATACAAATCCTTTAGTAATAAATTTATATGTTAAAATACAATTCCTTTAAAGTAAAGAGAATCTTACTTTCAATAGTTGATTATATTTGTAAATGCAATATATAAATGAAAATATTATTTTAATTTTAAAGGGTAGCATTAATGCATGAATATTAAATGATATTTATTTTTTTCCGAACTAATTGCGTGAAGTCGTGGAAACAGGGAACCGTGTTACACAATTATTATATGTAGTTAAAGAAAATTATTGGTTTACTTCTAAATGATTGAAGATATTATACTAATCAAGTCCTAACCTAATTTTTTCTCATTTTTTAATTAAATTTAATAAATTTTTTGTTATAAATTTAAAATTATTAATCGATATATCGTTAAAAAACTCTTGTTAATATTTTTAAAACAAGATCCATTGTTGATATTTTTTATTTAGCTAAAATGATCAAAATTAGGATTAAAATTTTGTATTTTAAAAATAAGTTTTGGTTGCAACTTTTGACATTTTAATTATATAAAAATATATCAACAATGCCTCTTATTTTGAAGATCTTTTCGAGACCTTTCTAATGATATATAAATAGACAATTTTGTATTTATAACAAAAAAAGATATCAAATTTTAAAATTTGGTTGAAGAAAGAGAAAAAATTATTTTAAAAGAGAATAGTGTTCTGACCATTTTTGAGTTTTTAAACGTAAAAAAACTTATCCGTAGAAAATTCTCATGATGGTATCTGGAAAAATTTCTTGTAGATACTTAATTTTTCCTTTTAATTTTGATCGTTCGTAATTGTAATGAACGGTTAAAGATGGGTTGATTATAGAAAATGATCGATAACCAGCGATAAATATAGATCAACGTCCATATATATATATATATATATATATATATATATATATATATATATATATATATATATATATATATATATATATATATATATAGTGATTATTTATTGTGAGGATCGATGTATAGTAAATATTTATGAGTTTATTTCTAGTAATAATATTTACATCATTTTTTTTATAGATTCAACAATTGTAATTTAAAAAAAGACTACCTATTGTAATATTGTATTATGATATGATAATTACGGTTTTAAATCATGTTCATCAAATTTTACAAGTAATGGTGTAAAATATGGTGGTCATATAAATCTCACTAGCTACCATTTATTATGGGTGAATAAGTAATCGATCAAAATACAAAAATCGTTTGAATCATACTAAATCAAACCGACAACAAATCACACCGAAAATTAAACCAACAAGTTGACAATTACAAAATAAAAAAAAATCGGAGTCTAATCTGTCGGTTTCGGTTTGATTCATGTATGTTTAATCTCCTTTTGAGTTATTTATTAATATTTTGGTTTAAAGATATCTTGAGAAGAAATTTAAAGTTTTATTTCTAATGTCCATAAGTATTTGTCAAAATTTAAAAAGTAGAACTCTCTATAGTATATTGTGTTTAGTTGTTTGATGATTTATAATTTTATTTTATATTTAATTATTTATTTGTTCATGGTTCAAATCGTCTGAACCGATCGATTTAACCGATAACTGACTACGGAGTAAAGATTTGGGAGATTTTGATTTTTAACTTTTTATAACTCTCTTAAATAATTTAATTATTTTTTAAAATATAAAATTAATCAAATCAACTGTTATACAGCCCTACAGTCCAACCATTTATTGTCTATTGATTCCCTTTATAGTTAACGTTAAATATTTAAATGTCATCTAACTTTTGAAGATAATTTTTTTAAAACTAATGTATTTGGACTATTTTTTGATACCCTTACTCTCCCAAATGTATAATGCAAAACACTTTCCGAGATACCAACTTCAAATTAAGAGTTCTTTTCCTTTTTTTTTTATTTCACCAAAAAGGGTGTTATTTGTTAATTTTTTATAAAAAAAATAAATACTTTTTAATAATAGTAGTATAAAATAATTTAATATTTTTAAATTTATCATTATAATTTTATAATCATGCCACACTATTAAATTAATTATTTTTTTATATTCAAAGATATAAAAAAATAAAATATATTCTTAATATTTACAAATTTTATAAATGATACAATTTATTAAACGGATGGAATATTTGATTTTAAATCTAGGTTTGGAGGCCAACAATTAATGATTATTTGAAAGTGTGACTATCAGTATAAATAGAATTAAAATGAATGACATCAACAATTAAGAGTCAAACGTATTGGTTGAAGTTGGCGTCAAAAAAGAATTTCAAAGAGTGGGGAGAACTTAGGCAGGGAGTTACACAAGATGACTCTCCCAAATAACAGCACCAGACAAAGTATAGTCAAAGATTATCATCTATTATTGATCAAGCCAAAAAAAAAATATTTGATTTTGTTCAAATATTTATTTTCTTTTAATTTTGAGAGCCAATATTATTACGAATCAGTTTTTAGAGATATATTTTAACCTAGAAAATTTAAGAGAACGTAAAAAATGAATAGAGTGCGAAAAAAATTAGACAGAATTGAGACGAAATTAAATTTGAATATTAGTATTTTTTAAAAATCTATCCAATGGTGATAACACTAACAACTAATTAAAAAAATTTATGCTACATTACAAATAACATATATATATATATATATATATATATATATATATATATATATATATATATATTTGTGTTAAAAATTTAAATTCAATTATCATTTGTAGATTCTTGGCATGAAGTGAACGCACCGTGAAGTAGGGCCAATTAAGCTAGGTACGGTTGGGCCTAGGAAGTAACTATGTTTCTCTTATCCTGCACGTGAGTTGTTGTGTCAAACTCACGTGGCCCACCCGAACAAGACAAGCAACCCGCATATGACCGCACTCCACTTTTGTAGTGTGGTATGAGTTCTCGACGTAGCATCCCCACATCTCTTTTGCCTAGTTCTCTACATGCGTCGCCTTACTTATAATGTTGAGATTATAATCACAAGATATAAATTATAATTTTAAAATTATAATTTTTTATAAAAATTATATTTAAGATAAAATTATTAATTTCAAAAATATTTTATTTATTTTTAAATTTATAGTTGAGACTATTAGTTCAAGAATTATAAAATAATTTAATAGTATTGAGATTATAATTCCTGATTGAATATTGTATTAAATAGTTCCTTATATTAAGTCATTTTATAATCTCTAGACTAATAGTTCCAAATTCAAATTTAAAAACAAACAAGACAAATATGTGATTACTAATCTTATCCCAAGTGTAATCCTGATAAATAAACATAATCTTAAGATTATAATTCATATTTTGTGATTATAAACTCGAGAATATAATTCTTACAAATAAACATAATCCTAATATATTATTTTGTGATTTTCTCTCAACCAGTCTCTTTGTTCACTTCAATTGCAATATATATCTTTGGTGATACAGTATTTAGAGCGTTTATTATATTAAAAACAATAATTTATATATAAATAAATTTTATAATAAATTATTTTAAATATAATTTATTTAACTCGTAAGTATATCCTTTAGAGCTCAAACGCAAAATATTAAAAAAGCTACGGTATTTTTAGAGATTCAAATGCACCGAACTCTATACATATGTTAGTAATTGAGTAAACCCTATTAATCGTTCATAGACATTACAAAATTGATATTGTACGTGGTACTTTTTGAATAGTCAGTTAATAATTTTTATAATAATATTGTCTAAAATTAAATAAGGTCATATAAATTTTACATCTGATTTTTTTTAAAGTTCATGGATGTATTAAACATAAATAATAAAAGAAGATATATTTTCCAGAGGAAATTAAGGAGTATATAAATTATAATACATATCCAAATATGTATATATTGGAGTTGCATAAATAAGACAGCATTATTTGTGTATGAAAGTCCCATGAATTTGGTATTTACATAAATTTTTATTATAATCTATGATAGTGATCGTACTATTTTAAGCCCAATGACACTTCACGTTCCTGACCATATTTGTTTTTATATTAAACACATATTTAATAAAATTAAAATACTCGGTGATTAAAGTAATCTAATGAGTGACATAGCGGATGCCGGATGAGGATTGTGTATTTGTTGGCCAATATTGTAGTATTTAAGAAAAAATGGTACACTGTGCATGGAGGTCTTGCATATTCCTCAACTTTTTGCGTTTTTAGACATAAATACGGTATGACGGGTGATTCATAACAAATGTTTGTTATAATATTATTGAATAAATATATTTTTGGACTGTTCATACAAGAATCGGACAATACAAATTTATTATCTGCTATTAATTGTAATTGATTGAAAAATTTAAATTTAAATCTATATGTATATAAATAAATTATAAATATAACTTTTTTTTAATAGAGGGTCGGAAATGTATTTATCATAATTATATTATAACAAACATTTAGTGTGTGTGTGTGTATATATATATGAGAAATGATTAATAGCAAATGATTGTTATGAATACTATTATAATAAATGTATCTTACACTCTATATAAGTAGATTTAACGATTCAAAATGAAAATTGCTAGAAGGAATGGCGATAGACTTGAGTTGCCGCTACTCTTTCTAGCAATAGGAGAAAAAAGAGAAAAAAGCTCTGACTGCTGATACTTGCTGTCAGTTGTCGTTAGAAAGAATAGCGACTAGATTTTTTCCCCCCCTATCGCTTGAAGGAGTAGCGACAACTCAGGTTTGTTGCCATTCCTTCTAATGATAAGAATAAAAAAAATTCATATTTTTGGTCTTTAGATTAATTTATGAAAGGTGTAAGATGTATTTATTAGAATAATACACATAACAATTATTTGTTATGAATTATTTATATATATATATTATGCGAAAAGGAAAAGAAACTAAATATATTCTCACGCCAAGCTGTTCGGTTGTAGGTATGCACCGTAATGCGAATGCTTGGCTTGGTTGTCGGAGATAACAATAATTACTAATTAAGGACCATACTTTAATAAGATTCATATTCATTCTCAAGGTTGGAGAGAATATATTAGCACACCTAGTTTAAATAATTTTTGTTAAGTCAATACGCCCCAAGATATGTTCACAATGGTAAAAGAAAATAAACTTGAGATATATATATATATTTTTATACTATATATAAAGTATTAACTCTTTATTTTAGCATATATAGTATTTATTTATTTATTTATTTTTTTTTTTTGACAAGGAAGACTTTTAGTGGAACAAAGGTTAGATTAATTTGTTCATTTCTCTTGCGATTAATATTTTTTTTTTATAATGGTAAAAATGGAATATGAGACTATAAATTGCCTAAAAATTCCGATTTTGAACATGAGTCAATAAACTACTACTCCTTTCGTTTAAAATGCTCATGAAGAAAATAAATAAATTGAATTTGTCGTATAATGAATGATTAGACCCAATGACAGGAAGCTCATCAGTCAAGCTGCTGAATAATTTGACTGTTTAACTAATGTCAAGAGAAAAGGTGGTGTCTAGGTACTCCTACTATATACTATGGGATTTGAAATGTCACAATAAGCTTTAATGGAAGCATACGCGCGCGGATTGTACTTTGTGTGAGGCGATCTTCTAACAAAATACGTACAAGAAAAGATGGTGGTAAACAAATGACAAAACAAATGGATGGTGGGAAGTGAATTGGCTGAATATATTTTACAAGAATTGTTGTTGAAAGTGAGAGAGTGACGATTGTTCGGCTAATTAGTGAAAGGATCAAAACTCGTACCTCGATGAAAATTGTCAATCCGTTGCACCATGGCTTTGGTGATGCATCTCTTAATCATGTTGGAACAACTGGTGATAGAGAGTTAGTTTGCTCATAATCTTTTGAAACTCGCTTAATCGGTGTATCTTCGCGTGCTTAATCTTATTCTCTTAATTGTTATATCGGATCATATTTTGCCCGAATAAAATGGATTACTTTACACACGTAATATTCAAACACAATATTCTATCTCACCATTAAAAAGGGAGACATGACACGAATTTTCGTGTCAAGACCAACTTTTTAATAGTGAGATGAGATATAATATTTGATATTGTGATTAGATGTAGTGTGTATAAATTTATTCGAATAAAATTTTCACTCTGTTCGATTGTTCTTCTAAAAAAAAAAGAACTTGCCAAATTACTAGTCAATTAATTTCAAAAATACTTATTTTAATTTATTTATGAGCCTAGTAGATTGTAGATATACCACCTTATAATATAAATTATTTGAATACTTTTTACCTTTATTTTAAAAAAAGAAAAAAAATTTACCTAGGCTTAATCTTCAATTTACTTTCCTAACAATTTGACTATAAGAGTAATTTCAATAGTTTAACAATGGTTCCCACCATAATAGAGAATATAAAAACTCAAGTTGCATTTGAGAAAAGCATAAAATATTACAGATTAAACAATTGGGAGACCAGCTTCCAAAAGATTTTTCGGATTATTAAACTATTAATTATTCTATTAATCGGGATCGCCAAAGGTAAATAAAAAACAATTTCCATTATTTAATTAAAAGAATGACATTAAAATATTACTATGGAGACAACTAAACGTTCCCCAAAACCGTTATCTCCGAAGCCAAACGTCGTCAGCTCCGCCGCAACGCCGTTAATGAAACGCCGTTTTTATATCAAATTTCCGAAAGTCGAAAACGGAGGACTGTATATAAACAATCTCTCAAATACACATTTATAGAGAGAGAAAATATAGTGAGGAGGAAAATTCTCTCTCAGCTTCAATCGCTTCAATCTCGTCTCCATATCACACACATATATATATATAGACATATAGAGAGAGGAAGAGAATTGGAAGGGATATTGAGCCGCATTTTGATTATAAGAGAAGCAATTTGATCAATCTAAAGAATTTGTACTGTTTGGATCACTTCGTTAACACAATTTTGAGGGAATTTTGGAGTTCTGTTTCGTAGTTTCTCGTTTTTTCGACAGAATATGAGCTGAATTACGGAAAGTGAAAGTATTGTGAATCGTTGTAAAATTAAGGTACGTAATTCTTTGTATTCTGTAACGAAAGATGAATATTAGCTCTAAATTAGGAACAATTTAGCTGTATATGTAATTGGAGTGTGTTTAATTTTGTGAATTTTCAGGGCAGATTCACTGAAACCAGCTTATTCTAGTTGAATTCTGCTGTCTTAGGATTTTCTCGGAAAGTTGTGGAGTTCAATTTTCTGGTGAAAATTGAAGAGAAATTAAGGAGTTCTTGTTTTGACTATAATTCAATAGTGAATTCGAAGCAAATTTTGAATTTTGAAGTGAATAAGTTAATGCGCCTCCGATCTCTATCAGGAGGCGCGAAATTATTTCCTCTTCTATAAAGGCACAGATCTGAGAGGGTTCCCAGAATTTGAAAAATTTTAACGTTCGAATTTTGCTTTGTGTTTCGCAAGTCTTTCGGTTGGGATTCTGTAACTTTGCGGCCGGAAAATTGGAGTTTTGGTCCAATTACCGGAAAATCAAACTGAATTATTGATGGAGCTGCCTCAACCTCATCCATTTGGAGCTGAAGGTAATTTTTAATCGATATGTAACAATAGATATGCATTTATATTAATATGTATAGAATTATGATGTTTTGAGTGTGGTTTAATTTTACTAAATTTCACACTAAATTTGATTTTGGATGAGAATTATGTGATAATAGTGGCATCATGTTTGTTAAACAGGAAGGAAATCAACACATGATTTTATTTCTCTATGTTCTCCGGTGCAGCAGGATCCAAGATCTCCTCAAGGTACATAATTGTTTCTTTCCATGGTAAATTAATGTAAATTTGGATAAAGGGTGAAGTACCATACATCCGGTTGTGGTTTGTTAATGTACCCGTGAGGTGACCCCATCGTAAATCATGGATTTGGATCTGGGTCATGAGTTTTGGTGGGCCATGCTTTGGTCTGCAAAATCGTTATATGGTGTGGATTTTCATTATTTTGGGTATTGGACTATTTGTCATAATTTATTGTTTTTGGATGTATATTCAAATTTTAGGGTACACAATGTTTGAATTTTTAAACTGTTTTCGTGTGGTGAAATATGGGTTTCAATCTTAGTAAACTGGATCAGAATCTAATTAGTTGGATCTCATACAACAAGTATGGCTCAAAATCTGATCTTTATAATGAATAATTACTTAAATTATGGTTGAATATTCTCATTTATTACGGTAGTATTTCTTAGCATGTTATGTATCTTATCAACCATTATAACAAATATTTACACAAAGGTAGGTGAATTCGGGTTTATGTTTTTTTTTGTTTGTATGGAAATAAGTGAGTTTTATTTACATATCGAATTGGAATTAATGACCTCGAGTTTAATGTTTTGATTAAATATTTTTCCCACATTTGGCGGGGAAAATGATATTTTCAGATTGTGCATGATTTTTAATATTCATTGTAAAAATATGTATGGTATTATTTATGTTGAAAATTTAAAAATTGCGTCAGAAATATCAGCTCCATTTGGTGGATGGGTTGGAATATTTTTGTGGCGGGACCTAGAAGTGATTGAGAAAGACCCATTATCAAGCCTTATACAAGTGCATGTTAATCAGATATCCAAATCCTTGCAATTCTTCTAGACTGGCACACGATCTATGGGGATGATGTTAGCGCGCTACTAATAAATGAAAAATGTTTAATTTTGTTTGTTTGTTTTTTTTTTTCTGGCAAAGCACATTCATGAATGTTCAATAAATAAATAAATCTAGAGTCCCTTTTAATGCTACTGTGCTCAAAGTTGGGAATCACGTGGACAGCCACAACACCTCATTTTATCACTTGCTGAACAAAATTCCCATTTCCCAGATCTAACAAAAACGTACCTGCCTGCTCAATTGTCTTGTATTGTCCAAAGTTGGCTGTTTTATTTCCTATTGCATTTTTTCTCTCTCTAATTATCAGAAAGTTGATTATTTTTACTGGGAAAAGGTTTTTTTTCTTCCTTTTTTCCAAGCTTCCATTTCCAAGGGAACCTTGCTTTATTCTATCTTTTTCTATTTGTTTTCTCTTTATTGTTTAGTGAATTTGAGCTCTGGTAACTTTTTATATATTGAAACTTATGATCCAATTGGATTTACTGTTTTAAATAGATTTCCTTAGTTTTAATGCATGAAATTTTGCCAATTTGTTATGGTTAAAGTTGGCTAGTACATCCTTCAAGTTGCGCTGGTTTTACCAAAATAAATCTTGATTGTATATGTCTAGATCTGATTATGCTGATAAGTTTCAAATTGCCAGTATGTAATATGATCTTTCGCACAAATAAAAGTAGAATAATAGTAATTATTAGGTTATTATTGGAAATTGAGGCTCATCTAGTTTCTTATCTCTCATCTATATTCACATACTTATAAAAAGCAGGTGGCTACATAAAAACTCATGACTTCTTGCAACCATTTGAACGAGGAGGGAAAAGCATAGCCAAGGATGAAAATAGAGTTGAGCCAGCAGCTGTTGAAAAGCCTCGGCCATCAGCTCCTCCACCTTCTTCAGTGGAGCATATTCTTCCGGGCGGAATTGGGACATACAGCATAAGTCACATTTCTTATATTAATCAAAGAGTTCAAAAGCCAGAAGGTGTTACTTATGCGGTGGCTGCGGCAGCGCATGCAAGTAGTGATATAAATGATGATAACTCAAACTGCAGTTCTTACACTGGGAGTGGATTCACACTGTGGGAAGAATCTGTGTTGATGAAGAAGGGACAGACAGGGAAGGAGAATAATATTGCTGCTGAGAGACATGCTGTAAGAGGTATAAAATAGTTACTTTGCAGTGTCAAGCTTCCATTTGTTCTTTCTGAGCATTAAGAAATAAGCCATTTCTGAGCATATGCCCATGCACATGCATATGAAAATCAATTCTTTGTTGGGGCACATCTGGATATTCCATTTGAATCTTCTCGTGGGTAATATGTTTCTTGCATGTGCATGCAATAATCCTTTGCCAGCTTGAGCAGCTGGAACCATCACATGCACTCACCCAAACTGTCCATATGCATCCCTTTTCAAATGTAATTCTTTTTGCAGTATTACATTTTTTAATATAAAATTTTTGATTTAGGAATATTTTTAAAAAAAAATCTTTTTAAGTGTCTCTTAAACCTTAATGAGTAATAAAGAAATCAAGTCATAAGAGGGTCCCATTTTGTGAGAGAATATGTCAAAACAGGTGAAAAGGAAATTGACCTCATCTTTGGACTATGGAATGAAAGTTGAAATGAGGCTATTTCATCTCATCTGATCTCCTGAGCATCTAAGTTATATCGCTGATCATATTATTTGTTTGGCAGAGGTGGGGCCAAATGCAGGTGGACAGTGGGCAACATCACTGGAGCGGCCGTCACACTCATCATCAAGCCATAGCCTCCATAAAACATTCAGCTCACTATCATCTTCACAGTAAGTAACATTTCCTCTCCATTCTCTCACATCTCCTTATTTCTACTTAAGTACCTTCGTGGTTTTCCTGTTGTGTTTTAATACTCCAGTGATTAAACAGGCCATCACTATCTCAGAAGAACCAAAGTTTCATGGATATGTTAAAATCTGCTAAGAGTGGCCAAGAAGATGAGGATGATGATGATGATGAGTTTGTTATAAAGAAGGAACCATCCTCCCACCACAAAGGTCCCTTTGCAGGCACACACAGAGGTTTCTTGCAATTCTTTTGTTTTTAGAACATACGATCCTCAAGTCCTTTACTTTTGACAGGTAATTTGTCAGTAAAAGTGGATGGGAAGGGCACTGATCAGAAGCCTAACACCCCGCGATCGAAACACTCTGCAACAGAGCAGCGTAGAAGGAGCAAGATAAATGACAGGCATGTTTAATCACCCCCCTGAATGTTCTCAGTTTTATTCTTGTAGATAGAATTTACTAGGGTTTAATATTAAATAACATCTTTTGCATTGATAAATCTTTCTGGTGTAATACGATAATCACTATGAGGAACATATATAAAATTATTGTTCACTCATTAATTGTTCCCATTGTAATGACTCGAGCCTGAAACAAGCATGAATCAAGGATCAGTCCATTGTTCCAAGAACTCATCATTTTTGGCCCACTGAAAGCCCACCAAAAGTCATGACAAGTTACTGATAATCCTACTCAATTACTTGAGAAGCATGAAAAAGATCAATTTCTGTGTGACAGTACATAATTTGATTATTTCTGACTATTTCTCAGCATGGTTCAACTCTTGAGTCTTTAACATTTTCAGATTAGTACCGTATTATTTTTTATGCAGGTTTCAAATGTTGAGAGAGCTCATCCCCCACAGTGATCAAAAGAGAGACAAGGCGTCATTCTTATTAGAAGTATGAGACATGTCAGAATATCATTTGTGTTTGTTTTGAAGATTATTAAATTATTTACTGTTTACTCTTCAACTGTAATTCACCGGATATTTAAATCTTTTTCAGGTTATTGAGTATATTCAGTTTCTGCAAGAAAAAGTGCACAAGTATGAGGACCCATACCAGGGATGGGACCATGAACCACCAAAGTTGATGCCATGGGTAAATAAGTATCGATTTTTTATATGTTTTCCCCTTTGTTTTATGATGTTCAATATTAGGAAAAGATAAATTTGCCTCTCTCTCTCTCCCATCTGAAATCCTGTATGCACAAATATTCTACACACATTATGAATAAGATTTATCGAACTGGTGACTAGAATGTTGTGATTGTAAATTAGACCAAGGAAAATGTGAAATAATTGCATGTGTGCTGTGTATCTGATAATCAAAGCTAATGCAATAAAATCTAGTACTGATTGAACTATCAGCCACAAAATTCTTTTCTCTAATATAGTTTTATAATCTTTTTATCTTTCAAGCAGAAAAACAGTCATAGGACATCTGATGGTTTTATTGATCAATCTCGGGGAACAAAAAGTGGTCCTGCATTAATTTTTGCTCCAAAGTTTAATGAAACCAACGTCAATGTCTCCCCAAGCATGCCCCGGAGTGGACACAACCTAGTAGAATCTGAGATAGGCACTGCTGATACTTTCAAGCAAATGGATAATCATCATCATGGACTAACAAATAAGGCGCTGCCCCTTCCTGTGCCACTGCAGCAAATCATTTTCTCTCCTGGAGGAAGCAGCAGTGCAGCAGTCCCACTTCCACCCCGACTGGCAACTGATACAGAGAACAGGACATCTCAGCCTCAGTCTCAGTTGTGGCAGAGCAGATCATGCACAGCCGACTCCACTGTGGCCAGTGATAAGCTGAAAGACCAGGAACTGGCAATTGAAAGTGGCACAATTAGCTTCTCAAGTGTCTACTCCCAAGGGTGAGAATCTACATCACTTTCAGTTCATTTCACTCGTTTATATTCGTAGGAGCACAATGAATCTCTCTTCCACCACTATTTTTGTAATCATCTAATTTTCTTCGCCGTATATATTCCTTTTCCTCCATCAAGAAAGTATCTGAAGTGGCTAATGAGTGGCCTAAACTATATGCATGTATTTAGAACTCGAAGTGGTCATTGAAACTTGCTCCATCTATAACCAAGATATTGTCATACATATTATCACCGGACAAGTAACAGCTGCATAATTTATATGGTCTGTCTTGTAATTCCTTTCAAATCTCAACAACTCAGTTGCACTTGGCTCCAAATTCGTGATAAGTAGAACATTTTCTCTAGGCCACCAGGTCTTTCATTTTTCTTTATTTAGTATAAATAATTGTGATATGATTGCAGTAAATGAACGCGTATGAATTTTCTTAAACAGGTTGTTGAACACTTTGACACAAGCACTGCAAAGTTCTGGAGTGGATTTGTCAAAGGCCAGCATCTCAGTGCAGATTGATTTTGGAAACCATGCAAATAGTGCCACAAATCCTTCAATGCCCATTGTTAAGGTACTTCGAGCCTTCCCTTGCAATTTTCCGCACATTTGGGAGTCTTAAGCAGACTAGACTTTTTATAACTAAATCATCATAACATAATCATGTATTAAGAACTAATTCATTCATTTTCCAGACTGATGATATTCCCTCTAACAACCAAATGATAACGCGATCAAGACTTGCAAGCACTGGGGGTGAATCCGACCAAGCCTTCAAGAGACTCAAAACAGGCAGAAGCTAGTATGCCAGTCAAATTATTCTTTTCCTAAATTTAATTAATTAATTTTTAGGGATTCTCTTTTTATTTTGTTTTCTTTTTTTATTTAGTTGGGGGGTGGGGTGTCATTCATATCTTCTCCTGGTGAAAGAAAATCAACCGGTTGAGAACAAGACCTACTGTACATTCAGTGTTTATTTTCTTTCTCCTTTTTGATTCTTAAGATTTTCTGGGATGCACAGCTTTTCCATAACAAACACGTATGATTTAATATAATTGTTTATCAATCTTAGAGGCTTCCATTTTAATGCTGAGAAGCTGCTTTTTTCGTTCAAGGCCTCCATCATGTCCTGATGTCCAGATTCAGAACACTTTCTTCTTCTTCTTCTTCTTCTTCTTCTTCTTCTTCTTCTTTCTGTTTTCCCCTTTTGAGTGGAAGAGGTTTTTGATTAATGAACAAACTTTATTACTGTGAAGCATGATGGAATGGATTGCTGGGTAATCAGGAAACATGCTTGTTTATTTTTCGTACTAATTGTGTTCCACAAAAAAAGTCTCATTTGTAAAATCCTAGTAAAAGTTATATCGATATTGCAGTACTACTTCTACTCTAATTTCAAGAATTATAAATTTATGTTGTAGGGGTGATATCTATTGTTTATACATGGTAAACGATATTCAAGTTAACACTTAATTTTGTTCGAAAATTTTTGGCTTGCACAAGGTAATAAACTGATGATCTAACAATTTTTGGTATCCAAAAATGGTGATTGTTATACATGCTCTGGGCACACAACCAATTAGATTCTTTGAATGTTTGATCAATTGGTCATGAGTACCACATGTACACGTAGAAGGGGCCGGATGAACAAGTGAACTACCCTTTTAATGGGAATAATGGGAATGATAGGCTCTCATAAAGAATGGCTCTGATGTTCCCAAATTCAGATACTTGTGTCTTGAATCTGGTGTTTCATGATCTAATTCATTCAACAAACTAATATCAACTAAATGTTGAATAATAAAAATATTTATATTGAGATAACATAAATATTTGCGTCCCAAGCCTCGCAACCGTTACTAATACAAACACCATTCAAAATAACAAGTACTCCATTCTCCGACGTAAAGTAATTGTTCATCTCAGTATATTATAAGAGTCTTCACCAAGGCAATTGGTTTGGATAGCTTTCTCAAGAGGATATGATTGATTAACAATCGATCTTATCATTGGTCTAGTCGATACAAATGACATAGACATACATCTCAACACAAGTAGGAACAATTGATACGTTCAATGTCCTCAAATAGGGTCTGAATAATCATCCATAGATATAATTATGATATTAAGTCAAATTTCAAAGATAATAATTTAATCTTCACAATATAGATAAACAATAATTGATTCATTAATTAATTTTATTTATACGAATTGATAAAAGTACAAGTTAAAATACTTGCCTGAATCATCGACTCTATCGGACTGTAATTCATTATCCTTTGAATAACCTGTGTTCAACATATTCATTTAACGGTTAATTTCTATTAACATTCACGTAACAATCTAATAGATTTGACTTACAAGTCATACATAACTTGGACTCTCAAATCATTACACATATAATTTCAAATAAAATTATTTATTTGTACATTATTGTCTCGCACATTTCTTATTTAATTCATTCATTAATTATTTCAAATAAAATAACACTTCGTATTATTTTATTTGTCTCATTTTTCTTTATAATTTCTTAATGATTCACAACAAAATGTTATCACTTTATTTGTTTATGACTTGTTATTATATTCTTTGAACACCTTTTATTAATACACAAATAAAATAATTTAAGTGATCATTTTATTTGTTTAATTTTAATTAGAGTAACCCTTACTCTTATTTTAATTTAATTAGGTTTCATTAGTACGCAATTAAAATAATCCTTAATATTATTTTAATTGTTCATCCTTTGATAATTCACAATTAAAATAATTGTTAACCTTATTTAATTACTTACTCTTTATTGATTTATAACTAAAATAATTTTTAATATTATTTTAAATGTTTAGCTCTCATTAGTTCACAATTAAAATAACCTATAATATTATTTTAATTGCTTATATAATATTAATTCACAATTAAAATAGTCCTTTAATATTATTTTAATTGTTTAAGGAAATCATTAAATAATCCTTATTATTAATTCACAAATAAAATAATTTTAAATTATTATTTTATTTGTTTAATATTATTTTAATTAACTTACAAATAAAATAGTTTTTAATTATTTTATTTGTTTATTATTATTATTTTTAATTATTATTATAATTTTAAAAAAACTCTTTTTTTTGTCGGGTCGAGTCGGGTCAGACTGGTCAACCCAATCGGTTTGACCAGCCCGATCAACCGAACGAATTGACCGACGTTGTAGCGCCCGAATTAATACTGGGGGGCGGCGTAGCGCCCCCCCTGGTAGAACCAATTTTTAATTTTTTTATTTTCTACACTTTTTGATTCAACCCTTCATATATTGTTTATTCTAAATTCAAATGAGCTCAAATCAGTCTTGTTATTTCATAAACTCATAATCCTTCAACATTCTTATTTTTATATTATTTTTAAAAATATTTATTTAACCCAAATTATTGATTTTTCAAACTAGGGATCTATTTTGACATTCGTTACAAGAAATTTCACCATAAATTCATTTTAGCTCCGTTTTTGTTCGTTCCACTTGGAATATCTTCGTATTTCATAGAGCTACAACATACAATTTTTAGATTATATAAATGAGTTATACATTTTATTTTATTTTTACCCAAATCACATATTTTCACTAGTACACTTAGAATTTTTCTGTTCTCATGCATTCCTTTGGTTCATTTGAACATAAAACACTTATAAACACATACATAGCACATAAACTCCTTTATAACACCATCCTTATGTCTTCGAAATTCACCATGATTCCCACACACAAGATTTTCCATAACCAAATATAAATATTCCAATATACCATAATATATACACTTAATTTATAAAAGAAAAACTAGGATAGGATTATACCTTCTATATGCTTTCTTTCTCTTAGATACGAATTTCTAATAAGCCTCCTTCTTTTCCTTCCTTGCTAGACCTTGCTAGAATCACTCACTTGCAAGAGTGCCCTTAGTTTTTCTTATTTTCCCTCAATTTCTCTCTATAGCTCCATTACTTAGTAAATTTTAAGTAACCTTCTAAAATGAATAGAGATTACCCTATTTATAGGCAAAATTCATATATACATACATATACATATACCAATACATGTATAAATACATGTATAAAATACACCCAAATAGGTAATAACCACCCACCAATTTATTATCCATAAGTTAACCAAAGTTTGGTGAACTAACCACACTTTTTAGTACATATGACCATATTCAAACTAATGATGCACCTACAATAATTTATTTATTTTTTAGCCTTACCCTATACAATTATAACTCCTACATGGTTCCAAGCATAAAAGACAAACAATTGTTTAGCAATTCTACACACATGGACTTTTAATTTATAACATGTTGGACTGTGTCACATTAATTCATGTGACCTCATAATATTCACACATGGCTTAATTTAATTATCCTCATTAATATATTTAATTATTTAATCAACTCACAATTAATTTAATAAATTAATTAATTAGTCCATCTTAACAATTATGTCACACAAGACATATTAGATTAATTAAGTTAATCATCATCATTACTTACATTATTATTTATTACATATTTAATTAAATTGTTAATGCTTACCACACAATACATAAATGTATGAACACACAAATAACTTTTCAAGTAATTTATTAATTTCATTAATATAAGCATTTACAAATTTCTTGGATATTACAATGGCTAAGTAAATGAGTTGGTCTTAAGGAATTATGAATAAATATCATGAGACCTAAGGTTGCGGCTCAATCTCCAAGTTATAGGCCTATGGCGCACTCTCCCATAAATGAAGGAATGATTGGGTTTGAACTCAAGACACAAACCCATGGGTTGAATATGTCTCTACGGGTGATGGAATCCATGAGTGATGGGTAATATTCTTTGACAAAGAATAATAGGAATCCACACATGAATAGGGCAAAACTCATCCTAGAGAAAAGAACAAGATCAAAGGACCTCTTGTTATCCATCATGGATCTGGTTAAAGGCCCATTCATGAAAGAGTTATTAGTTTTAGAGTGGTTGTTTTAGAGTGGTGGTTGAAAATGGTGGCTTTGGGCTTTGCATGGGCTTTCTTGGGGTGACCGACCTTCCCCAAGGCACGAGGTAAGAAGTATTCCCAGGAAGACCTATGTAGCTTAATCTCATCCTAAAGAAACATGGATGGAAGGCAAGTTCCAAGCGTGAAAAATGTATAGGTAAACTTGAAGAGCACCAAGGGGAAGAAGGGCAGGGGATTGATGTTGACATATGGAATGATCTAAAGGGGACGTATCCTAGATAGGAGATTAGGAATATGAGGGAAGGGACACATAGCCTAATAACATGTTGGAATTAGACTAAGGTGGTTGGCTAAGAGAAAGGGAGAGACAGCAAAGAAAGAAAGGTAAGAAATAGAGGACGTAGAAAGAGATGACACTATTCATTCACCACGAATCTCAAGGACCACTCATGAAAAAAAATAAAGAGAGGGACCTTAGAAAGACCAACCAAGGTTAACCACTGTAAACCCTTCGATCCCTAGGGCTTTTCTTCCCTATGATCCATTATGCTGCTTCAGGTGTTGTCATGCTCTTCATCATACTCTTAGGATAAACTATTTCTAATCAAGCAACCAACCAACAAGTTCATCTGATGGCCACCATATGTAGGCATGTAATTTTCTGATAAGTAAACCACTGTAAACCCTTCGATCCCTAGGGCTTTTCTTCCCTATGATCCATTATGCTGCTTCAGGTGTTGTCATGCTCTTCATCATACTCTTGGGATAAACTATTTCTAATCAAGCAACCAACCAGCAAGTTCATCTGATGACCATCATATGTAGGCATGTAATTTTCTGATAAGTATTATTTTCCCTTATAATTCTTCTTCTTTTATATTGTTTCATGCACATTCATTTTGCGGGGTCAATCTTGTGCCCGAGAGTCATGATCTAAGTTTATCCCTAACTTGCCCTGTCATCGGTCTATTGACCCACCTCACTTGTACTGAACCCCTCAAAAATAATTCAACAACGATGATTCTTATTTAGAAATTTTTGTTGTAAGAAATTGTAAAATTCCATGAAAGATATATGCTAACAACGGAGGTACTAAAATTTAGAGAGAGGGAGAGATTAAGCCCATTTTTGTGCAAGAGTCTTGTATATACAAAAGTAAGTCATGTGTTTATGTCACTGTGTAACATGATCTGACATACACATCTTCGACCACAAATCATGTTTATCATGTTGATCGTATCTTTTTTAATTATGTTTGGGGTTACATGAACCACGTGACATCATATTTGAGACATGTCTTATAATGAGTTTGAATTCTTCTTGTGATATTATATCGTTCATTTTTATGACTAATTATACACTGAAATCAAAAGTAAATTATAAATTCGTACTGTAATTTGAGAAGGTTATTTCATAAAAGCCCAAAGGTACTTTATGGAAACGGTGTGTTCGATTTGGGCCATGTCTAGCCCTTTAACAACAAACCAGCCCGGCTTGGATGCGGCCTTTGAGCTTGATTTGCTTGTATTTTATATTTGGGCTTCCTTAATAAATTTTCTTCATTTCTGCAAAAACCAAAAAAAGGCTAAAAATTGGTCTATTATTGCATTCCATATGCAAATGGACATTTTTTTCAACAAATTCCTAGGAGATGGGTAATAAGTATGGAGTATTGTTTAAAATCCAAAGTTCAACCTCCGTCTTCTTAACCCATGAGGGTTTGCATTTCCTCTTCCTTTCAAAGGCTCATAGTGAGATTTAAGTAGAATGTTTTATGAAAAATGTTTATATATTTGTAATTTATAGCGTAATTAAGAGTTCAATGTGACATGTGACCAAATCGATTCCTCGTTAAGAGAAAAAGACTCTAAATGAGCAATGCAATATGCATCTACATATAGACAATTTTGAATCAACTTGGGACAGAGCAATATGGTTTCTCCTTTCTTGAGTTGGTCGCATAAAGTTGAAAAATAACTAAAATTGAGCTAAGATTATTATTGTGCTTGCCTCGAGAAAAATTCACAAGGCTTAGGAAATCAAAGTCATAAAATTCAAAACATGGAAGGCTTAGGGGTTTGAAAATCATAGTATTAAATTAAATTTGATCTAATTCATGATAAAGCATGTGACTATAGTCAAATCCCAATACAACAATTTAGAATAAATAAATAAATGGAGTAATTATATTTATTTTAAGGAACATTGGATCAGGTGAAGGATTCATGTCATTCAACCATTTCTCACTCGAGGTGGATGTTCCCCCATTTCAACTACTTGAAGTTTTATTTGATTATTTCCTTCGTCAATTTACAGAATCTTAAATTTAAAAATTGATGAGAATTTATTTAAATTTAACTAATATAAAATTAATATTATAAACTATTTCAAAGATTATAATTCAACATCACAATTTGACTTTTAAGATATCGTAATGAAGTTCAATCTTGCTAAAATTTCGTTTATGTTTTTTTTCTTTCTAGCTAAAAAATACTCAAAGATGAGAATAAGTTTATGATCGTTAATCATTAAAAATACTTAAAACATGGAAGAGCTAGCAATAGTTACAAAAAATTGAATACAAAATGATATGTCATATTATAATCAGTGGACGTTCTACAATATATAAGTGAATTCAATAGTTATAATCAATAACTATCATCTATATCATTTTGTATTTAATATTTTGTTATAAGGGTATTATGGTTTTTTATTTTTGCAGAATAAAAAAACCTAAGGGACAATTAGATAATAACAATGTATACTTTAACATTAGCATAATAACTTGTAAAAATCCTCAAGGAAGCAAACAAAAGAAGACATTGTTATGTTAGTCATACGAACGAAGATTACTAGAAAGTCTAGAAGAAGATGGTGAATAAGCACAAATTCTATTGACGTATAGCTAAAATTCATGACATTTAACCAAACTCACAATGGATGGAGACTTGACAATACCTTGAGTGCCAATGGCCAACAGGGTGCCTGTTTGACTCTTTCCTCAAAGTTGGCTTCTCGGATCACTCAAAACTAGAATATATATTTATAAAATAAAAATAAAAATAAAAATAAAAAAGGCGACTAGAGTAATTGGAGAGCTGATTAAAGTTCAAATAATTGGGTTAGTGCCTATATCTTAAACCTACAATTAAGGGATTTTGATGATAACAAAGGTGGCAACCCATTAATATTTTCTTCCCACTCTCCAAATCTCGGTACTATCATCAAACAAAAGTCTAACCACTTTCCAACACCACAAGGCACTATCTCAATAGTTGAGATTGCGAGGGTTAAATGATTTATAGTTGAAAAATAATTTATATGTTGATTAATTATATTTAAAATAAAAATTGCATAAAATTATAAATAATAAAATAGAACAGTATCGTAGTAATTTATGAAAACGCTATTAATAGCTAATGTTAGATATTATCTAATTTACATTATCTTTTAGTATTGTTTCTGAAATATAATGTTAAATACCTTCTAAGGTTAAACTTTCAAAAATTTGATAACATAATTATGTAGAGAGTTGATTCATAGTAAACGATGACTATGAATTTATTTTTGGCCACCATATTTGGACTATATATTTATAGATCCTATGAGTGATTTAAAAGAATATATATATACATATCTACCGCAATATAGTGTTGCAGTAGGTGTTTGCAATAAGAGAGTTGTATTTTTAAAGGAAATTGTTATTTTTACAAAAGAAATTTAATATTTTTATAAGATTTTACTCACATAGATGTGAGTCTCATCCTCTATTCATGTGAGAGAATCAGTATAACTATCAATTTTTTTATTTTTTTTGTGAAAATATTAATTCGCTTTTAAATCGTGGCCATCAAATTTTATAATAAAGATATAAAATGTGATGGTCATATAAGATCATATAGTCACCCTTTGCTATTTGATCAACTTCCGTATTATATATATATATATATGGAGGGCACATTCTAAGCGCTGAAAATAATGCATAATAATATTTATTTATGTATTTGTACTGAATTATTAAGAGAGAGAGAGCATGAATACAGTCAGTCATACACTGATATTAAGAGAGAGAGAGAGAGAGCATGAATACAGTCAGTCATACACTGATATTAATTGGGATTTCGAGGATGCCGACAAAATTATTGGGTGATTACTAAAGAATTATTGAGTGATTAGCAAAGAATTATTGGGTTGTCTACCCTAATCATTGTTAGGTTCTAGTCAATTATATATAATGCGGCATCAAAGTTTGGTTTTCCTGAAAAATTCAATCACCAAAGCTATCAACCAATTTCCACATACATTCTAATCATTCTTTCTCCACTTTCTTCTTTATTTATTTGTCACCTACCAACATCCTTCACTTCCACACCATTTTATTTATTCCAAGTGGGCTTTGTACCTTGCCATATTATGTCATGGATGCAATTTAAATATCAAATTATTGAATTTGACTGGATTTATCCATTCGACCAAAACTCAATTTTTTTTTTATCAGCTTGACTTGTATGATGTTGATCATACTTTTTAAATATCAACTTAGGTTCATGTCTCTATACTATTTGAGACCTTGAACAACATAAAGTACTCCCTCCCCGTAGAGAAGCATTTTCACGCGTGATGATGACATGCGTGATACACCAATCACAAATTATTATTATTATTATTATTATTATTATTATCCTTTATTGAATCAATTATTTACTTCCTTCATTCGAAAATATATGAGTACTTTTTTATTTTGTATATTATTATGCTTTTATATTTTAGTCGGAAAAAGTAGTGAGAAAATTGAGGCTAAGCAGTCTTTGATCAAAAAATAACAATAATAACAGTCTTATACTTCGTATATAAATGTATAAAAATATAATAACAACATATGCACAAGGTACAAACACAAAGCGTAAAAACTGACATTACTCCATGCTAACGTGTTTTCTGATGATTTTGAAGAATTTCTTGTGTCTGAATCTAATCTAACACAATTTTGATAAGCCGTGCGACACATGGGTTAGTTATATATATATATTTTTAATTTATAACTATTTAATATTTATTATTAATATATTTTTTATTTTTTATTAACATAATACATATATAATATTAATAATTTAGTACAATTAAAAGAAATTTAATTGTTTTTAATATTATGTGATTAAAAATTATAAATTAATTATTAAAAAAAAACTTTTCATATTTCTATGTCCACAAATTGAGATAAATGAATCACATTTTAAAGTGTGAAAATTACACTTGAACCGACAAATCCAAGTTGAGAGATAGAGGGTGGTTATGGTTCAGTTTACCTGGCTTCTCAGCAGAACAGTCGTCTCCATAGGTACATTTCTCCTACCACAACCAAGCTCAAGAAATCAAGCACGCCATAACTTAGAAAGCCAAAATTTCCAACAAAATAAATTATATTCAACGTGTGTATATATTCAATGTACGTATTCAAATAACAGTAAAACAAAATGATCCAGGATTAATATTTGCATTCTTTTGTGTACGCGACAGGCAACAGTAAAACTCCTATACATGAATTGAATTATTAGAGAATACGATGTTACTCCGTATAATGATCTTGATAAAAACTCCAGCTGGCTCCCAAGAACCTCTTAAACAACCTTCCCTTTAAATCTTTCAAAATTGCCTCCTGGAAACAAATTTCTATTCTCCTTCCTCGTGAATCATCATCATTGACCAGAGAATTTTGATCCTTAAATATGGCAGAATTTTCATTGTACTCCATTGTTCAAAATGGCGACGACCAGCTGGCATTCAGAAGAATACTTGATAGTTCTTCCGATGGATTTGAAGATTGCAAGCATTCTTCTGGGTTGGCATAGAAATAGTCCTCCTCTTTAGGTCTGTCTGGAATCACCAATCTTTTGGTGGGGTTCCCCATGCGATCGGCATGAGCTTCCTTAACAGCACTAGAGAATTCATCCCAATTGAGCAATCCATGATTATATTGATCTATCAAATCGACTAGTAGCCTTCTTTCCAATAGGATTGTCTTCTTGAAACCAAGGAATCTAAAAACAAGTCGAGAACAAAAAATGCTCAATCAGAGTATGCGCTCTAATTGATTAATAAAAAAAGGAGCTGAAATAACTAAACCCACACCCGAAAGGACTCAAAGCACTTTCTAATCATATAGAAAATACGATTCCCAAGTTCATAGGACAACCTCTCTGTCAAAACAGTTAAATTCAATGTGAGATAAAACAATCTACATATTCCTTATTAGTTTTAGTAGTATTTGTTTGGGCTATAGACCTAAAAAATGATAATCTATACAACACTGCAGAGGAAAATGGTGCCAAAGGAACTGAATTACACCCAAAACACCGAGAAAATAAAGCCAGCATAAGAATCATGATATACAGAGTTCAGCAAATACAAAATGACTAAAAATTCAACAAAAGATTACCTGCGATGGCCTTCAACAACTTTGGCCATGTTTCCATCATACGTTGGAACAAAAATATCACTCTCCAAAGAAACAAGATAATCCAATGCTGCCATCTGAGACGAGTGATTCTGAAAATATCCAAGGTCTGATGGACCCAAAAGAGTCTCCTTCCGAACCTGTTGCAGGACATCCATCAGTAAACTGCAATGTAAAAGGAAAAACCAAGTTCCAAACTTAAGAAGTTGGCTTTGTATTTTCTACTGACCAGTTTTGGATAAGCAGCAGCGAGACTAGCCATTCTCCTCTCCCCACCATAAATTTCTCCGGCAGCAATGTAAATCTGGATGTCACGATCAATGTCCAATGCCCTTAGTGTAAGAGCAGTTTCTTCGGGGGTTAATGGACATAAACCATCCTTTCTTTTCAAGTCAGAATTTATGATCTTCTCCTTCCACCATGGATAGGCATATCTGTTGAGATAGGGCAGAAAACATTAGGTGAAGGAACTAAATTTTAAATTCATGCTTCCTTGTGACTGATGAGGATTTAAGATCACCTCATTCTTGTCAGCTCTTCCACCTCTTCATTGTTGCATCCCTGACTACAGCCCGAAAATGCTAACATGTCCATTTCATATCTGAGATGAAGTACTAGGAAATGACCTTTCTGCCTTAAAAGCTTAATAACCCTCCTACCCAACTCCTCTATCTGAGTAGTAAATCTCAGAGCGCTGAAATTTACTCGGCAACGGAGCTTCTGAATCTCAAGAGGCTGACCATTATTGGCGAGCCGAGCGTCAGTTCTATTCAAATGCACAACTTTGTATTTCTGTATCAGAGGAAGTATCTACATGGAGTAAACACAATGCCTATTAACTTTGATAAAAGGATCCCAATGAAGAAGATACTTGGGCAAACAATGGTCAACAACAGACCTGATTGTGATAGTAAGAGATGTCAGACCAACTGATGGGCGGCATCGTGTAGAACATTCCTAGTTCCACTCGCCTCTTGAGCCTGGGAGGCAGCTCTTTCAGAATCCGAACCTCGTCTCTCAAGGATGTGATGAAATGATCAACATCAAAAATGTCATGAAACTCACTGCCATTCCAAAGTAATAAAAATTAGATTATAATTGAAAAAAAGTCGTCAGTTCTGTACACATTAATGACCTTTAAAAGGAAGTGAAGAAGTTCAATGGTTTTGGTTTGGATGTGTAACACAAAACAGAAATTGGCACACCTTGGATCAGCCCAAAAAGAAGTTTTATCCAGCTCAGGAACTATGAGTGTAACATTTAAATATCTTGCAATAGCAACCATGTCACATATCTGTATTGTAAACATGAATTGACACTAATTAGCTTATAAGAAATTTAGTGATCTGATTAGCAGAAAGAAATGATTATTATGCCTAATCCACTCACCGCCGCCCGCATTTGATTAAGCCCTCCATTGCATGAAACCACCAGGTAACCATTGTTCTTATAAACTCCTATATAATGCAACAAAGAGAATTCAGAACAAAAAGCTAAAGGTCTGGGAATCAACCTATGAGAGGCTTATTACATACAAACCTCAAACTATATACAATTCTTCAATAGTTGAAAGTAAAACAATTGACATTAATATATCCATAAAAGCACCAAAACTTCAATGTGCAACAACAAAATATGACATGCAAAATGGATTGCAACTAACAATAAAATAAATTAAAGAGAACATTAAATAGCAGAAGCAACTGAAAAATATGATAAATATTTATAAGAAATGGCTAGTGTCCTCTCCGTCTAAGCATAAAACTAATAATGAAACATGCATTCTGTAGCAAATTGTAATGCTAAGGTTGCCAGTTTCCTCATAAATAACAAAACACTTAAAAAAAGAACTGGCAATACCAAATTATCTAGAGTAATTATAACAATCACTCCTTTGAGAGAAAAAACTGACCACCAGAAACCTGCATTCTCACCCAAAAAACTGTCACATTAGGAAGTATACTGTGAAAAGGAAACAGCTAAACAGAACTGCTACAATCTCAATACAAAGTTGTCGCAAATGGAAACAAAAGTAGACGATGAATGAAATAACAAAACCACTAAGCCAACAAAATTATAAAACAGCCAACATGAATTACTAATACACTATAACGCACACCTCACTAAACTTGCCAATAAAACTTCAAATTTTCCTACTTCAATATTCACCCACTATATACCAGCATATTTATATGATAGAAAAACTGTGAATTATTTTTCAAAAATTTCAACAATCACAACTACTATAATCAAATGCTAACACAATTTGAAATGACCCTTTGTTACAAAGTAAAGAAACTCACTCTTGGGAGGAATACCTCTAGCTGGAATGGCTTGAACCAACTTAACATCCATACCAGAATCCTGAGAAAAACAAGAAGGCAAACCCTTTAACACCCTAGGCCCCCACATCTCCCCCAAAGCTGTCAACTGAACCAAACAAGTCCACAACAACACTGAAGTAGTAACCCTAATCATCCACAGCTTCATTCTTGACTTAGAAACCATTGAACACTTCAGCCTCTCAATTCCTTTTCTACTCTCTCCTCCAAATGTCTTCAACCCCATTATTATCCACCACCTTCTTCTCCTCTTCCTTTCTCTCCCCTTCTCACTTCTTTCTCTCTCCTCTATTTTGCACATAATATCTGCCCCTTTATATCCCCCCTCCCCCTACACATCCACAAAACAAAACAAAACCGTAAAAATTTAACCTTATTAACTCAATACCCACAAAACAAAAATCCCTAAAATTGATAAAAATATGACAAAAGTGAAGATTTGGATGATCTTGTCACAAAAAGAATTTTGAAGATCCGATATTGCTGAATACAGAATTTCCTATCTTTTTCCACCTTAAATGAGAACTAACAGATTCCTTCCCCAAATAGCAAACAAAAACAGTAACTTTCTCGCACATTACAAAAAGATTCAACCCAAAAGCTGCAAAACTACTGCAATAAAAAATCCCTAATTGAAATATATTCAACCAATTAAACCCACAAAAAATAACGTACAAATGCGCCAAAAATAGCTCGACTTCTGAACCAATTAAAATCAACTAGATTATAAAGTGTTCACAGATGAATGAAGTTCGCCGGCATGCGATCACCGGGATCTGACGACGCCGATCACCGGCGTAGAGAGAAAGACAAGCAGAGGAGAGAGATACACAAGAAAACGAGTACCCTCACGAACAACAGCTCTTTCAGCGCCTTCTTTAACCATGGTCTAGTTGGAAAAAGTCACTATCTGCTGTGTGAAGCTCCACACTAACAGCCAAATAAATATTAATATAGAAATTATATTTTTTGTTGCTCGACTTAATGTAAGTAATAAACATTGGCATGATTTAAATGACGTGTCTTAAAGTAATATCTAAAATAATTACATAAATTGATATATTTTTTTTATTTGTGTATATTATTAATTAGGATAGAGTCAAAATTGAATAAGTATGGATGCACAGTAATTAAATGTAATATTTAAATATTATATTTATTTTAATCATTAAAAAGTTAGCATATTATTGAAATCTGTTATATGTTTTATTTTTTTTAATAGTTAGAATAAATATAATATTTAATTTTATATTTAAATATTGTGTATATATAAACTTGTCTGTCAATTTCTTTACACGGTTGAGAAAATGTTATTTTATTAATAAATCTAATTATCAATAAAATATGTTACTCATTTGTTTTAAAAAAAAATAGTCCCTTCAATAAAATTTATAAATATTAATAATGTAATATTTTTTAATGTATATCTCTAAAAATAAACAAGTTATTAATTAATTAAGGTGATATGAGAATAAAATTATAATGATAAATATAAAAATATAATTTTATTTTATCTAACGGTTATTGAAATATAATTCTTTTACGAAACAAACAATAATAAATTAAATTAAATTATTGTGGTTAAGCATAGCCACAAATTGTAATGACAAGTCAATCCCTTATCCAAAGCAGTATATATATATAAAAGTAATCTTATGGTGATAAAGAATAAATATAAAATAATTTAAATGATAATTATTAGTTATAAATATTAAATTCACTCATGTAAAATATAATATTCACTAGACATATTATTTTGTATTTATTTTTTATAGTTGTCTTTTATTATAGTAGTATTATTAAAAATATAAAGGCAAAAAAGAGATATATTTATTATTTCTATTATTAAATAAAAGAAAAAGAAAAATATATAGATGCATAAGAGAAAAGAATTAGATTAGTAAACCATGGTTAAGTAAAGGTATGAAAAGAGCCAATAAATGCCAGCCAGCTAAACGGCGACCCGACATAACCTGCAGAAATTAAAGACCGGTCAGACGTGTCAACAATGAGCCTAGCGATTATCCACACGTGGCGGTATGAGTCGGACCATCTATCATTGCTTCGTATCCTCTTCAGATTCATCGAACCGACTGTGTCGAGAGGCACCGACAATTTGTCGCCATATTTTCGCCGGCTAAACCCCGATATATTCGATATTTGTCATATTAATTTGCCAATATTTGAAAAGTTGACATAATTAACGAGAAAAAAATAATTCAATTGAAAATTTTCACATTATCAAAAAAAAAAAAAAAATATGTAGCTGTGCCACCAAAGGCAAAATCTCAATTTAAAGGAGAAATTATATAAAAATATATATAAAATATGTCAAATATATAAGAAATGAAATTTATGAAAAATAGTTTATTTATTTTCTTGCAAGAGCCTTTGGAGACCATTCTAATGCGCCTCTGACCAGGCGTCTTCCTCGAAGGTGAGCTTCAACAATCAAATTTTAATAAATTTCTAGAAAATATATTTTTCAATTTAAATTATTATTTTTTCCCCTGTCATTTTAATTAGTAATTTGAAGGATAAAGTAGTACTATTTACATGGCCAAATCACAAGCAAAAGAGTCACAAAAAGAATCGACAAGATCAAAAGCAAATTGTAATACTTACAATTGATTACCTTTTAAACGTTGACTTACATATATAAAGAGAATATAACTCATCACATATTTTACTAATAAGCTTTACAGCACCTTCCTTCCCATAAATAAATAGAAAAGGTAGAACATAAACAAGAATAATGGAACAGATTAAAGAAGAGGAAACAATAGACACGATTGTTATTATAAATTTGGAAATAGAGCAACCATTGGCAGTCACCCAATTAGTCCCAACTCCAAGTTTTTTTTCTCATTTATCAGAGTTCTATCCCTCTGAATCTATGTGCAGCATGAATCTATCTTGTGCTTAGGTGTGTGCTTCACTTGTATCTTCACCATCTTCCTACATATTTGGAAAAGATCAATAGATTAAAAAAAAACGAAAAATTAATCAATTGTGCTCGCTGAGCTATAGCTTGTCAAAATCATCATCGAATCCCTCATCCCCGTCATCTAAGAGAGCAGAAAAAGATTATCATTAAGCTAGAATTCAAGGTCATAATTTCATTTGCTTGTATAGAAAAAGAACAAACAGAAGATAAGAATAGTCTATTAGAACTTCACAAAAATAAGTAGAAGCTAATCCATTCATCAGTTCTTGGCTTAGATGTCCAGAATTACAGTACAAAGATCTCGTTAATAAATCTCATTCTTATAATCATGACCTTGAGTCCTATTCATTGCGGCCAAATCACGGAGACTGCCCAAAAACATGCAACTACTATGGTGCCGATAACAAAGAGAGTGAGCCCATCAACCTACGTTACAACTACTAATACATGTAGCTGATTCTTTCATGCAGAAGTTTTCAGAAAATAAAGTTTGTTATTAGACACCAGATATGGGACACCGATGGTTCAAATAAACAAATATGTATTAAAGGGGAAAGTAGAAGCCCGGCAAATCATTTGTTTAATGATGACACCCACATAAGTTCAGAAATTTCAAATTAGTAAATACACAACAGTATACCTGGGCCATCATCACTGTCACCAAGATCTCCCAGAAGAAATACATCTGAGTACTGCTCTGCGGCTGATGAGGATACACTCTTACTTTTCTGGCTTACTCCCCCAGCTTCTGTTTTAGAATCTGTCTCAACTCTTGAACTGTCCTTCACTTCATCTTTCACTTCTTCAGCAGACTTCTTCTTAGCATTTTCCTGTATGGCTTTTCATACCTAAGCAATCAGATATTTAACAAATATCTTTCTAACAAATATAAACTCAAATGCAGAAAAGAAAAAAAATTGATGAATGGATATCCCGTCTATAACTTACGAGGGAACAAAAGATCAGCCCCAAATACTTAATGTAATGTCTGAGGATGATTTGAAGTTTTTGGATGATAAAATATGTGTACTTTGAAACGTCAAACATAAGTAAAAAGGCACAGTCTCAAGACTGTTAACTAAAATAAAATATATGAAACATCTATGCCTGGACGCCTGAACTGAGTATCAAACTACCAATATATGAAATTATATACTGAGAAGGACAAAATTACTCACGGAGCCACATGACCGTTAACTAAAATAAAATATATTCTCCAGAACTTACTTTCTTTCATCACTCGCGGGCATAACTCGTACCGTAACTTTGAGATCTCCTGCAACATAATACCATAAAATACTGTTCACCCTTCAAGCATCACTTGATGCAGTTACAAGGTGGAATATAAACAAACTCTATACTGCGTGAAAATTATGCATAATACTCCATCTCTCTTCAAATGAGGGTCCTACTTTTTCCATAGACTTCTTTTTTCACATTGGACGCAACTCATCTCAACTCAACTATTCCATTTTTACACTAGATGCACTTGAACATAAGTTTTTTGGATTTTTTTTCAATATTAAAAGAGTATAATTTACTATTTATAAAAAATAAAATTGAGAAAAGTTATGTCCAAGTATGTCAAACGGGAAACCTTAGTTATGTCCAAGTATGTCAAACGTAAACCATAATGTTACTTATGAAGCAATCACGCTCGTGGACACGACATGGACATGCTGATACAGCAAATCAATAAGACAAAAACATGACAAGGACTTGCTAAAAAAATTGCAGGCATATCTTGAAACCCACATATATTTTTTTATATTAATAAATCTAGTACACACGGTTGAAACGTAAAACTTGTCGTAGGAATCATAAAGAACAAATAATCACCCATCGGCCATCACTATAAGGAAAACTTAGCAAAGAATATATTTATTCATGTGCTCGCAGGTTATGTGTTTGTGATAGGCAGATATAAAGAATATAGACCTAAGTTTAATTGATTCCCAAGGCTAGTGCTTTAATAGTCTTTCCTTGTCTTGTCTCTTGCTACAGAAAATTTTGATGTTTCCCTTCTCAACACCCAAAAGTTTGTCTCAAAAAATGTTGAACAAGTGTTCTAGGTGTTGTTATCCGACACATGCTTGACAACCATTCAAATTTTTAGTATATGTTTTTCTAGACTGTGACAACTAAAACCCTTTAGTTGTAACAGCCTCAACACACTCGTCATATCTACAAGACTCAGGAAAAGAAGAAAAATGATTACATAGAAAAATATAGTTCCTAAAATAATCAAGAAACAGAAAATATAGGTATTCGAAGTTTCAAATAGTCAAGCTATTCTTGCAAATAGCAATAGAAGCCAAACTATGTTACTACTCTAAACATGCAAAACTGAAACATGTGAGAGCATGTGATGGCAAAATCATAACTTGTTTACTATTTCCTCTATATCTTTCCATGATGATGATTATTACAGAGATGGTCAGCAATTGTAAGTTGTCATTAACATTTTCTGGTTTTGGCCCCAAAAAAGGAAAAATTAAAGGAAATGTCTTCCACTGCTCATCATTTCAACAAGATTTAAAAAATGAAAAGAAAGGAGAAAACAACATGCTGGGAGTTATTTTTTCAAATAGTCAAGTGCTACTGTGCTAGTTGCAATAAAAATCCATAATAAGCAATTCTAACAAAATAAAAAACATGGGAAAGATGAGATGGCAGCCTTGGCAGGAATGAGCTTAAGTCACCATAAAGACATAAGATTTCAAAATAAAAGAAACTAACAATAATATATAATAGTCTGATTCAAAAACATTTGAAGGTTCAAACAACAAACTAAAGACCTTTTTTCTTGGGAGGGGGAGTGGTTGGCTTGGGTTAAGGTAGCTTACCTTTACTGTAGAAAGTACAAGTTACGCATGTACTTATTGCCAATTTGTAAGATCCTGACGAACATTTGAGACTCTGGGGATACCAGACATTTCTGAATCATCTGCAAAACAAAGGCAGTAGTTCAGATTAAGCTCATCAAATCACCTAAGTTACATGGACTCGGATGAAGTGCCCTGTCAGACATGGGTACTTTAAAGAGACTGACATAGGTACTCCTCAATTTTGCCAAATTTTTTACACTAAAATGAACTGTCCAACAACCATAAACATGGTATGCATTATAAATATTTAGTTTTTCATAAAATCATTCGAAGAATCTAGGCAAAAATTTGTATGATCAAACAGGTCCGTAGAAATTTAAAACTTTTTTTTCAAGGGGCTAATAGTTCCAAAACGTGTCTAGATATATCTATCAGAATATGAGAATGTAGACAATTATTTTTAAAATTAGCAAAATTTATACATAATCAGTTAGTATTTTTTGTTAATTGCTCACCAGTCAATCCCTCATTGACAAAATTTCGAAAAACCTAGAAGCTCAGCGAACTTCATTTAGTATTTACTAACAGAACTCCAACAGAACAAACAAGAAACACAATAAAGCTTATGGGTTTTAATAAAAATCTAGAAGCAGCTGAGAAACAACAGCAAATAAATGATTATTTCACTGACATGGTGGTCACTTTTCTAAGCAAACAAACAAAACTACAACTCAAAGATGAGAAACAAAAAAAATTCAATAAATGATTCCACAAAAAACAAAGCATTGCAGCCACATGAGCCAAAATTATACATTAAGAGGCCCTTTTTGCTTTTACTTCATCGTTTAATTTTTGTGTTCAGATTGCCCAAACTTCAGGCTATCATCTTCCCACATTTCCTCAGTAAACATAAAGCAAATAGTGCTTCAATTTACAACTGAATTCACTGCGTTTCGATTTCTAAAGAACAACTATACCGCACCTAAATTCTATAGAATGATAAATAGCTCATGTCCTAACAGTGAAAATGAAAAATAAAGAATTTAGCATATGGCTTCCAAACATTTTTCAGTTTTGTTATCACACAAAATTAAGCACCAATTATACAACTAAATACGCCGCAAGAAAATGCACATTAACATCTTAAACTCCAATTTTTACAGCAACTAAATGCATCAAAGGAAAATTGAAAAAAAAAAAAAAAAAACAGACATATCAAGTACCTTGCATAGGAAAATCCTTAAATGTATTTCAGAGTAATATCCTTCACAAACTCTCTCAACTCATCCGAAACTCCAAATTTCTCCAGATACTCCGCTTTAAGCGCATAGTCCGGAGCCGGAGTCGACGAGATGCGAGAGCTCAGCCGCAGGAATCTAAGCCTTAATCTGATCGGCCTTCTTCAGCGCCTTGACTTTGAGCAAATCGGCTCTCTTCGAGGCTTCAGTCGCGATCTCTTTGGACCTCTTGGAGGCTTCGGAAACGATTTCGGACAGTTTGGACGATCCAATGGAGAACTCCTGCGATCACCTCGCGGCTTCAATTGCGGCTTCTTTTGTGAGCTCTTGTGATCGTGTTGCGGCGTCTTCGGCGAAAGTTCGAGCTCGTTGCCATATATCCATGGCTGCCGGAGCTGAAAATTGAATGAATTTCGGTTAGATTTTGAAATGGAATCGAATGAGATTCTATTTCGCGGGGAAGATGATTCATTATAATTTCATGCGAATGTTTTTGAGGGAGATGCGGTGGAGAGAAAAAATAATAATAGGGTGGAGTAAGGTGTACGTTTTGAGAGGTGGAATTGAGTTTCTATCAGACACGTCGAAGAGTTGAGACTGTTGAATACTACTTTTGATTTTTGAGGTCGACATATTAAATTTTAAAATTAATATAATTTATCAAAATTTAAATAAAATAACAATGGTAACACAACTTGGTTACTGCATGATAACAATGGTAACACAACTTACACAGTCCATAAGCTGCAAATGATGATGATGGGCCTGTTCTCTTCTGTTCTTGATTATGCAAACATTAAGCAAGGTACGAGTACTTAAGTTGACATATATATTGTAAGGTTGCGTTTACTTTCGCCCGAAAAAATTACCTTACTTTTATAAAAAGCGAAAGAGTATCATCTTACCTCATTTATAAAATATAAATAAAATTAGACTATATTCTTTCGTCTTTTTTATAAGTAAGACTAATAGATAATTTTTTCGAGTAATTTTAGAATTTTTTATATTGTAATGCCAATAGGCCTATTATCTGATGATATTGCTGCAACTGATTCATCTTTTCTCTTATACTACCTTCTATGTGTTTCGATCTGACAGAAAAGAATAAAAAACTTAATTTATAATTAAAAAGAAAAAATAGAGAACTTGTATGTTTTCTTGTTACGGAGTGTATAAAGAAAAAAGAAAAAAACTTAAGTTTTATATTTAGAATATTAAATTATTCTTGTATAGATTTTATTATTTGTAAGATAGTATGATAGTGATTATAAAATATTTTGTTCATGTTATTAGTTTTTCATTTAAATTTGTCCATTTTTGGTCCAAAAATTTTGGGCTAAAAAAGTGGTTACGTTTTTCATTCATTTTTTTTATGTCATTAAAATATTGGGTAACGCAAGAACTAGACGAAGAATTTAAATTTTCTGTACTTTTCTTTTCCTAGTAACACAATGTTAATGGTGGTTCATATTGTTTGTAAAATACTGTGTGTTTTGGGGGTGCCAAAGTACATGTAGAAAGCATTAGAAATGCTGACCTAAGGAACCCATTGTCTCAATACTCTGAGGTATTGAAACCTGTGGAGTAACTGAGAATGGGTTGTATGATTCATTTGATAATTTCTTTGGGGCTCATTTTTTTTTCCCTTCCATATATCAAAATAAGAAAGTGACGAGGATTCTCAGATGTGCCAGAGTGTTGGTATTTTGAGATATTATATTTTTACAAGTCCTTTATTGTGTGGACAATTGAATTTATATTCAATGTTAACTATGCATTATTTTTATTATTTTTAACACACGCAAATAAAAGGTCGCTTATTAAGCTTCTTTTGATATAGTGATTAAAATCATTTCTTGAGCAACACGAGATCTCGAGGGGCAGGGACGTTAAATTTCTCCTAAAAAAAAGTTCACTTTGGTTTCCAAACGGTAATTGTACATTAAAGCCATTTATTTCAAAAAACAAAAAAACCGAATACAAATGTAGTTGAGCTGAGTTCTTAACAATTTAAATACCAAATTATTCATGATCAACCAAGTTCAACTTCACGACATAGCTGGCTGCCTGGCTAGAACATTAGTTCTTTGTTTTTTAACCAACTAATATAGAACTAAAATTTTATTAAGACTGACGGTCACCACAGTAAGTAAAAAAATAAAATTAAGAACTTTTTTCAATCAATAAACAGAAAATAATAGAAAAAATTAACTCGATCAGTTAAGTCATAATCTTCACTATTTATTTATTTTGTAGAGAATTGATATTTTCACAAGCTAATTTGATATTTTTACAAATGAGACCCACTTGTAAAAATATCAAATTAACTTATAAATTTTTTTTTTATTTTTTTTAGGTATAGTTTCAACCTCATTTAATATCACAAATACCCAAAATAATTTTTCTTTTTGTTTTCATGTTTGTCATTAAGCACCCAAAAGCCCAGATCCCTTAGTGTTACTGGGGTCTAGAAACATTCAAAACATGATTGGAAAAAGAGCTCGACTGGAGAAAGAGCTCTTTAATTAGGGCATGAGTATTTTATAATTTTATTTATTTTTATTTTAACTCTCAATTAATAAAAAATAAAAAATAAAAATAAATAAAATTATAAAATACGTACCTTCAATTTTCATATTTGCATAGAATTTTTCTGAAAAAATGTCAGTCTTAGGTAACAATGCAAGGGAGTGTGGGGGGTGGGACCCACACATTTAATGGAAGAGAGAGCTTTTTAAGGACAAGATTACATACACAACACTCATCTACACCATTAAATGGTGTTGTGTGGTATTGAAATTCATGTCACACAACACCATTTAATAGTGTAGATGAGTGTTGTATCCGGAAATTGTGTCCGGATGTTGTGCAAGTAAACTTATCCGTTTTTTAATTCAGTTGGAACAGGAGATTTGATTTTTCCCAATAATCCAATATAGCTAAATGCTACATGGGCCTAAGTCGTGTAGGTTAGGGAGAGGTGGGGCCCAATCACCACCATGGAATGGATTGGGTTAAATGGTGGGACCTAGACCGAAAGGCATGTCTCCATTCCAACCGACTGGGCCTTTAGTGGGGTTAAGGCCTAGCCCAAAAAACTGGTGGATTTGGGATTGTGACTTCCATTAATGAAAATCAACATACCACCATATCTTTTTCAATACGAGGGATTGAGACGGATGAGAGACACCATAGAATGGACAACTCCATAAAATCACTATTGCTTGCATACATATGTGACAAGAAATCTAGATATTGTTTCTTCCGTTTCAAATTAAAAATTATTATTGACTTTGAAAGTTAATTTACGATATTTTTATATTAAAAATTAAAATAATTCATTAAAAAGATTATAAAACAATAAATTTTACCGTGATCGAGTAACGTTTTTTAGATAATTTACTATATTTATCATTGTATTGACTAAAATTAAAAATAATAGTGTCAATTTTAAATTTAAAAATATCTTAAGTTGTCTTTAAAAGTTAATAATTTTTAATCTTATAATATTTTAGAACAAACTTATTATGTTACAAGAAAATGTGTAAATTTGGAAATTTTTAACTAGTTTAAGATGTTTAATATAGATATTAGTACGTGTTCTAATAAAGAGAGGCTCGCAGGACCGACAACAAAATGATCAACATCTTCAACTTTGTGTGTGTGTGTGTGTGTATATATATATATATATATATATACACACACACGCACGCACACACATACACACACACACTTGAATAGCTATATTTAATTTTAAAAATCATTAATTATATGCGCAAGTTACAAAATTACTAATTCTTTATTTTCTAAAGTTTTTGTAGTACTCCCTCTCCCCTCTGTATATTGTCCACAAAGGAGTTTCGACTTATTTCTTTATGCATTATATATTAAGATTTATCTCACCCTTAGTAAGACTAGTTATTTTTAATAAAGACATATTATGTGATAAGTGTGTTTGTGGTTATTACAATTAACAAAAACACTAATAAAACGTACGCAATTTATTTAGTATATTAGTAAAATGATAAAATAATTATTAATTAATAAAAAGACAATAATACCATGAATGAAATGCTTGTGCACGGTCAGATGACTATTGTGACAACCATAAACGACCACATACATATTTAATTGGACAAATTTACACATACAATAATTAAATATTAAATTAAATAATATATTTATTTACACTATTAAAAAATAAAACATGACATGAATTTTAATAATATATCTCCTTTTTTAATGATATAAATAAATATAATATTTAATTATTATATATTTATACTTAATATATTTAATTTCTACCTATATAGGGGTGATGCTCTATTAACGTTAAAAGTTATTTAATTTATGAGGATAAGAGTTCTAAATAATGTTTTCCACTACACTTTTAAGAGTGAGCATTCTAAAAGTTAGTGCAAATATATTTTAGACACCGAAAGTCTTTGACCCGAATAGGTACAATCTAATCTATGATAATTATGAAATTAAGAGATCGAATCTTGACATATTAAACGGACTGTGTGCGTGTATGTTTAAATTTTAATCTAAATCAGCAAGATTTATATATATAGAGAGAGAGATGTGTTGAGGAGGAAGAGATAGAGAGATTGCGACAAGTACCAGAAGACCTAATTTTGCAGCCCCCTAAGCTCACCATGTGCATGTGGACATGTTTGCATCACACTCAACAGTAATTGTTCACTCAAGCAATCTACATCAATATCAATATCAATATCAATATCAATGCTGTTGTCACTTGAATTTTGTGTACCTTACTATTTGGACACTATCAATATCATCCCATATAACAATTAGCACAGTGAGGACTGATGGGAGAGAGAGTTTTCCATGCTACAGCTGGCAGAATATTACTGTTTTGAGTATTATTATTGTAGCACCAAAATACCAAATATGCTTTTAATTGACATCAACATGTATTCTCATAATAAATTTTAAAATGTAATTTAATAAAGATAAAATAATAATATATTATTTTAAGTTAAAATTTTCTTTTATAATTTATAAACACAAAAAAAGAAAAGAAATTTCTTTTTTTAAAACTCTATGTATTACACATGAAATGAGTTTGTTGACTATTAACATTCAACAGATTCAAATGTACGTAGATGAAGAAATATCCTTCTCATGTCTCAAATTGAGAGTTTGAAATTATTATTAAGAAAAATTATCTCAAAATGAAAGTTTCATCTCAAAATTAAGGTATCAATTTTCATTAAATTGAAATAAATATGTTAAAATTAAATATTTAGTTATTTCGAGTGGCCTCAAGACTTGCACAATGGCTCTACAAGTCCCTACCTGATAGTAGGTTTCGCCGTTTTTCTTATATAATTTCAGAACGATACCGTTTGTTACACAAAATACTAGCCGATCATCATATCCTTGATGAATAATGTTAGATAGTTACAAAAAATTGTTTAGTTTACCTAATAAAACATTGATATAGCTCCTATAATAAAGATGTTTTGTTTAGCTACAAAAATATAGTCAATGTATTGTTTCGATTAGGTCATGCCATTGCATGCATGCATGCATGCGTAATTAATGAATAGGGTTTAAGCAACAAGTCGTCATGCAGCAGCATTTAACATGGGGAAGAAGAGTTTGCTATGCGACCTTCCCATTCATAATTAATTAATGAATTGACTGAAAATGTAATCTCATCTTTAGTAATGAAATGTTCCTTCTCATAAGTTTCATTTTCCATATTTTTGTCATATATTTAAAATATTAATTGAACTCATTTTTATCCGTAACGATGCCATAAATTTTGACAAAGGGATACTAAAAAAACTCCACACATTAATTTATTAAACTCATAGTAATTCAAAGAAATTAAAGCATATATATGAGGAGTACAATACATCTCCGTAGGGGTCTCCAAATATTAATAAAACCCGAGATTTGTCAACATCAAATTAACGATATTGGAAAATATATATATGGACATTTTCCTTGCCATGGCCCTCAAATATCAACTGGACATAATATAATATTCAAGATTGACAAATCATATGAATCGATTATTTTTCTTTGCCCTTTTGACAATAATTTGACTAAACACAATACTATTCCAAAAATTGACATATCACTTTTATTTATCTCAGTATATGAAATAGTCCAAATCAACTACTTGTTTATATTACTTTTACTTTGAGTTAAATCATTTTTATCTATAGATCTAAATCTTAATTTATATATGTACCATTTAATTATTATTATTTTTATTTAGTCAAACTCATTAAATTACAATTTTTTTACAAAATTTTTAAAAACTGTCTAAAAGTGTTAAAATTTAATAGAATATCCATGTAACATCAACTTTAGCTACTTACGTGATTAATTCAACATATTAAATATGATGTGACAATGATGAATGTAATAAAAACTAAAGAAAAAATTTATCCCACTAAATAATTTTTTTGTTTCATAATATATGAAAAAATTTGAAAAATTTAAATATTATATACAAATTGACCTTACTGAAATTTTGTAAAAATTTTAATATACGGAATCAAATTGAAAATTTATAACTTTCTCATTTAAGTCTCAATCACATATCATTATTACTTCCTCTATATATGTATATTCATATAATATTCTTAAACTAATTAATAATATATTTTATATTAATTTTTGAAGAATTAATTATTTATAAATAATTTGTTTTTAAAAAAATCTGTTAAGGGTCAATAAGGTGTACATATACATGCATATAAATATATATAGAATTAATAATTATTATATTATCATTGTAATCAAATATATGTTAATTTTACCTATATAATCCAAACGTATAAAATTATTCAAAAAAAATAGTTTAGAGACGCTATCCCCAACCTGCACCAAATTATTTATAAACTCGTAATTTGACTCACTGAACTTTTATTCAGACATTGTCACTTCCTCCGGAAGCATTGTTCTAGGCAGCCATAATCATCACAAATAAGCAACAATAATTCAGATCTGCTGCAACAATCATAAATAATTTATAGGTCAGGCCCTTCTGCAAAACTAACATCAATCTTGAGCGGCGAATTAACACTGAGTTCGGAGATTGGCTTATTGATATCCGTATAATGAGCCAAAATCTAGGCCAACTCACGATTGGACAAGCCTCAGCGATGCGGCAGAGAGAAGAGGAGATGCAATGAAGCAACGACAAGCCGAAGAACAGAGTCGACTTAGTTTAAGAGACTGTATTTATGCATTAGAAGAAGAAGATGACGAAGGTTTCGGCTTATCATATACGCCAAACTACTCTTTTGCATGAAAATCGGTTCAAACAGTATTATTTTGAGAACAGAAAACTGAAGATTTTAATCTACCTAATTATTTGTGAATGTACATCGACGGGGATGCCACATGAATTAATCTATTATGCGGAGGCGTGCTTTCTTTCATTTGTTTTTTATTTTGTTTAAAATCTAGATTTGTAACATTTTTGAAAAAAAAATTCAATTCAATAAATCAATTATAAAAAAAATTAATTCAATTATGCATATATAAATTGATGATCAATTCAAAAAGTGATTTTTTCCATTTTACTTTGAAAAATGTCTATTTATGTGTACTTGTATATTTATTCAAATTCATGTAAGTGGGCTTTTAGCAAAGATTGAAACATTATTATAAACTATGCTGTTAGTTCATCTATTGTTACTTTGTACTCTCTTTGTTATAAAATAATCAGAGATATATTTTTTATTTTAACTCGTTTTAAAATTAGAGATATATTTATATTTTAAGTTATATTTTAAGACTATAAAGTAATATCATGTTCTTAATTTATTATTATTTTTTTACTATTATTTTTAATATCACACTACCACAATTAGATTTCTAGCTAATAATAAGGTTATATGTTAGAATATAAAATTATCTTTAAAAGTCGTTGTTTTACAAATATATCTCTAATTTTGGAACGGATGGAGTATTAAATTAGTGTGTTGGCATGGTAAATATTAGACGCTACATGTTTTAGCGTCTACTCACTTTTGGCTTCAATGTGCTACAGTGAAAAATATCAATGAAGATTCGAACTTTCATATATTTTAGTATGTGTGGAGATTTAATATATTTTTTGTAATTTTATTTATTAGTTAGGAAATTCAGTAGTTTAGTTCGTTTATGTTTTTGACTTTAGTTTTGATAATTTTATTTAGTCTAGAATTTGATTATTTTTCTTTTTCAATTAGTTATACAAAAGTACTTATAGTATTATAAATATGCAATTTAGGGTTTATTTATTAGGAACATTTTCATCAATTCATATTATCATCTCTTTGTTCTCTTTATGAGTTCATTATTTTTTTTGTGAATTTAAGAATTTATCTTACGTTTTTATTGACGCGTTAATCATCAATTAAAGTTTATATTAAAACGTTACAATCTAATCATATTTTACTGCGTCACATTATCATTTTTATAAAATTCTTCAATTATATATTTGGCTTAACGCACATTGAGCAAGTCGTGTATTTAAATTCAATGTACACATCTAGTGAATGAGATGTGGCAGTATCGTTCATTAACATTACATTGTAAGTGTCCTTGATTTAGATTGGATGTTTCAAATAATTATGTTGATAGTGCATTTGAGTTGATTGCATTAAATTTTAGTCCTTATGAATAAAAATATGTTGTAATCTATTATAAAATGACTAAGGTATCAAATTTATTAGGTTAATCCAAATCATAGAAATAGAAAATTGTAATGGATTAGGCTGAAATCATAGAGCAGAAACCCAATCCAAGATAGTAGAGTAAGCTGAAGAAGTCTAATAGAATTATCAAAAAGAATCATTGAGCAGATCAAGCAGAATTGTCGAGACTTTAAAATCATATAACAAAGTTAAAGATCAAGTAGAATCGTCCAGCATATTACAAAGTTAAAGGTCAAGCAGAACAATTCTCAGAGTCAAATGAAAAAGACAAGTAGAATCATAAAATAGAATAAACAGCCCACTCCGAGATCATAGAATGCAGGATGAAAAACGTAAAGTGACAAGCAGATCAGAAGGATCTTCAAAGAAAGAAGAATGGTTGAGCAAATTAAACATATTTCAAGATCATATAAAGAAGATAAATTCGTAGAATGACAAAGATCGTTGAATAATAGAGATCATAAGAATGCAGAATAACTAGAAGAATTTTAAGATAGTGAAGCACAAAACTTGGTCATCGCAGAGTTCAAAAAGAAACAAGAAAAAAGAGAAAAAATCATAAAATTTAGCAAAGATCGTCCAACAAAATAGATTCGTAGAGTTCAGCAAAGCAGAATTGTAGAGTGACACTTATCGCAGAGTAAAGATAAGAAGCACAAGATCGTTGATTGACTCAAAACTAAAGATCGTAGAGTAACTCAAAGCACAAGATCGTCAGACTCAAAGCTAAAGATCATAGTGTAACTCAAAAAGCACAAGATCGTCGAACGACATAAAGTTAGAGATCGTAGAGTAACTCAAAGTTCAAGATCGTAACGTTAAGAAGCTCAAGATCACAAAATGAAAGCTAAATAACTAAAGATCGCAGAGTAAAGTAGGATCGTACGTAGAGGTACATATCAAATATTTAAGCTACTTCAGATCATAGAGCCTTATCAGTTCTATATCGGAGAGTTCAGATCGTTTGAAAAACCCATATATATAACACCCAAGACTCTAGAACTTAAAAAGGCAGTCTACGACTCTCTACAGAAGACTGATGGTGTTATGGCTATAGTTCATGAAGAAAGACAACAAGGAGATGAAAGGCATGACAAGCTTGAAAATGAGATCAATGTCTTTCAGAAACAACTGGAACACTAGTCGAAATTATTCGAGAGCTAACTAATGAAATCTTGAAACTTTGAGATGATAATGCCAAAAAGGGGGAGAAAAGTCAGACTCGTCAAAATCAACAATCACAATCAAGGATTGCTCTTTTAGCTCCAGTTGTTATTCTCTTAGCTCGTCCCTTTTACCAGTATGCAGAATCGTCTAATGAAGTTACATTAACTGGCAGAAGGGCCCCCTGCAATAAATGACCCCATCAACAGAAATCTTCAAGGGATGCATATTGTACATTATACTTTCTCCGTTTCAAATTATAAAATCAATATTGATTTTTTAAAAGTGAATTTAAAATATTTTTAAACTCAAAATTGACATAAATGTATTTATTTTATGTTAATATAATTATGAATATCATAAACAACCTAAAAGTACTACTAGTTATAAAAGTTAATATTTTTAAAATTTAAATGAATAATGTCAATTTTGAGTTTGAAAATATTTAAAACTGGTTTTTAAAAAGTTAATAATGGTCTTATAATTTAGAATGGAAGAAGTATAATGCAAAATTCTCTTATCATATATTGCAATATAAGAAATCCTAATTCAACTAGGAAGTACAAAACTAATCTCAAAATTTATTTAGTTTATATCAGTATAATTATGAATATCATAAGCTACCTAAAAAGTATTATTAGTTTTAAACTTTATTATTTTTAAAACTTAAATGAATCACGTCAATTTTGAGTTTAAAAATATTTGAAATTGACTCAAATAGTAGTTTTATAATTTGAAATGAAAGTAGTTCAATGCAAAATTTCCTTCAAATATAATGTAATATAAGAAATCCTAATTTAACTAAAAGTACAAACTGTAATACTACTTATTTTGAAAGAATAACGTTACATTATTAAACAAAAATTGTATTGCATAATTTGTTAGGATAATCTAGATAATTTATTTAATTACCGATATTTTCATTTTTAAATATTTAAATATAAAATTTAACTTGCTTAATTAGGTATCAATAGGGTTGTTAATGGTAACAAAATAATGATCCGTATTTGAAAAAAGCAAATATTATTCGTATTCGAATCAAAATAGATATATTCGTATTCAGTTTTAAGACATCCATAAATAAATGAATATGAATACGGATAGTAGCATATTTGCATTCATTTAATATCTGACCGTAAATATATCTAGCGGATATCTCGTATCTGATATTCAAATTTATATCCATATTCGGAATTCGTGTTCAAATAACTTATGTGTCTCTATATATATATTAATAATTTAATTATCAATCATCATATATTAAGTAAAAATAATATTTTTAAATGACATTCCTTACATATATCATAATTAGTTTGTACTGTCACATGAGAATTATTTTTAAAATATATCATTTCACTTTTAAAAAGTAAGAAATAATACTTTAAAATTTAATGTTAATAAATTAAAATGAATTTAATTAATTCTAATTAATGCATTTTTACTATTGTAAAATGTAAAATATTTAAAATATATCATTTAACAAAAATATTATTTACTATACGAACGAATTAACTATAGTTATTAGTTTGTTACAAGTTTTCTATTTTCAAAACTTCCAAGTTTTTAGGATTACAAAGAAAAATAATAGTGGATGATAAATAAGTAATATCTTTTGTTAAATTTTTTTTAATTTAATAATTTATTTGGGATGTTTAAATTTTAATCGATTGTTATGAGTATTAATTTCTTGAATATAAATACTAATACCATTGTATCCGATTATGTATATATATCTATTTATAGCCACCAAATAGCAATATTTAAGAATTACGCTGATAAAGTTGTCAAAAGTAAAAAGGGCGGGTGATGTGAAAACTAAAATGGACGGAGACGGAATATTTCTAAATTTATCGTTCGTAACATCCCTGTTGCCGTTTTGAATATGCTGTTACCTACAGGGCTATATTTGTCATTTGCAATTTTATTCTATAAGACGTTTGGAAGATATGCAGAGGAGGATATTTGTCAGAGTTTAGAACGTCCTCTACTTTTATTAATTAGAGATAGAAATTTGGGAGTCTATATGAGTCGGCAAATGTGAACATATCGCCGGAAACCTCTAATTTTGCAAAATTCTTCTGTGGATTTCTCATAATTTCGAGTTAGAATTCAAAAATTCTCTAGTTTTACGTGTTGCTATTATTCAGTTGTTGGAAATGCAAGATATACACTCAATCCGAGACGGCCAGCTGTTCGGCGGTGGAGGTGACCGAAGACTACGGCCGCACGGCCACCAGAACCATCAGCAAGCTCTCAAGTGCCCTCGTTGTGATTCTCTCAACACTAAATTCTGCTACTACAATAATTACAATTTATCTCAGCCTCGTCACTTCTGCAAGGGCTGCCGCCGTTATTGGACTAAAGGTGGTGTCCTCCGTAACGTCCCTGTCGGTGGTGGCTGCCGGAAAACCAAACGCTCATCCAAGCCTAAACAACCGCCTTCCTCAGCCACGGATGCCGCCGCTGCTCCTCCTCGCAAATCTACCTCTCATTCCAGCAGCGATAGCTCCAGCCTCACCGCAACAACCACCACCGCTACCGCTGGCACCGCTGCGGCCGAAGTAGTCTCCGGAGGCAGCTCGTCAAATTCCGCTCCGGCTCTGTTCAATTTCCCGCCGGACTCCAGATTCTTCATTCCACAAACCACAAACTTCGATCCGCCTTTGATCGATCACCAGTCGTCCGACGGCGGATCAATCTTCCCGGAGATGGGAATCTTCACCAGCCTGATGACGTCATCGAGCGATCCGTCGCCGTTGGGTTTTAACATCCTCCCCGAAATTTCATCGTACCGGTTGGAGAATCAGAATCAGGGGCAGCTCGTGGAGAATCAGAGGCTGAATCAGGAGATGACTGAAGCTGGGTACTTAAATCAGACGGTTCAGATTGAATTTTCGGCATTGCAAAACAGGACAAGCAATGGTGGACTCGCAGGAGTGGATTGGCAAGCTGCTGGGGGAGATCATGATCAAGATCAAGGCATATTTGATTTAACAGGGAGCGTTGATCAAGCTTACTGGAGTCAAACTCAGTGGCCTGATCATAACGATCGCTCACTTCATTACCTTCCATAACAACAATCCTCACCAATTTAACTCTTTTGATTAAATCAAAAAAGTTACTATATTATGATAGACAGATTATGCATAATATCAATTATTGTCTTGTTTAAATTTCTTTTTCTTATTTTATTTTTTAATGTGTGTGATTTTGGAATATATTTTTGGTTATTTGATGATTATATATATCTGTTAAATCATCTGAACTCTGAAGCTAACTTCTCATGTTTGTAGGGTTTTTTCCCCTTGAGAATTAAAATAGTAATCTTTGGTTCCTTGTGTAAATTGTGTATTTTACTAAATATTTTATTGATATAAAGGAGATATAGAGTGCTTTAATTGGGATTGTTGCTTACAGCTTTGTCTTTTGAATGCCATGAGTATGGTTTATCCATGAGGATTGTTCTTAACTAGAATTTGCCTAGTAATATCTTATCATTAATTTCTTAAGAGAAATATATAAATTCTTTATGTCCCGAAGTATTAAGAAATTGTTTGTGGGAAGCTTGTGAAGTGAAGACTTGAATTATTTTTGTAGCAGATTTTTAGAAGATAATTCTTTTGTGAATGGTAATGCTAGAACTGATGGAGCTCTCCAAACTTAGCTTTCAGTCATTGCAGGTCGTCAATTCATATAAAGATTATGCTACATAACGGATTGAAGAGTATACGAAAACGCTTCGGTAATATGTATAAGATCACATGTTGAGCTCGAAGATTATACGAAAATGCTTCGATCAATACGTATAATAATATGTATAAGATCACATGTTGAGCTCGAATAGTATACGAAAATGCTTCGATCAATACGTATAAGATCACAAGTTGAGTGCATTCAACTTCAAACTATTAAGATCACATGTTGAGTGCATTCAACTTCAAACTATTATAATTGTCGTCACATGTTGAATGCATTCAATTGTCGTCACATGTTGAGTGCATTCAATATTAATTCCAATTATTACAATAGTCGTCACTAGTTGAATTGTAGTTGCTGATGAGATTATATATTAAATGCATTCTAGTAATTATAAAGTAAAGACAATATTCTTATTTGTAACGATTCTTATCATTTATTTGCAGGTAGTTACTGACGTCAAAATTACACACTAAATAAATTTTAATAATTAAAGTAAATTTTTTTTTTGATATGAAACGGATTGAGTCACATGATAAGTGCATTTAGCCTTGGAGAATATAAATTCACTTGCTAAGTGCAATCAATAATCGACATGTTCCTATATTGACCTTCATTCAACTCTCACCATTGTTTTTTTACCATTGTTTTTTCTTTCTAAAAAATGAAAATAAGAAACCTATAAACGAAATATAAGAAATGAAGAGTTGAAGATTGTTTATCCCAAATTGGTTCATAGTTTTTGGTGGTTAATTGCACAGTGGGTTGGTGGTGAAGAAGTCCCGTGCCCATGCGCGATCATGACTCCTACTATCCTAATTCATGTGGAGAGGTTATTGATTGGTGTCATAGTGACAGACGTCAATATTCATTTGGTTTTAACCATTAAATATTTGTGCTCAACTAAATTTTTTTTATGGAGTTTATTTTTTTAAAACTTATTTTTTTCACTATATAATTAATTTCTTTATTTTTTTTAGAGAGATTTTCGTTATTATCTGTTGGGAGACTTTGTTTTCTAATTAAGAGATTTTTTTTTCGTTCATGAAATTTTTTTTGGTATGTGAATAATTGAAGATAAATTATTCAAATTTAAGTGTCATTATCATGACAGTCGATTCTTATTGAAAAACTACTCATATATATATTTTTTGTTATTACTTTTAGAATATGATTGTTTTTCAATAGTATATCTTAGTTTTTGCTATAATTGACTTTTTTTTTAATTATTTGTTATTATGTTTAAAATAATTTTAATTCTTTCAGTTTTAATATATTTCAATCAAGCGACTGTTTCATAAAAAAAATATTAGATATTTTAATATTTTTAAATATTTGAAAATAGAGTATATTTATACATACATCCATCTTACACCCAAACTCACACTTTTATTTATTTTTAGCAAAAAAGAAAGTATGAGTTTTTGTGCCAAATTAAATATGTTTTTTTATTGCTAAAAATGAATAAAAATGTAAGTTTAGATATAAATTAAATGTATGTATAGATTTATTCATGAAAATAACGAATACATAAAGGTGGCGCCGCTCAATCTGTCTGCACTGATAAATCTGTTACGATAGTAAAGTCAATATTAATTATGTAATTTAAATTATATTTGACAATAATATATAGAATAAAATAAAATTTAAATTGAAAAAAACGAGACAATAAATTTAAACTCCTATACTAAGTACTAGGTAGAGGGTCGGTTTGTCCTGCTCTATCTTTCCCACTCATCCTCCACTATACACGCACCAATTTCAGTAGTACTACTGGTAAGGACGCAGGTATTGATTACTGACGTGGATGGGGTGCAGTGGGGTCTATTAATTGACTAGCTCCTCCTCTCCACTCCATTTGTTGCACTGGTCGTCCCCATCCCTCTCTCGAGAGATTGAATTAGCTGCCGATGACACACGTTGTGTGTAAATAGCATTTTTTTTCTTTTAAAATATAAAATTATTAATAATTTTTTAAAATTAATTTAAAATATTTTTAACATCAAAATTTATATGAATTCTATTAGTTTAACTAAAAAATATTACTCATTTTAAAATTTATTATTTTATAAATTTTAATAAATTATCTCAATTTTACGTTTAAAAATGTCATTGATTGATTTTTAAAAGTATTTGAAACAGAAGAAATATATAAATAAAATACTAATTTTATAAAATTTTGATAATTAAGTAAAACATATAAATTTATTAAATTAAAAAAATAAAACAATAATATAACTATTAGGGCAAATGTGTAAAAATATTTGTGGCTCGTTACACCAAGTATGATGTCAACATCCCATGATCACTTAATTTATAATATAGATGTTTATAAATAATCTTATTTTTTTTCATAAATAGGTTTATATTAATTGAAGGGCAAATGACAAAAGTGTACCCTGAAGTTGTTATATTTTTTGTTTTTAACCCACATGTTTGCAAGTAAACAATTAACACCCTTATGATTTTTTAAAATACAATCTTGTTCCTTTTCGTCAGTTCAGGTCAATTACTCGCCTGAAAAAGCCACATGTCGACATGCATATTAATTAACAAAAGTATGTGTTTTTAAAAAGTATGAAATACGATATACATGTACAACATACATCGTACTTGGTCCCGTATGTGTACGTGTCTTGGGTCTCTTTATCTTCAGTTGATGATTCAGTTGTACCTAATTCAAATGCAATTTCTTCAGCTAATTCTTTTTGTCTTCCTCCTCTGGATTACAAATTTCTTCATCTAAATGTGGGGTAAAAGAATTGTAACAGTAACTTACTTTACTCTCTTCTTTATTATTCTCTTCAACTGGGTTACTTTTATCAACTTCTTCATAAGTATCAACTGAAACTGAAGTCCTCTTTTCTTCTGACCCTTTCCACATTCACGACGTCTTCTTTTTTCTCCATCAGTCTCTTTCCTCACCATCATCTTTGTGACGACCCTAAATTCGGGTTCCTTAAACCTCGGATCCGGTTCAACACTAGTACTACTTTTCTTTTATAATTGCTAGATAATCATTTACTTACAATTTTACATAATCTCTTTCTATTCCAGAATCGCAATATTTAAAATCCTATTACCACTTTGAGATCATATGCATAATGACTCAATCACACCATCCTATTATCCTTATACATAAAGGACAACGTCTGAAAATGATATTAAAAATAATATGTAAATGTTCTCTTAACATTTTAAGTTTGCTAATCTATAGCACAACAAAACATAAACTCTTCATATATACTTACACAAGTAAATGAATTAATCTACCCCAATGTTTTACTACGAAAGCATCTACGCTTCAATCTTGCTGACTCGTTAGTCAATCTTCATCTTTGCCTCTACCGAAGTAATCGACTTCTTCAAACTACTCTGTAATGTTTTGTTTTAAGTAAGGGTGAGCACGACGGCTCAGCAAGTCTAATAGTTTCACATAACACGTAAAACAGTTCAATCATGCTTCATGCATACTATGCTTTGCAGTACATACATATCTCATGCATAACATGCCTCGCATTTAAATCTATGCTTCATGTCTAGTATCTATCATGACATATAGTGCAATGAGAACAATTGTCTTAAATCAACTACCACATATCAACAATTCAAGTCAACTTGTTTCACAAAGGCACATTAAAACATCTTTGCACATAACTGTAATATCCCAGATAATTTCAAGATTTTAAATAATATCTTAATTGATTTTATTAAAGGTTAAGGTTTAAACCTAGAAGGTGAGAAGGAATATGTGTAGAAAATGGGTAAACATTTTTTTTTAACATAAATTATTTGTTAGAAATTAAATGTGAGAATATTTTAATGATGCAGGTAGATAATTTATTTAAGAAAGAAATTCAATTGAGAAGTGAAGGTGAATATATTAATATTTATATATATACACCTATAGTTGAGTTTGTTAGTCAAACAAGGAGATGAGTAAATTAATACTCAATAAAAACTAATAAATTAATTAGTTTAAATTTGAAGTAAGAAGGAAAGTCATGAAATATAATTAATTAAATTAATTATATTAGTTATGAGTTAAAGTTATAGAGGAGATAGAATTATTGCCGATGATGGCAATAATAAGAAGTAATTAATTAAGAAATTAACTTAATTATTAAGTTGAGGTATACAATTCAAAGGTGAGATTAAAACAAGCCCAATATGTTAATTGTTGTAAGTCTTGTTGAGGATTTATATAGAGATCCAAATAAATTTAAAGATTTAACCTCATGAAGAGTCCAAGTAATTTAATTACTACTAGTGGACTAGCCCAAAAGGATTATATGTGTTAGCCAATATGAGAATATTTACATGAAGAGGGTAATTAAATAAGAGAGCCCAATAAAAAGTAAGTTATGTAGCCCAAACTATTAAAAGTCAAATGATGGTCAATAGTTGGGAGAAGCATTTCAAATATTATTGAGTGTAGAGAATTAACTAATGTAGGGTTAATTGAATAACCCTAGTTGGTAGACATGAGAGAGCATTAACCAAACGTTGGTGAATTGCTAGAAAAATGAAAGTGGTGATGAGAATTAACTATGGATGAGTTAATTATGTAACCCAATGTGGTAGAATAAATCAAATCAAATTTAATTGGACTATAATATAAGTCCAAATGAGGTATTAAACTAGGTCAAATTAATTAACCTAGTAGTTCATGTATTTAATTAAGCCTTGATCCAAGTTATAATTAATCAAGCCCAATGCTTGTTTTAATTAAATGTAACATAGGGTATTTAATGTTAGCCCAATGCAATAATTAAATTGAGCCCAAACCAATTAATTGGATGAGCCCAATATATTAAATCCTAGAGTCCAATGTGGAGCCCAAATGGTAGTCAAAGTTGTGGTCAATATATATACATTGGTGTATATATATATGGATACTTATATAATGATATATGATATAAAAATAAAGCCAAATTGGTGTAATATAAATGTAAATCCCGAATTTTGGGGCTCACATGGTCAAAAAGGTTGCTTGTTGGTTGATTTTGGGTACAAAGTTGGTTCAACAACTCCCCACCAACCCTAGTCAATCAAATGGTCATTCAAAAGGTCTATCAATTGGTCATTCAAGCTATAGTAAGCTTGATTAGCCCTTAATTTCACCAATGCTAGTAGATTAGTGGAAGTTGATGGAGATTAAGGTGGTTCTATAAATAGAATGCATCACCAATGAGTTAGGTTGTTAGTCATTTTGCTAGAGCAACAAGAGAGAAAAGAGAGAGCTCCCAAGAGAGAAAAGAGAGGAAACTCTTATGAGACGATGATCCACCAAGGAGATTGCTAGAGGATAGTCAATGAAGAGTCATAAGCCAAGCTCATATCAAGAGGAAGAAGATCATCCATGTCTAAGAGGTTAAAAAGTACTCTAAACCTTTTTAATTTCCTTTTTGTTGTTTAAATAAGTTTTAAACGGTTAAAATATATTTTTAACCGATCAAAATTTGTTTTGATGGTCTAGAAGTCTTTAACTATGTAATATATGTATATTCATAGTTTGATAAGTTTATATCATGATTTGGTATGTGTGTTATGCAAACAAATGGAAGAAAATTCCATATTGCGATTTTTACCGGTAAACCCTAGTTGAGGTTGTGATTTATAGCCTTTCATTTTGAAAGCTAGAGGTTGTGTAGGAGATTTTCTTCTTTGATATGGTAAATATATAAGTTAAGAACAAAACCTAGTTGGTATAATGTTCATATGAGTTGTTATGGTTAAGATATGATTTTTAAAACTAAGGATTGTGAAGTTAGTTTTCACTTTTCCCTTGTGAGCCATTTTGAGTATATTTTCGTTTGGAATTTGGATTTGTGATCTAAAGAAAAGTTGTAGAGGGGGAAATTCTAATGAGAATGGACTCAAGAATCACCCCAAAATATTTTGTAATGAAGGAGTTATGGTAGTTTTAATCAAAAGAGCAAAAGTTGAAAAATCAGAAAATGGCAATTCTGCAGATTCGGCAAGAGGAGGGCCGGGGCCCTTGTTTCCTTTGTAAAAGGAGGGCCGGGGCCCTTGACACTGTTCACGGCCAGTGAGTTTTCCGTTCCGGGTCGGGTCGGGCCATTCGGGTCGGGTCGGTTTGGGTCTTTTAAGTCCAAAATTGATAAAATTGCTTAAAAATTAATATAATTAATTTGGGACCCAACTTTAATAATTATTTATTATTTATAATAAATAATAAATAAAGTAAATAAAAACTATTATTATAATTAATTATTATTTAAAGGATATTAAATGGTAATTAAAGAAAGATGAAGTTAATAAGGTAATTATTTATTATTTTAATAAATAAGGATAATTAGTTAATTATTATTTAAATGATATTAAATAATAATTAAAGGGAGATAAAGTGAATAAAATGATCATTTATTATTTAATGAATATTAAATAATAAATGAGATTAATTAACTAAGAGATTATTATTTAAATAATCATTAAAGGATTTGAGGATTGTTAAAATATTATTAAATGGTTAATAATATTAATAAGTGATTAAAATATTATTAACCATATTATTAAAAGGTTAATAATATTAATAAGTGATTAAAATATTATTAAAAGGTTAATAATATTAATAAGTGATTAAAATATTATTAAATGATTAATAATATTAATAAGTGATTAAAATATTATTAAGTGGTTAATAATATTAATAAGTGATTTTAATATTAATAAGTGGTTAAAATATTATTAAATTGTTAATAATATTAATAAATGATTAAAATATTATTAAATTGTTAATAATATTAATAAGTGATTAAAATATTATTAAAGGGTTAATAATATTTGATTGTAGTTATATATTATCAAAGGTAGATAATATTTTGAGATATTTGGTACATTATTAAATGTCCAAATCATTAAGTTGCGTAAAGAAGAAAATTTAATTGAATTAAACCAAGGTAAGAGTCCATTGGTGATTAAATATTAGACAACTTATAAAATATAGGTTGTATGAAGAACGCAAGGTATTGGTGAAAGATGGTTAAGCGTACCCGATATGTCCAACTAGGTTTGGGCTAGGGGTTTTGTCCGGAACTTAAGGGTTCGTTTGTCGGACATCTTAAGAGTTAATAATTTAAAGTTATAGTCTTATATAAAGGCTAAGTAATAGTCATTATATCTAATGATTATTTCAATTTCCTATATAAATTGTAGGTTGAACGCAAGACGCAAATAAGCGTAAACTGGTAGAAGCGAACCAGGCAAGTTTTTCAGAATGTGTTGCATTATGTGCATGATTTATAAGTTTATTATTAAACTGTGAGGTGCTCATACATAGTTATGTGCAAAGATGTTTTAATGTGCTTTTGTGAAACAAGTTGACTTGAACTGTTAATATGTGGTAGTTGGTTTAAGACAATTGTTCTCATTGCACTGTATGTCATGATAGATACTAGACATGAAGCGTAGATTAAATGCGAGGCATGTTATGCATGAAATATGTATGTACTGCAAAGCATAGTATGCATGAAGCATGAAGCATGATTGAACTGTTTTACGTGTTATGTGAAACTGTTAGACTTGTTGAGCCGTCGTGCTCACCCTTGCTTAAAACAAAACATTACAGAGTAGCTTGAAGAAGCCGATTACTTCGGTAGAGGCAAAGATGAAGATTGACTAACGAGTCATCAAGATTGAAGCGTAGATGCTTTCATAGTAAAACCTTGGGGTAGATTACTTCATTTACTTGTGTAAGTATATATGAAGAGTTTATGTTTTGTTGTGCTATAGATTAGCAAACTTAAAATGTTAAGAGAACATTTACATATTATTTTTAATATCATTTCCAGACGTTGTCCTTTATGTATAAGGATAATAGGATAGTGTGATTGAGTCATTATGCATATGATCTCAAAGTGGTAATAGGATTTTAAAGATTTCGATTCTGGAATAGAAAGAGATGATATAAAATTATAAAATTGTAAATAAATGGTTATTTATCAATTATAATATTGTTGTAATTCATGAACAATAAGAAAAATGTTGTACTCGTGTTGAACCGGATCCGAGGTTCAAGGAACCCGGATTTGGGGTCGTTACAAGTTGGTATCAGAGCTGATAGGTTATAAACCTTAGGTAAGAGTACCTTAGGCTATAACCGTAGTAGAAGATAAGTAAAATGATAAATGAATAAACTCCGGAAGAGTTTAAGTAATAAAAGATGAATTTGAAAAATTCATATAAAGAAGATTATCCAAAGATGGATTTAAGAAGATATAAGAGAGATGAAAAAGGTCACGTTGTACCTAATTTGAAGAAGTGATAGAAAATATCTTATGATAAGATTTTGAGAAGCATAAAGAAAATGCTAATAAGGTCATGAAATGATCTAGAGAAATGAACTCGTAATGAGACAGATGTGCTAAAATATGAATGGAGAGAATTCGTATTCAGTTAAGAAAATTAGAAGGTTTGTGGGTTTTTAATTGAGAACTCATATTAGTGGCTGAGTTGTGCGATTCCTTGTATGGATTTGTGCTTGGTTTTAGAACCACTTAGCTTTCTATATTAATATAGTAGTTGAGTTTAACAGTTCTTTGTATGGGCAGATGATTTGTTCTTGGTTTAACGACCGCTTAACTTTCTATATTGATTAGTGGCCAAGTTGACCAATTTCTTGTATGGGCAGGAGATTGCGTTTGGTTTGACAACCACTTAGCTTCCTATAGTGATAATCAATTTGAACCTGGTGTCACGCTATTCGATGTATATATGGTGAGAAGGTGATTCTTTTCTCATAATATATTGGATATGTAGAGAATATTAAGATAAGTACGTGTTCTTAAAACTCATACTGATGGTAAGTTCGTGACTCATAATCGTATGGTGGAACCCCTCAGCGAATGGACGATTTTGGTCTGACTAGGATAAGTTCTTCGACCCATATGATTGTGGCAAGTACCTGAACTCCTAATGTGTGGTAAGTTTGATGAACAATAAGTATGGATAGAGTTAAGTAGTAAGACTAGAGCTTTACCAGATATAGTTATTAAGCTGGAAAAGAATGCGGAGGAGAAATTTGAGGTATTTTGAGGTTTTAGGACATTCCAAATCTTCTAGCTATGCTAGACTTTGAAATTTTTAAAATCGTGCTAAATTCGCACTTTTGTGCTTTTGAAAAGACAAATGTATTTTAGAAATCATTAATGCATTTAGTGCAGAGATGATAAACGATGGAGTTATCAATGCAGAGTAACCTAGTGTTGGATGTTTAAAGCCCACTATGGTATGATGTAGTATGACAAAGTCATAAAATGATTTTCAGTATTTTAAAACGTTTAAAAAATAGTCTATGCTAATTGTTTCAGCTAGACAAATTGATTTGAAAATATCAAAATGTATTTATAAAATCATCACACGCCATTAAAGCCATGGTGTGGGGATGAAAAGGACGGAATCCTCAACGTACTGTCAAGATGTGCGGTATCATGAAGTCATGAATTAATGACGGAATCCTCAACGTACTGTCAAGATGATGCGGTATCATGAAGTCCTATAAATGAATTTTAGTTATTTTAACTAATCTGAAATGATTTTTGAATCGTAATATACGAACAGTTCAATGATGGGAGTCTTTGTCATTTATTTTGACTGGACACTTTTGGTCAGAATTGACTCAAGTTTATTATCCAATCCAAATTATTTTGGAACGGAATTTTGTAGTAAGTCTGAGGTGAACAAGTGCAAAAACAAATATATTCTGTCGGCTAAAGCAGATATATTTTTGTCGGCATATAGCTCCGACTGGCGCCTAACAACTAAGACGTTTTGCACGACGTATGGTACAATAGGCTGATCACCTAGCGTACACCTATGGAATGTTTTCAGTCCTTGTGATTGATAAACACTCTTTTTATAAGTATTTACAGGGATAAATACTATTTATTCGGAATTCAGTTAATTCCATTCGGATGTTCACAGTCTTGATGACCCCTCAGCATATTATGAAAGTTTTAATGAATATTTTGATTTTCAATTTATTCTTCTGTAAGATATTGATTTTCAATTTATTCTTCTGCAAGATATTCCATTGTTCTGGAATTATGAGTTTAGAAGTATGAATTTCCTAGAAAAGGGTGGTCATAGAATTTGATGAGTAAAGAGATATTCTCAGTGATGAAAATTGGTAGAATTGTGTATGAGATAATTTCGGGGACGAAATTCTTATAAGAAGGGGTGAATGTAATATCCCAGATAATTTCAAGATTTTAAATAATATCTTAATTGATTTTATTAAAGGTTAAGGTTTAAACCTAGAAGGTGAGAAGGAATATGTGTAGAAAATGGGTAAACATTTTTTTTTAACATAAATTATTTGTTAGAAATTAAATGTGAGAATATTTTAATGATGCAGGTAGATAATTTATTTAAGAAAGAAATTCAATTGAGAAGTGAAGGTGAATATATTAATATTTATATATATACACCTATAGTTGAGTTTGTTAGTCAAACAAGGAGATGAGTAAATTAATACTCAATAAAAACTAATAAATTAATTAGTTTAAATTTGAAGTAAGAAGGAAAGTCATGAAATATAATTAATTAAATTAATTATATTAGTTATGAGTTAAAGTTATAGAGGAGATAGAATTATTGCCGATGATGGCAATAATAAGAAGTAATTAATTAAGAAATTAACTTAATTATTAAGTTGAGGTATACAATTCAAAGGTGAGATTAAAACAAGCCCAATATGTTAATTGTTGTAAGTCTTGTTGAGGATTTATATAGAGATCCAAATAAATTTAAAGATTTAACCTCATGAAGAGTCCAAGTAATTTAATTACTACTAGTGGACTAGCCCAAAAGGATTATATGTGTTAGCCAATATGAGAATATTTACATGAAGAGGGTAATTAAATAAGAGAGCCCAATAAAAAGTAAGTTATGTAGCCCAAACTATTAAAAGTCAAATGATGGTCAATAGTTGGGAGAAGCATTTCAAATATTATTGAGTGTAGAGAATTAACTAATGTAGGGTTAATTGAATAACCCTAGTTGGTAGACATGAGAGAGCATTAACCAAACGTTGGTGAATTGCTAGAAAAATGAAAGTGGTGATGAGAATTAACTATGGATGAGTTAATTATGTAACCCAATGTGGTAGAATAAATCAAATCAAATTTAATTGGACTATAATATAAGTCCAAATGAGGTATTAAACTAGGTCAAATTAATTAACCTAGTAGTTCATGTATTTAATTAAGCCTTGATCCAAGTTATAATTAATCAAGCCCAATGCTTGTTTTAATTAAATGTAACATAGGGTATTTAATGTTAGCCCAATGCAATAATTAAATTGAGCCCAAACCAATTAATTGGATGAGCCCAATATATTAAATCCTAGAGTCCAATGTGGAGCCCAAATGGTAGTCAAAGTTGTGGTCAATATATATACATTGGTGTATATATATATGGATACTTATATAATGATATATGATATAAAAATAAAGCCAAATTGGTGTAATATAAATGTAAATCCCGAATTTTGGGGCTCACATGGTCAAAAAGGTTGCTTGTTGGTTGATTTTGGGTACAAAGTTGGTTCAACAACTCCCCACCAACCCTAGTCAATCAAATGGTCATTCAAAAGGTCTATCAATTGGTCATTCAAGCTATAGTAAGCTTGATTAGCCCTTAATTTCACCAATGCTAGTAGATTAGTGGAAGTTGATGGAGATTAAGGTGGTTCTATAAATAGAATGCATCACCAATGAGTTAGGTTGTTAGTCATTTTGCTAGAGCAACAAGAGAGAAAAGAGAGAGCTCCCAAGAGAGAAAAGAGAGGAAACTCTTATGAGACGATGATCCACCAAGGAGATTGCTAGAGGATAGTCAATGAAGAGTCATAAGCCAAGCTCATATCAAGAGGAAGAAGATCATCCATGTCTAAGAGGTTAAAAAGTACTCTAAACCTTTTTAATTTCCTTTTTGTTGTTTAAATAAGTTTTAAACGGTTAAAATATATTTTTAACCGATCAAAATTTGTTTTGATGGTCTAGAAGTCTTTAACTATGTAATATATGTATATTCATAGTTTGATAAGTTTATATCATGATTTGGTATGTGTGTTATGCAAACAAATGGAAGAAAATTCCATATTGCGATTTTTACCGGTAAACCCTAGTTGAGGTTGTGATTTATAGCCTTTCATTTTGAAAGCTAGAGGTTGTGTAGGAGATTTTCTTCTTTGATATGGTAAATATATAAGTTAAGAACAAAACCTAGTTGGTATAATGTTCATATGAGTTGTTATGGTTAAGATATGATTTTTAAAACTAAGGATTGTGAAGTTAGTTTTCACTTTTCCCTTGTGAGCCATTTTGAGTATATTTTCGTTTGGAATTTGGATTTGTGATCTAAAGAAAAGTTGTAGAGGGGGAAATTCTAATGAGAATGGACTCAAGAATCACCCCAAAATATTTTGTAATGAAGGAGTTATGGTAGTTTTAATCAAAAGAGCAAAAGTTGAAAAATCAGAAAATGGCAATTCTGCAGATTCGGCAAGAGGAGGGCCGGGGCCCTTGTTTCCTTTGTAAAAGGAGGGCCGGGGCCCTTGACACTGTTCACGGCCAGTGAGTTTTCCGTTCCGGGTCGGGTCGGGCCATTCGGGTCGGGTCGGTTTGGGTCTTTTAAGTCCAAAATTGATAAAATTGCTTAAAAATTAATATAATTAATTTGGGACCCAACTTTAATAATTATTTATTATTTATAATAAATAATAAATAAAGTAAATAAAAACTATTATTATAATTAATTATTATTTAAAGGATATTAAATGGTAATTAAAGAAAGATGAAGTTAATAAGGTAATTATTTATTATTTTAATAAATAAGGATAATTAGTTAATTATTATTTAAATGATATTAAATAATAATTAAAGGGAGATAAAGTGAATAAAATGATCATTTATTATTTAATGAATATTAAATAATAAATGAGATTAATTAACTAAGAGATTATTATTTAAATAATCATTAAAGGATTTGAGGATTGTTAAAATATTATTAAATGGTTAATAATATTAATAAGTGATTAAAATATTATTAAATGGTTAATAATATTAATAAGTGATTAAAATATTATTAAAAGGTTAATAATATTAATAAGTGATTAAAATATTATTAAATGGTTAATAATATTAATAAGTGATTAAAATATTATTAAAAGGTTAATAATATTAATAAGTGATTAAAATATTATTAAATGATTAATAATATTAATAAGTGATTAAAATATTATTAAATGATTAATAATATTAATAAGTGATTAAAATATTATTAAGTGGTTAATAATATTAATAAGTGATTTTAATATTAATAAGTGGTTAAAATATTATTAAATTGTTAATAATATTAATAAATGATTAAAATATTATTAAATTGTTAATAATATTAATAAGTGATTAAAATATTATTAAAGGGTTAATAATATTTGATTGTAGTTATATATTATCAAAGGTAGATAATATTTTGAGATATTTGGTACATTATTAAATGTCCAAATCATTAAGTTGCGTAAAGAAGAAAATTTAATTGAATTAAACCAAGGTAAGAGTCCATTGGTGATTAAATATTAGACAACTTATAAAGTATAGGTTGTATGAAGAACGCAAGGTATTGGTGAAAGATGGTTAAGCGTACCCGATATGTCCAACTAGGTTTGGGCTAGGGGTTTTGTCCGGAACTTAAGGGTTCGTTTGTCGGACATCTTAAGAGTTAATAATTTAAAGTTATAGTCTTATATAAAGGCTAAGTAATAGTCATTATATCTAATGATTATTTCAATTTCCTATATAAATTGTAGGTTGAACGCAAGACGCAAATAAGCGTAAACTGGTAGAAGCGAACCAGGCAAGTTTTTCAGAATGTGTTGCATTATGTGCATGATTTATAAGTTTATTATTAAACTGTGAGGTGCTCATACATAGTTATGTGCAAAGATGTTTTAATGTGCTTTTGTGAAACAAGTTGACTTGAACTGTTAATATGTGGTAGTTGGTTTAAGACAATTGTTCTCATTGCACTGTATGTCATGATAGATACTAGACATGAAGCGTAGATTAAATGCGAGGCATGTTATGCATGAAATATGTATGTACTGCAAAGCATAGTATGCATGAAGCATGAAGCATGATTGAACTGTTTTACGTGTTATGTGAAACTGTTAGACTTGTTGAGCCGTCGTGCTCACCCTTGCTTAAAACAAAACATTACAGAGTAGCTTGAAGAAGCCGATTACTTCGGTAGAGGCAAAGATGAAGATTGACTAACGAGTCATCAAGATTGAAGCGTAGATGCTTTCATAGTAAAACCTTGGGGTAGATTACTTCATTTACTTGTGTAAGTATATATGAAGAGTTTATGTTTTGTTGTGCTATAGATTAGCAAACTTAAAATGTTAAGAGAACATTTACATATTATTTTTAATATCATTTCCAGACGTTGTCCTTTATGTATAAGGATAATAGGATAGTGTGATTGAGTCATTATGCATATGATCTCAAAGTGGTAATAGGATTTTAAAGATTTCGATTCTGGAATAGAAAGAGATGATATAAAATTATAAAATTGTAAATAAATGGTTATTTATCAATTATAATATTGTTGTAATTCATGAACAATAAGGAAAATGTTGTACTCGTGTTGAACCGGATCCGAGGTTCAAGGAACCCGGATTTGGGGTCGTTACAATAACTACGTATGAGCACCTCACAGTTTAATAATAAACTTATAAATCATGCATATAATGCAACACATTATGAAAAACTTGCCTGATTCGCTTCTACCATTTACGCTTATTTGCGTCTTTCGTTCAACCTACAATTTATATAGGAAATTGAAATAATCATTAGATATAATGACTATTACTTAGTCTTTATATGAGACTCTAACTTTAAATTATTAACTCTTAAGATGTCCGACAAATGAACCCTTAAGTTCCGGACAAAAATACTATACGATTTTCGTACAACCCGCTTTTAATAAGTTGCCTAAATTAGTCACAAAGGACTATTTACATTGGTTTAATTCAATTAAACTTTCTTCTTAATGATTTGGACATTTAATAATGTACCAAATACCTCAAAATATTATCTACCTTTGATAATATATAACCACATTCAAATATTATTAACCATTTAATAATATTTTAATCCCTTATTAATATTATTAACCATTTAATAATATTTTTAATCTCTTACTAATATTATTCACCATTTGATAATATTTTAGTCTATTATTAATATTATTAACCATTTAACAATATTTTAATCACTTATTAATATTATTAACCATTTAATAATATTTTAATCACTCATTAATATTATTAACCATTTAATAATATTTTAATCACTCATTAATATAATTAACCATTTAATAATATTTTAATCACTTATTATTATTATTAACCATTTAATAATACTTTAATCACTTATTAATATTATTAACCATTTAATAATATTTTAATCACTTAGTAATGTCATTAATTATTTAATAACATTCTCATCATATACTAATGTTAGTACTCATTTCATAACATTTTAGTTATTTACATATTTAATCCTTTAACAATCCTCAAATCCTTTAATGATTATTTAAATAATAATCTCTTAATTAATTAACCCCATTTATTATTTAATATTCATTAAATAACAAATGATCATTTTATTCACTTTATCTCCCTTTAATTATTATTTAATATCCTTTAAATAATAATGAACTAATTATCCTTATTTATTATAATAATAAATAATTACCTTATTAACTTCATCTTTCTTTAATTACCATTTAATATCCTTTAAATAATAATTAATTAGCTATTTATTATTTAATATTAATTAACTATTTATTATTCAATATTAATTAAATAATAAATAATTATTTTATTAACTTCATATCCTTCTTTATTTATTATATAATAATAAATAATTAGTTATTGTATTTATTTACTTTAATTATTATTTACTATCAATTAAATAATAATTAATTATAATAATAGCTTTTATTTACTCTATTTATTATTTATTATAAATAATAAATAATTATTAAACTTGGGTCCCAAATTAACTATATTAATTTTAAGCATTTTTATCCATTTTGGAAAATGACCTGAACCGACTCGACCCGAATGGTCCGACCCAACCCGGAATGAAAAAGTGCACTGCATGTGAACAGTGTCGAGGGCCCTGGCCCTCCTTTATAGTGCAAAACAAGGGCCCCGGCCCTTGTGTTGCAGAATCTGCAAAAATGTCATTTTCAGATTTTTCAACTTTTGTTCATTTGATTACAACTGCCATAACTCCTTCATTACAAAACATTTTGGGGTGATTCTAGAGTCCATTCTCATTATAATTTCCCCCTATACAACTTCTCTTTGTATCATAAATCCAAATTCCAAACGGAACTATACTCAAAACGGCTCACAAGGAAAAAGAGAAAACTAACTTCACAATCCTTAGTTTTAAAAATCATATCTTAACCATAACAACTCATATGAACATTATACCAACTAGGTTTTGTTCTTAACTTATATATTTACCATATCAAAGGAGAAAATCTCATACACAACCTCTAGCTTTCAAAATGAAAGGTTTTTTAAATCACAACCCCAACTAGGGTTTACCGGTAAAAATCGCAATATGGAATTTTCTTCCATTTATTTGCATAACACTCATACCAATACTTGTTTTAAAAATACTAAACCATGAATCTACCTATATCTCATAGATTTAGACTTCTAGAGTATCAAAATAACTTTTGATCGGTTAAAAATACTTTTTGACCGATTAAAACATATATAGACTATAAAAATGAACTAAAGAAAGTTTAGAACACTTTTTAACCTCTTGGACATGGATGCTCTTCTTCCTCTTGTTATGATCTTGGCTTGTGACTCTTCATTGACTATCCTCTAGCAATCTCCTTGGTGGATCTTCAACTTACAAGTGTATACTCACTTTTCTCTCTCAAATGCTCTCACTTTTTCTTTCTAGAAATGCTAGGAAATGAACTAACCAACATAAGACTTGTGTGGAGCACTCTATATATAGCCATTTGCTAAATCCTCATTCACTCTCCTAATCCACCAACATAGTCAAATTAAGGCTTAATTGAGATTACTATTGGATGGATTGATTTGTTGAATGACTTGTGATTGACTAGGGTTGGTTCAACCACCACAACATTGTGTACAAGTAAAATAACATGAGAAATCAAGCCACCCACTTGTGGGTCCCTTAAATCTCAGCAAAATGGGATTTAATCCCCCATTTTTGCTTTATTTTTCTAGCTTATATATATACATCTATATATATATATATATATATATATATATATATATATATAAATGTTGACCAATTTTGACTACCATTTGGGTTCCACATTGGACTCTAGGATTTAAATATATTGGGCTCATCCATTTAATTTGGTTGGACTCAATTTAATTATTCTATTGGGCTAACATTAAATACCCTATGTTACATTTAATTAAAACAAGTATTGAGCTAGTTTAATTAATTACATGGACTACTAGGTAAATTAATTTGACCTAGATTAATATCACATTTGGATTTAAAATATACTCCAATTAGACTTACTATAAATAATTATACCATCTTGGGTTACTCAATTAACTCATCCATAGTTAATTCTCATCACTACCTTCCTTCCTCTAGCAATTAACCAATGTTTGGTTAATTCTCTATCTTGCCTACCAACTAGGGTATTCAATTAACCCTACATTAGTTAATTCTCTACACTCAATAATATCTCCCAACACTTTGACCAACATTGGACTTTTAAGTGTTTTGGGCTACATAGCTTACCTTGCATTGGGCTCTCTTATTTAATTACTTGGGTTACCCAACACAACTCACATATCATTTATAACTTGGGCTTGGTAATTAATTTAATTGAACTATCACAATACTTGCCAATATTATTTAATTGGTCTTATATTAATTACCTCTTGGACTATTAATTATCATAACACTTGGGCTTCATATTTAATTACCCACCTTCATGCAATATTCTCATATTGGGCTTATTTTAAATCCATTAATGGACTTTATATAATAACTTAATAATTAAGTTAATTACTTAATTAATTAACTTCTTATTATTGCCACCTCAGGCAATCGTTCTAGCTTTTCCATAACTCCAACTCAGGACTAATATAATTAACCTAATTAATTATATTTTATGACTTTCCTTCTTACTTCATATTTAAACTAATTAATTTATTAGTTTAATTTAATACTAACTTACTCATCCGCTTATTTAGCCAACAAACACGCTTTAGGTATATATGTATATCAATATAACCACCTTCACTTCTCGATTGAATTTATTTCCTTAATAAATTCTCTACATGCATCATTACAATATTCCCACATTTAATTTCTAACAAATAAATTATATTAAAAAAAAATATTCACTCATTTTTTACACATCTTACTTCTTAAATTCCAGGTTTTAAACCTTAACCTTTAATAAAATCAATTAAGATATTATTTAAAATCATGAAAATATCTGGGATATTACAATCTTCCTATTCTTCTTCAGGAGCTTAGGCTCCCAAAATTGATTAACAAGAGTTTCCATTCTCATCTCTTCCCACCTTAGCCTCTTATTTCTCTCTCTTAGTTATCAAAAAACAAGACGATTTGCAAGGAAACAAGTAGCTAAACTTATCCTCAAATCCCCTCAATGTCTCACAAATCGTCAATGGCAAATGAATCCATCTTTAAGATTTATGCGACAAACATTCTTGTTGCTGATGGTACTGATTATTGACATTACCATGTCTCTTAATCTGATCATTTTGGGGATGCTCAATTTTTCTAAAACTAACTTCCCCGCTACTTCGCCGGCTTCTTGGCGACAGAGTCTACATCTTATTCCCCTGTTTTTTAGTCTTGACCTGAACTTGACCAATGTAGATGACTTTAGGGGAAAAGGGTTCTGGGTTTTCAAATCTAGACCCTCTCTTTCTTCCTCCGATAGGGAACATTGAAGAATCTTACCCGTTCTTGATGCTGCCGTTGGTTCACAGTCTCCGGCTGAGTGAAGTGGAGAGAGAAATTGCTGGTCAAGTTTTTGAGTCGGACTTAAAATTGAAGATTTTGATGAGGGAAGGAAAAGAAATAGATATACTATTTTTTAGAAGGAATTGGGTGTATTTTAGTACTTATTTCTGTCAAACCATATCTTCATTTGAAGATATAATGAATACTTAATCAATAAGTTTAGCACAGCGGAATGTGATTTAGTTTCCCCTACTTATTTTGTAAAAGTAATAATTTAGCAAGCAATTATATAGCAGATATAGCAGTTAAAACACACAAGATAAACAGCACGAGATTTTAAGTGGTTCAGAGTTCACAAGACTCCTACTCCACTGTTCTGCTCTTCAAGCAGCAAATCCACTGAGGATACTTTTACAATTTCTGAATCACTTAGATTCATTCAAGACCAACAGTCTTGGAACTCTAGTTCGTGAAAAACTCTTCAAGTCCAGTAGACTTAGATACTCTAGTTCACTAAGAACTTTTAACGTGAATAGTTATGATTTGGGTGTACTACTGAGTTGCGTTTAGCATATGTTTCTGAAGAACTCAGCAGTGAGGCAAGACTCTTCTTTAGTTTTGATCTTTTTGAATTCTTGCGTATTGCTCTCTTTATTGTGTTTTTTCAGCCTTGTTTTCTTCTTCAGATCTAGGAGCTTTATATAAGAGCTTCTGTCTTCTTCCCGTTGGAGTGTCTGCTATTTGCATCAGTTTCTTCCCGTTACCTCACAGAGTGAATATTATATTAATATAGCTTATTAAAGCTCTGATGAGGTATTAATTGATCTGCTATTTTAGTCCACAAAAGGTGTTTTTCTTTTTCCTTGGGGACAGTCATGTCAGTCGTAGGTTTCTACCAACTTTCATAGAGTCGTTTGGTCCTTCCACATTATAGGACTTATAGGACACAGTCCTCTAACTTTACTGCCTCGAAAGTCTTCTCTCTGTTGCATAGTGCGTCTGGGTCAGTTCCTTGACTTTTCTGACTTTGATCGATTAGCAGAAGCTCTTCTGTCACATCAATGCAGATTGTACCTTTGAACGAAATAACTTCTGATCTTTTAGTTCAAGGTTCTAATCGTAATGTCTCTTGCCTTTTTGCTTAATGACCCTCTATGATCAACTCTACGAATATTCTTGCTGTTGTGATTGTTTTGCAATAAATCATCTTTCATTGACATCGTAGAGTTTACTCTACTGTTACTCTGTTGGTCGTAAAGTCCGTTCTACGGTTGCTTGCTTTGGTCGTAGAGTCTTTCTTGAGCATAGTCGTAGAGTCCATTCTACGATTAGATTAAGTCATTCAGTCTTCTTGGCGTGAAGTCGTAGAGTCTGTTATGCGGTTGCTCGCTTTGGTCGTAGAGTCTGTTGGTCGTAGTCTTCCTTGAGCATAATCGTGGAGTCCATTCTACAATTAGCTTATAACACAAGATCAACCTAACAGTTTTGATCTATTTAAATCTAAGTCTTTGTACATCACAAAGGACTTTACAATTCAACAAATTTATATCAAAAGATCAACCTAACAGCTTTGATCTTATCTAGCTAAGACCTTGTACATTATACAAAATCAAAAGTCTTTACAATTCTGCTAATGGATGCATTTAATAATCTTAATTCTTATCATCAAATTAAACATGCAATGTTCAATACATAATTTAGGCAAGTATTTGGCTGGAACCGGCCAAAAGGAACATGATTGTCTTTTAAAAATTCATTGGGGTGATGATTTTTTATTCGCAAACATGCGGGTTAAAAATGAAAAATGTGCTAAGTTCAGGGTACAGTTTTGTTATTTACCCTTAATTGAATATATTTTTTTTGTTATTGATTATGTATTAAAATAAAATTTATCTTATTTAATATTGCATCATTTAAGGCGCATTTGGGCTGGAATGAAAAAGAATCACTTTCATTTGGTATTTTTCTTTCAGCCACTACTCTTAGTAGTGATATGCATAGTTTCTGAGTATTGAATTTCGTATTGAACGGTTGAAGATTAATTTGTTATAATAATGTTGGGTTAATGACAAAATTGTCCCCCTAAGTATGAACTTTTTTCAATTTGCCTCTCAAAGTTTAAGAATAGTCAATCAATACCTTTAAGTATTTTAAAACAATAATTCTCTCACTTTTTATCCGGTCCAATCAATTTCTTGTCGAAAATAAGGTTTGACAACCTATGATGTATATTGATCGTATTTTGAACAACTCTGTATTTCTCTCCTCCAATTTCAATGTCTGATAATTAGGGTTTAATTTTATCTCAATTTTTGTCTCATTCACACACAAATGCACACATTGTTTGTGAACCAGATGAGTTTCACTTCTACTCTCACTCTTCACCATTTTCTCTCCCTACTCCTCTTGTTTTTACTATTTGTTTCTCTTTCTTTCTTTGAAGAAGAATAGCTCTGATCACTTCTTGAGTTCAAAAAAGGATCCACAACAATCCCTTGGGCCATGTCCAGAGTGCATGGAATTTTCCCTCAAATCCAAACGCCACTATTTGCCCTTCCTTCTTTGGCGTCCTTTGCGACGACTCTTCAGGCTATGTCACCGCCATTGTCCTCGACCGCCTTGGGTTAACAGGGTGATGAGTGGTATTTATACCTGCGAATTAAGTACTCTTAGAATTAATTTGTTGCTATTTTTATAAGTTCTGAGGATATTTTTATTAGTTTTTATGTTTAAATATCTCAAGTGATGCAACGAAGGGTAAAAATGACATTCTGAGTGGATAATGGCATTTCTATAAATTCGATGAACCAGTGAGGCGCCTAGGCGCCCAATGCCAAGGTTTTCTTCTACTTTGCTGATATATGCGATAGGAATGAGAAAAACAATTTATTCATTCTTCTTCATAAGAACAAAGACAGAGCAACCAACAGAAAAACGGAAAGGAGCTTAACAAGAAGGATTTTATATATCTTGGATACTAACAAAGTGAAAGGAGTGATTAGAGATTGAACTCATTGTATTTAAGAGTCTTTATCTTATTCATTTCTTAGCTTTTGTAATCCAAACATGCTTAGTCTTTTGTTAATGAAAATTATTTCTAAAGCTATAAATTAACTGTATTTCTAGGATCACAATGGAGCTCATTACTTAGTTTTAATTGAATATCTCTCCTTTTAATGTGTATGGATTGAAAATGAATGATTATCATGTTTTGTTCTTCATGTATGGATTATTTACCTTGTAAGTAATGTAGTGTTGTTTATGATATTGAGAAATGGATTAAATAACTTGACTTAAAATATGATAGCACTTGTTGGATTCTTTATCTTTAGATGGAGTACCTAACTTGTATCTCGGATAGGAATATACTAGGGTATCTTGTGTAGCCTTGTTGAGAATTGTTTTTATTACCATCTTGTTTGATTAGGATCACATAGGAATTCAGTGGTCTAATTAGTAGGGTGTGAATCATTTAACTATCGAAAGAGGTTTATGGTTGTTTATATTCTCAGGTTACCATTCGTTCGATCTTAGCATTAAAAAGAGGGGTGTGAGGTTTAAATGAGGTAGTGAGTAAAGTTTGTGGTCTTAGCTTGTTTAAATCTAATTCTGGTTGCCAAGTTTTATTTATTTTATCAATCTTTGTTAACCAAAATCTTCAACTTCAATCATTGTTTAAATAGGATTAATTTGTCATGAGTTTAGTATTTGGTAAATATTAGTGTAAATCTCTGTGGGATCGACATATAAATACTCTATACTACTCGAAGGTCGTGTATACTTGCACGTTAATATTAATCGTGAAAACAACCGTCAAGTTTTTGGTGCCGTTACTAGGGAGTTATTTATCTAATTTCTCTACAATATTAAGCTCTATCAATATAATCTTAGTTTAAACGATTACGTTTGTTTAATTTTTTAGTTACTCTTGATTTTATATACAACATTTTCAAGATCCAAATCTCATAACTTTCAATCTTGAGATTGAAAGAACTTTCCGTGTATTGCAAAAAGAAAGGAGGGATTAAGTTATACATAATCAAGATACAATGGCAGAAGAAGATCATAAAATATTGCGGGAATATGCTATGCCGCAAATCACAGATATCCATACAAGCATCAATAGGCTAGCTATTATAGCTGCTAGCTTTGAGATCAAGCTGGGCACGTTTCAAATGATTCAGAATCATGTACGGTTCGGTGGGATGCCTAGTGATGACCCAAATGCTCATTTGGTTAATTTTCTGAAAGTCTATGACACTTTCAAATATCAAGGAGTTTCTGAAGACGCTCTCAGACTTCGTCTATTTCCCTTCACTCTGCATGATAAGGCAAAGAGTTGGTTGCATTATCTACCAGCGAGATCCATCAGCACATGGGCTGACCTAGCTCAGAAATTCTTGGCTAAGTTCTTCCCGCCTGCTAAAACAGCAAGAATGAGAAATGACATTACAGCCTTTTGCCAGTAGGATTCTGAGTCTCTTTATGAGACGTGAGAACGTTTTAAGGATCTTCTCAGAAGATGCCCCCACCATGGTATACCTAAGTGGTTACAAGTTCAGACATTTTATAATAGCTTATCAAGTTCTACCCGACAAAGTGTTAATGCCGCAGCAGGCGGAGCCCTAATGGGGAAGAATTACGATGAGGCGTATGAGCTGTTGGAGACCATGGCAGTAAATGATTATCAGTGTCCTTCTGAGAGGTTCACTCCAAGGAAAGTAGCGGGAATGTATAAAGTGGATACAGTTACATCTTTATCTGCACAAATGGTTGTACTTGCTAGGAAAATTTACAATATGGAAGCAAAACCTGTGCAGAGTGTAGCAGTGATATGTGATATATGTGTTGGAGAACATCCTAATGAGTAATGTGCTATCAATACAAAATCAATGCAATATGTCAGTAATTACAATCGGCAACAAAACAACAATGTGTCGACACATTATTATCCTGGAGTGAGAAATCATCTTAATTTCTCGTGGAGCAATAACAGCAGTCAAGGACAATCTTCAGCTCTGAGGCAGCCATATCCTTCAGGTTATCAAAATTACAATAAACCACAACATCAACATCCACAACAACAAGCTCCTCCTCCTCATGTGGAGAAGAAAGCTAACTTGGAAGAACTTCTGACTAGATACATTTCCCAGAATGAGACGAGGATCAATAACCAAGATGTTGCTATTTGGAATCTCGAAAACCAAGTGGAACAACTTGCAAGTGCTATGAACAATCGTCCGCAAGGAACCTTGCCTAGTGACACTGAAGTCAATCTAAATAGGGATGACAAGGAGCAATGGAAGGCAGTTACACTGCGTAGTCGTAGACCTTTATTGAATACTACTAGAGAAATCACTATAGTGCCACCAAACCCAATTAAAGAAGAAGTTGTTGTTGAGGCAGAAAATACAACAAGTGGCGATTAAGAAATTCTGGTGGAAGAAGTCCAAGAGCCAGTCCCAATAGTCAACAAGACTATTCCAAGAGTTCAACCCATGTCATTTCCTCAAAGGCAGCAAAAACAGAAAGTGGACAAACAGTTTTCTAAGTTCTTGGAGGTCTTGAAAAAGCTTCACATAAATATTTCATTTGCTAAAACTTTGGAATAAATGCCAAACTATATGAAGTTATTGAAAGATATATTGTCCAAGAAGAGAAAGCTTGGTGACTATGAGACTGTTGCGCTAACAGAGGAATGCAGCGCAATTCTTTAGAAGAAGCTTCCTCTAAAGCTAAAAGACCCTGGGAGTTTCAACATTCCTTGTTTTATTGGAAGTGAATTCAATGGCAAGGTGTTATGTGATCTGAGAGCAAGCATCAATCTTATGCCCTTGTCTATCTATAGAAAGCTGGGGTTGAACGAAGCCAAGCCCACTAGTGTTACTCTACAACTGGCTGATAGATCTCTAACATACCCTAAGGGAATAGTGGAAGATGTGTTGGTAAAGGTTGACAAGTTCATCTTTCCAGCTGACTTTATAGTTTTGGACTTTGAGGAGGACCAGGAGTTACTTATTATATTAGGGCGTCCATTTCTTACCACCGGGAGAACTATTATTGATGTCCAAAAGGGAGAGCTCACCATGAGGGTTTAGGATCAAGAGATAACGTTCAACGTCTTCAAGTCTATGAAGTTTTCGAGTGACTCTAAAGAGTGCTTTAGAGTTGATGTAGTTAACAGGGTTGTAAATGAAGTTTTCATGGAAACTTGTATTTCTGATCCTTTGGAAGCTTCGATCATTGGAACGTCTACTTCTGAAAACTAACCATGTAGAGTGTGTAAAAATATTGGATACTTCTCTGCGATTTACCAAACCCAGATATCTTTATGAATCTTTAGAGCAAGCAGGAACTTCTACTTCAACTTTATCCAATGAGGAAGCACCTGTGCTGGAATTAAAACTGTAGCCAAATCATTTACGGTATACATTTCTAGGAAAAGAATCCACTTATCCTGTTATAAGCTATAAATGAGGAATAAGAAAATGAACTTTAAGTATGCTGAGGAAGTATAAGACAGCTTTGGGGTAGACTATATTAGACATAAAAGGAATTAGTCCATCCATTTGTATGCACATAATCTTATTGGAAGATGATGCCAAGCCAACCATTGAGCATCAAAGACGTCTTAACCCCATTATGAAAGAAGTAGTGAAGAAGGAGATTATTAAATGGCTCGATGCTGGAATTGTATATCCTATCTTCGACAGCCCATGGGTGAGCCATGTTCAATGCGTTCCGAAAAAGTGGGTATGACTGTTGTGTCGAATGAAAACAATGAACTAATTCTTACTCAAACAGTCACCGGTTGAAAGGTATGCATAATAAGGCAACTAGGAAATATCATTTTTCTCTTCCATTCATCGATCAAATGCTTGATAGACTAGCCGGGCATGAATTTTATTGTCTACTGGATGGATTCTTTGGTTATAATCAAATATCCATCACGCCAGAAGATTAGGAGAAAACCACGTTCACATGTCCGTACAGCACCTTTGCCTTCAAAAAAATGTAATTTGGATTGTGTAATGCCCCTGCTACATTTCAGCGATGCATGATGTCCACCTTTTCGGATATGGCAGAATGGACTTTAGAAGTCTTCATGGATGATTTATCGGTATTCGAGAATTCTTTTGCTTCTTGTCTTGAAAATTTATCGGCGGTATTGAAGAGGTGCGTCGAGACTAATTTGGTATTAAACTGGGAAAAATGTCATTTCATAGTGGAAGAAGGGATTATTCTCGGACATGGAGTCTCTACTCAAGGAATTGAAGTTAACAAAGCTAAAATAGACACTATTGAAAAACTTCCACCGCCATCATATGTGAAGGGAGTTAGGAGTTTCCTAGGCCATGCCGGGTTTTACAGATGATTTATTAAAGATTTCTCCAAAATCACTAAACCACTGAGTAGTCTTTTGGAGAAAGATGTGCCCTTAAAGATGAAAAAGGAATGCATTTACGCATTTGAGATGCTGAAGAAAAAATGTATCTCTGCTTCGATAGTAGTTGCTCCGGATTGGGAGTTGTCGTTTGAATTGATGCGTGATGCCAGTAATTATGTGACAACCCGTGTATTTATGAGGTTATATATAAACTGTGTATGGGTGTGTTTTGTAATTGCGATTCCGAGAACGGAATCTTTATAAGGAGGGAAGAATGTGACAACCCGAAATTTTGAATATATTTTATAAGAATTTAATACATATAAAATTCTTATTATAAGACGAAACGGGTCAAATGAATAAAATATATTTATTTTGGAATATGTGATATCTGTGGTGGATAAAATATGTATATATTTAAATGTGAAATATATACAATTATTTTAAAAGGAAAGCTAATAGTTAATTAAAACTATTGATTAATTAATTGGGATTAGTTATGAAATTGAATTATGTTATGGAAAATATGGTTATGTGTATTATATATACACCTATATTTTGAAAAAAATGGGAATTTATAGTTAAATAAACTATTGAATTCATTGATTTGAATTAACCAAGGAAATGATGTATGAGAGCCAAGCCAAGAAAAATTAATTAAATCAATATTAATTAATTGGTATTGAGTTAAGATTATACTATAAATTAATATAATTTGTAAGCCTTGAATGACAATAGAGTCTTTATGAATTAAATTTCATAAAAGTGTAATTAATTCACTTAAATAAAATAGTGAATTAATGAATATATATTATATTATGCCAAACAGAAATAAATTTAATATGAAATGAGGGAAGTAATTCATTAATCTTTATTAGTGGATGAATATGTTAACTTTAATTAATTGTATAAAGAAAGTTATTTTCTTTTATTTAGTTAATGTTGAGAATTATGTTACACTAATTAAAAATGTAACATAAATAAGGGTATAATATTTAATATTATATCAAATTGAGGTGAATTTGTAATAATCCCAAATTTTAATATTTATTTAATAGAATATATATATATATATATATATATATATATATATATATATATATATATATATATATTTTATTAAATAAATAACTTGTGCAATAACTCGTATTTATTAATCTATGGGTGAAATTAAATTAGAGGAAGGTTATTAACGGGGAGTTAAATTAATGAACCAAGCATAGCGATTTCTCCCAATTTTATTTTTGGCAATAATCATAATTTGCCGATTTAATGACTATTGTACAATAAAGTGGGAGAATACATTTGGTATGACCATTAGTCAGCTGAATAAAAAGGACCAGCCATCGTGGGTGGTAATATAAGCATTGGGTAATTAAACCCGCTAAATTAGTTGCATGATATAAAAGTTGAGTTTAATTGAATTGGGGGGTAAGATGTATTTAGCACAATTGTTGGTATAATACTTCAGCCCAAAGTTCCATAATCATTAGCAGCCTACTTCCTATCCCATTAAGCAGGTCCCAGCTCAGTCCCTATTAAAAACAGTAG